>SJYO01050415.1:51496311-51524133 GCA_006410555.1 Capra ibex
GTGTGCGTGGGGTGTGTGTGGGTGTACGTGTGGTGTGTGTGTGGGTGTGTGTGTGGATATGGGCGTGTGTGTGCGCGTATGTGTGGACGTGGGTGTGTGGACGTGTGTGGTGTGCGCGTGGGTGGGTGTGGGGGTGGATGTGTGTGTCTGGGGATGTGTGTGTCTGGGGATGTGTGTGTGTGGCGTGTGTGTGTGGGGATGTGTGTGTGTGGTGTGTGTGTGTGGTGTGTGTGGGGGGTGGGGGTGTGTGTGTGGAGTGTGTGTGTGTGTGGGTGGGGGTGTGTGGGTGGGGTAAACCACTACGTCCGCACACGTCAATCTCGGCTGTAAGTGGCAAGGTCCCTCAGAGTCAACGACGGTCAGACGCTAAAGGACCCCCCCACAAAACGGTCAGTCTAAGTGACCCCGATTCTTGGTCCCGATGAGCCACGAAGCCGACATAAAACTCTCTCTCTTTGTACTCCAGACAAGTCGGAATAACTGATTGTATGGAGTTAGGACATAATATTTGTAGTTTTAACGACTTTCTGATGTAAAATTACTAAGGATGGTTTTTTTTTTTTTCTACGACACACTACCCTAGGTCTACAATCGATTACGTCGGAACCGTCGGTATGGCGTCATATAGGCACGTGGTCCAGTCGTGCGACTGTGGGGTTGAATGTGTCACAAAATCCAGTCTGTCTGTATGTCTTGCAGTCGACCACCAGTAACGCTACTTATTTCATTATCCCCCTACCCTTCTGCCCGTCTCCTCCCGCCCGTCCGTACCAACCCTTCCACCACTCTGGCTGAGTGAGTCCGCTTGACCGTAGGGTCTCCCACTTACCCTTTGACTTAGCGTTTTTCCAGACTCCGGCACTTGTCCGTACCGTCTACGACCCTGGGAGTTCGGTCTCGTCTCTCGCGGGTCCTCGGTCGGCTTCCCTGTCCCGCCGACTGCCCCCGTTCGACCCGGCGAAGACCTCTCTCCACTCCTGCACGAGGTGCAACGGACAGAGACGTCCAACCTAGCGACACCTAATTGGGGTCGGAGAACAGCCCACTAGAGGGTTCACGAGCGATGCAGGCAGTCGGACTTTAGGGAGTCGGAGTACCCTTTATTCCACCGTCTGGTCCCGCACTTCAGAGAGACACTGCGGAACTTCCAGCGTGGGACGTGGGACGTCTTCGATTACACTCGCTATGAAGACCAGTGGTCGGGATAGAGGGGAACAGTGTCCCCCACCCCCCTTCCCTCCCCTTGACCGGCTACGTATTCGACTCCCAATCGTACGCCTCCCTCCCGGAGGACGCCCCTCGGGAGACACCTTCAAACAAATAAAGACAAGTCAGCGACTCAGGACAGACTGAGAAAACGCTGGGGTATCTATCATCGAGCGGTCCGAGGAGACAGGTACCCTAAGAGGTCCCTTCCTATGACCTACCCCGACGGCACGGGAGGAGGTCCTCTAGGAGGGCTGGGTCCCTACCTTGTGCGCAGAGGTCACAGAGGACGCGACCGTCCGCCCAAGAAGTGGCCGACTCGGCAGTAGAGGAAAGACCGGAGAGAGGAACGTCGGACCCCTTGACGCCCGAACGTCGGCGGTGGACGGTTCTGGACCGGAGGCGAGAGTATCTCTTGGTCCCGAACTGTGTGGACAGGGACAGCCCGCTGCTTGATCCCTCACTTCCCTACTCGGACGACACAGCCCGGCACTTCGAGGGGTCGACGCCAGACGTCTTCGACCGCACTCAGGTGGGGCGCCGGGGGTCTCGTAGACATCGAGATAATGTCGCTCGTGTCTCGTCGCCCCTCTACCAGTCCTGCACCCCTGGAGCCTTCGCGGCGCAGGACGGGGGAGGACTGTCGAGGATGGGACCTTTTAGGGTGGCGACGAAGACACAATGGAAGCTCGGTCTTCAGGAGTAAGTAGGTGTATATCGGCGCAGAGAAATGAGGGCCGTCAGGGCAAGCCATTTCAACGGCTCTCATGTCCTGTCCACCCGCGTCCTACCCACTGAGAGGCGCCTCTCTGAGGGTGACGAGGACCCTCTTATGTCCGAATCCAAGGACCCGCGGAGACCAGTGTCGCAAAAGAATTTGAAAGAAAATGACTTCGTACCAACTCAATCGTACAACACGATTAAAGACGATTGACGTGTCCACTGAGTCGAAAAAGATTTGCGAAAAGGTAGCACCGAGCGGTGTTCTACGACTTACGCGAAGGACACGATTCGTGATCCTGGGACTGCAAATGGGTAGGACATACATTCTCGAGTGCAGACGACTGGGTCTGAGGGGTAGGGAAGGCGGGGGTCGTTGTGGGGACCGGGAACCGGTGGTGGTCCGACACTCAGACAAAGACAAAGTCTCTTTTCAAGTAGACACGGGATAAAAGAGGTTGGCTAGTTATGGATTGGAACAAAATACACAAAGACAAATGTCTGTGGAGTACATTATGTATAATAACTTAGTAATTGTAACTTGAGCCCGAAGGGACCCCCGAGTCACCATTTCTTAGGTGGACGGTTCCGTCCTCTAAGGAGGGACCCTCCCCTTCTAGGGGACCTCCTGTCTCGTTGGGTGAGGTCATAAGAACGGACCTCTTAGGGTACCTGTCTCCTCGGGCCGTCCGATGACAGATACGCCAACGCTCAGCCTGTGCTGACTCGTTGAGTTCTTGTTTACACCTCGAGTGTCGGTTGTCGTGACATGGAGCACGGACGTCCTTCGAACACCTTGTGTGGGCAAAAGAGATTCCGCGGAAGGTCGGAGGCATCGGAGTCGCGACAGGGACCCCCGGTAGACTTTCCGACTCCAGTGAGACTCCTCGTGTGGACTCGAAGGGGAAGAGACACACACGGGGTGTCTGATTTGCGTACGTCGGACCTGCACCGACCGACACCGAAGGAGCGGAACCGTGAGTACCCGTTGTCCGTAGACTGGGTGGACTCGGAGTCGTACTTGGGGGACCTTCTAGGACCCTACTTGGAAGACACGCTCCAGTACTACCTCGGCAGGACAGGGGAGGTCCTGGACCTCATTCATAGGGGTGAACAGCCTCTAGTTTAGATGGTATGCCTCCGGACTCCAAGATCGGCCAGTTTTCTCTCCTGTGGGACTCAATCAAGGTCCCAGGCAAAGACGCAGGGGCAGAACGAGAGAGAGGGGGGTGGAAGTCGAGAGGGAGCGAGAGGCAGGGGAGGGAGAAGGGCGTCAAACCACTTGACGGCGGAGTGGCGACGCACGACGCTCTCAGACAGGTTGCACTAGTGCTCCTCAGCCGTGGACTCTTCGGACCTAGACCGACGGTTGCGGGACCCACTACTCCCCTAACGCCGTGACACGTTCCCTGACTTCGTCTTCTTGCGGGACTGCTCTGAGCCCATGCCAGGACCCTAGTGGAGGCCCTCCCGACCCGAGTCCCCCTCCCCTTGCGTCTGTGCTGCAGCGAGGGTGTTTCTCGTCCAAGACGAGTGGTAGGGTAGCTCACCTCGGGTCGGAGCCGTCTCCTCGTCTGGCTCCGTAGGTCCGGCTGACCCGTGGACATATACCTACTTCCTTCATCGTTTACGACCTCTTGTACCAGGTCTCCACGACTCTCGATTCATCTATTCACAGACGACCTGTGTCACGGCTTACCACTTCCATATGTCTGGGACCGCAACGGCCAGATCACTCTTCCTACCTAGTTTCTCGTTTACTCCTGTGTCCACCTCGAGTCTGAGAGCTCTCGCGGTCTTAGCGGGGTCTCCGACGAATCTTGTGACACGGTCATGCATGTCGCCTGACGAGACGTCGGGCCGTTTCCCTTCCCGATTTCGGTGCACGTCGTTGTGCCTACCCGGGTCTCGACCAGTGTGCCTCACTTCACTCAACCCGCCTCTTCCTGTTTCTGGTATACCATAGAGGGTTCACGCCCTAGAGTTCTTTACTATGTTTACTCGAAGGAATACTTTGTCTTTGTCTGAGTGTCTGCGTCGTTCGCTTTCCCTTTCGCCACCACCCTCTCCCTATTTCGTCCTCCAGCCTTAATTGTGTGTGTCTTACGACACGTACCTTTATTAGTTCCCGGATGACGTCTCGTGTCCCGCGAGGTGAGTCGTAAGACACTACTGGATGCACCCCCTCCTTAGACTTTGTGTGACCCAAATGCGTGCCATAGTGCCCCAGAGAGACGACGTGTGGACTTGGATTACGTTGTAATATCTAGTTGAGACGCGAGTCCTTTCCGAGAACTGCTTTTTCCGGCACGGGGACCGTCGGTGCTCGAACGAGAGTCACGGGCACTGAGACGAGGACGAAAGACGTAGGTGAGTAAAAAATCTGAGAGGTATAAATTCATTTTGGTATGTCACGAACAGAAAGGGACCGAAGGAAGTGGTGCGTATTATGGGAGGTCCAGGTCGGCACGACAACGTCTACCGCTCTAAAAACAAGAAAAAAACACTTATCATAAGGTGACATGAAAATTTGAGCTTCATCCCGTTGAAGGATCCCCAGGTCACCGAGCCTGAGACGAGAAGGTCATGCCCCCCGCACCCGAGGTAGAGACCGACCCCTTGATTCTAGGGCGGACGGTGCACCGTGTCGGTTTATCACTACTACTGTTAGCCTATATAGAGAAATTGTATTTTTAAAAAATTTACAACATGTCCGTTCTTAGGGTCTCATCCAATGGTAAGGGAAGAGGTCCCCTAGAAGCGCTGGGTCCCTAGCTTGGACGTAATCGTCCGTCCAAGAAATGGCAGGCTCGTGTGGTCTCCTCGGGTTTATTACTATTATTTTCTCTGTCGATAGCTTTTATTTATTCTGACATCATCTTCAGTTTATGTCCAACCTCCCTCCGAGGGTCTACCGCCCCAGAAAGAACCGACACGACTGGGACGTCCAACCTCCGCACACCTGACTGGAGACTTCCGACGTTCCGGGACAGGCGGCGGGAGTAGACGTCGGCCGTGGACCGGTCGGACTTGGACTACGCGTTGCTGGAACCGGGGCCTCCTTACCGCTGCGACACAAGGCGAAAGTACGTAGGGTGGAGATTAGATGTTTGGTAGCCCACTCGGGGGTCTCTACCGAAGACTTTACGTTTGTCTGTTTTACAAACACAGAAGGTTTTTAGGTATTCCTCCTAATGACGTCCCAGGTCGGTCTGGTGAACGCCAGAACCACCACCAAACCACCGATTCAGCACAGACTGAGATAACACTCGGAGGACCTGACATCGGACGGTCCGAGGAGACAGGTACCCCTAAGAGGTCCGTTCTTGTGACCTCACCCAACAACGAAGGAAGAGGTTCCCTAGAAGGTCTGGGTCCCTACCTTGATTCCAGAGGACACAACGTCCCTCTAAGAAATGGTAGACTCGGTGGAACCTGTCGGGACTTTCTCTGCCTTAAACTAAAGAATTTTCCCAGCCCCCGACTCAAAATAAGATCCCCCTTCCGCGACAGACAGACGTTGTCACATTCTTCTCCAAAGTCTGGGAACCCGCCCCACAGGCCCTCACGACTCCCTCCCTCTCCGCAGTCTCCGTTCAAGGGTCCCACTCCTCCGGGGAAAGACCGGCGGAAGGGTCCGACACCTTTCTCGTTATGGGTCGGGCTCACTCTTCCGACGACCTCGTCCACGTCTCTGACTTCGGGGTGCACCAGTAGTCACTGCGGACCATGAACCTCCTCCTCCTGGTCGCGACCACCTCTTAGACTTCGGCCCTCTTGGGGGGGCGGGTGGGGGCGAGACTACGCCCTGGGAAGTCCTCTACCTACTGCTAAGGACTAGGAGTGTTTCGGAGTGACCACCATCAAGGACTCATAGGTGAAGTCGAGCCAACGGCCACAGACGGAGACTGCTTCCGCACACGGGAAGAGCAGGACCTTGAAGTCAATAGACACTTAGCAGACAGGATGGACTTGTGTGCCCGTCCTGACTTATTTGTGACTCGTAAACCTTCTTCGTAGGTCACGGAAGAACTAGCTAGTCCCACACTGAGATCTCGTCTACTCCTTCCGGAACCCAGAAATTTTTTCAGTGTTGAGACTACAAAGAATTTGTTTTTGAAAAATTGACGTATAGGCTTAAAGTTTCCTTCTACACTGACAGTGACTTGTAGTCTCCATACTTGTGTTGCAACTGAAATAGCGAATGACATCATTTCTTGACCAGACGGTCTCAGCAGAGGAGTTTCGTTGGTGCTCCATCCCTTACAAAAAGGACAAAATGTCTCTTCCTTTGCTTCCGACTACCTACAACTGTAACCGGACCACAGTGTTTTTCAGTAAATCTGTAGGACTCTTTCGAGATTAAACCTTTTTTTTTTTTTTTGGACGTGGGGTTTTAAGTATCGTGATAAATGTTATTGGTTTCTGAGCCTCTGTGGAGTCACGGGTACTGTCTACTTACCCGTTTCTGTGTCCCTCACGACGAGCCGGTATTTCCCACCGCGAACGGTAGACGTCGTCGCACCCACCGGGGTCCTACTAGTGTGGGTCAGGTCCTTCTCTTTCCGTTTACGGCACACCAATAGTGAGGTGTACCTTAGACTTTAAGCTGCGTGCCAATACACGTGCAAATGTAGGTATAAACGTGGTCCCTTTCCGTCCCGTTCTCCAGTCCCTGGGTGAGGACCTCCCCAGGTAGGGATGACACGTCAGCGAGCCAGTACAGGCTGAGAAACGGTGGGGCACCTGACATCGAGTGGTCCGGGGAGACAGGGACCCTCAGAGGTCTGTTCTTATACCTCCCCCAACGGTAAAGGAGGCGGTCCCCTAATGGTGACTCGGTGGTCCCTTCGAAACCTCCCACTGGGAACCGTTTAGGTCCCCGTAGCGGGACTGGTTGGTTCATGCAGACCGGTACCCGTCCCCACCCCCCCGACCTGGACCCCACCGTAGGCATGACGCAGGATCTACCGACCCGAGAAGGGAACAGTAAAAGAGGTCCACCTATTTCAGCCCACACACACACACACCGGTACAGTCGACCGGGAGATTCGGTGTTCAGGGGCTTACGGACCGGATCCCAGCGACACATCTTGGAGGGGCAAGTGACCCGCTGTTCAGCCACCCACCTACTCAGGTCCAAACCAATCAGGCCGCCGGGGTCCTCGTCCGCGGGTCGGGTGGAGGGACGCGAGGGGGACCACGGGTGGTCCACCGCCGTCTCGCAGCGGAAAGGGAGATGCGCGCGCCCTCGTCCTTCCTACCTCCCCAGGGACCCCGGTCACAGAGGGGTCGTGGCGGCCGGAGGTTCGTCCTATTGGGAAACCCCCGCCCTCGGGGGGGACACGTACCGTCCTGCAGTCGTCGTAGGGACCGGAAAGGGGGTGATCTACGGTGCACGTGGGTGCGTCGACTCTTGACGGCGAAGTGAACTCTGGCTTTTGGGAGAGGACCGGCTTGCAGGTGCGGGGTGCCCTGTTTTCACGAGAGGTGCGTCCGGGCGCATGAGGACTGTACAATCCCCCACCGGTGACGGACGAGGGGCGCCTCCTCCCGACAAAGCATCTGGGTTTCCACGCCGACGTACTCAGTGTCGGCGGTCTCGAACCCCCGTCCTCCTCTGACCTACTTATTCATGCAAGGGGACGACCGAGTGACGCACGCGCGAGTCAGTACGGACTGAGACACACTGGGGCACCTGACGTCGGGTGGTCCGAGAAGATAGGTACCCTACGAGGTCCGTTCTTAGGCCCTCACCCCACGGTACGTGACGAGGTCCCCTAGAACGAGTGGGTCCCTGACTTGGGCGTAGAGGACGCAACCGTCCACCTAAGAACTGGTGGCTCGGTGGACCCTTCGGGGAGCTCGAGTCACTTACGGTGTGACACTGCTCTTCGCTCGACTCCTGACCTCTTCCGTCCGCCGTACCGACCGAGGATTCAGGGCGTGATCCGAGGAGGACCCTGTCCTTAGGCCCGTGAATCTCTGTGGGGTCCCCAGGGAAGTTTGTCAACACTGTCCGTTCAAAAAGAAACACGTCTCCTCCGTCGCCTCCCAGTCTCCCCAATCAAGTGAACGGGCCCCAGTGTGTCGGAGAGAGACACCGGGTCTTAGACCGGGCCACTGTCCACAACGGAGACGGGTACCTCCACCCCTGTCTTGCTGAGTTGGGTTGCGAATGAGGAGGGGTCCCCTGTACCGTGTTGGGGCGCGGGTCGTCCGTCGTGACGGGGGGGAGGAGGGGCGGAGGCCTTCGTGGGCTCCAGTCGCCGCATGCCTCTTCCCTGGACGCCCGTGACCCGTTGCAGAGGAGTCGGAAACAAAGGGGGCCGCAACGACCTGTTTGTCGCCGAAAGGGGGAGGGAGGACATGTCCCCAGGCTCTGGAGTCTTCTTTGCCTGGGCCCAGGTGGCAAAGGTTCGCTCCGGTGCCGGTGAACTCTTGTTCCACAAGATTACTTCGGAGGACCCGATGTGCAGGGACGGGTGCCCACCGGCCGGAACTGGAACCGAAGGCTTGGGCTCCGGGGTCCCCTTACACCGGACCCCGTACGAGTCCCTGTCGTCTCCGGTCTCCTCTGAGTCGGGACTCTCCTGTGTGAGGGGTGGGGACGAAGGAGGAGGTCGAGGGCTCCGACCAACCAGTCGAGGTACGAAGCGCCTCCAGTCTCCTTGTGTCTCCTTGGCAAACCGGTCCGACCTTTGTGGGGGTCCCTCCTGTTGAGGGACCCGGATGGAGGGACCCCAGTGGGTGACGTCGAAGGGTTCTGGGGTCGGAGGGTTCCAGGGGTCCGGAGGTCGCCTCTCAGGGCCCTACCACCCCACCATAGTCCGTGGCGGGGGTGGGCCCGGCTGGACACCCAGACCGTGCACCGGGTCGTCGTCGTCTTTCGGTGACGGGTGGGAACAGGAGGGGGCCCGGGGCGACCGAGGACCCCCCGCCCCCGCCACGCCCCGCCACACATCCGTCCATGAGCGGGTGGGTGGTCTCAGGTCGAAGAAGGATCTCCGTTATCAAGACAGCGACCCTTCAACTCTGTCCGTGAGGAGACGCCACTGGACACTGCGGCACCGACATGGGGCGAGGGGGTCCCCTAGACTCCTGCCCTGTCCCGATGTTCCACGTCCTGTCCAGAAGGTTCTGCGACTTGCGTCCGCCCCGGCGGCCCCGACCACCTCTGCCCTCGGACGCCAGGAACCGTCGCGCCCCCTTCTCGACAGACGGAGGCGCTCCGCTCCGTGGCGGACACGTCGGGGCGGGGCGGGGGAGGGCCGGCGGCCTCAGGAAAATTTTGGCCGCCACCCGCCCGGAGCGAGCCTTGTGGGCGGGGTCCAGGAGTGCCCGGACAGACAGGAGGGCCTGACTCCTGCGGCGAGTACGTGAGAGGGTCCTGTCGGAGGTCCCGCGTGGGCCCGTGCGCGCGCCGGACCCGGCTGCAGCCGGAGAGAGGAGGCCGGACCGGCCACGGGGGATGGGTGGGTGGGTAGTCGTCGACGGGCCCACGCCCCGGGAGACAAAGGGGCCTGAGTTCTTGGTGCGTGTCCTCCCTGCTAGCCTATCACGCTAAATAACGGGGGCACGGGAGGAGGGCGGCGCGGGTCCGGACCCTACTCGGCCCTGGGCGACAGGAGCCCCAGCGGGCCCTGCGCCAGCGAGCCGAGGCGTGCGGAGGCGCTCGGGTCTGGGCCGCCCCACCCCCTCCCATCCCTCTCCTCTTTCCGACCCTGGCGCTTCCCCTTCTTTTATTGTCCGCCCGCCCCCGTCCTCCGCCACACTAATTTTCTTTTAAGATTTCCCCTTTTCCTGGGAGAGAGGGAAGGGCGACCCCGGGGAGACTCCCATTTCCCGCGTGCCGAGCGGCAAGAGCGTCGTCGGGCCAACCGGCCCCTTTCCTTTCTCCCGCTTACCAGAAGGCGAGTACCCAAAGCAGCGCAGAACCAGAGAGATCAAGGGTTGGTTGCAGAGCTAAGCCCGAGCCGGCTCTTGGCCGCCCCGGTTCGGTCCGGCTCGCCGCCCGCGCCCCTCCCCGGCCCGCCGGACCACCCGCGGGGCGCGCGGGGCGGGGTCCGGGCGGCGTGGCGGCCCCGCGGGGAGACAGGCAAAGCGGGGTCGGAGACCCAGGGCGCGGCAGAAAGGGCGGGTCGGGCTCCCCGGGGCGGGGGGGCCCGGCGGCGGGGATGGCCGGGAGGGGCGGCGCCGTGAGCGACGTGGCGGGCGGGCGGCGGAGGAGCAGCAGCAGCAGCAGCAGCAGCAGGGGCGGGCGGGCCATCATCAAGACAGGCGTCACCGACGTCTGGCTCCCGCGCGGGTGCCGCACATGGAAGAACACGGCCGCGTCGCGGCGCGGGACGTGCTTCGGGAGCGGCGTGAGGTGCGTCTACACGCGGCCGAGGAGCGGGGGGCGGCGGGGGTCGGGCAGGGGCACGACCCGCGCGACCACCCGGTCGTCGGGCCGGGGCACGGGCTTCGGGAAGGGCGTGAGGTGCGTGTGCATGCCGAACCCCCGGCCCCGCGCGGCGCTCGCCCCAGGGCCGCGGGACCGGGGGCGCGAGCGGTACCGACGCCGGCGACGGCGGGGGAGCGGGCCGCGCGGGTGGTGTTACTACGGGAGAGGCAGCGGGTGACCCTACCGATAGAGCGGCAGGCGGCGGCGGCGGAGGAGCCCGCGGAACCGGGCCGCGTGCGACCGGCGATCGTGGAACCGGCGGTGCGGGCCGGGGCTGTCGAGCCCCACGTCGGCGTCCACCGCGCGGTCCGAGAACCCGACCGACTTCGGCGCCGGTGTCGCGCCCGTGTGCTTCCCGAACTCCGGCGACACGCTCGCGGCCACGAACCGGTCCGAGAACGAGACGCACTTCGACGCCGGCGTTAGCCCCGTCCGCATCCCGAAGAGCGGGCACACCTACGCGACCACGACGTACTCCAACCTCGAGGTCGACTTCGCGAACGGCGTGAGCCTCGTCCGCATCCCGAAGAGCGGGCACACCTACGCGGCCACGACGTGGTCCACGCTCGAGACGCTCTTCCAGAACGGCGTCAGCCGCGTCCGCAACCCGGCGAGCGGCCACACGCACGCGACCACGGCGCAGTCGAACCTGGTCACCGACTTCGAGAACGGCGTGAGCAACGTCTACATCCCGCGCCCGCCGGCGCCGGCCCCGCCTCCCGGCCGCCCCCCGCGGCTACCCCCACCCCTGTCGAACCAGCCCCCGGTCGACCCCTGCAGCAGCAGTAGGTACTACTCCTACAGGTGATGTTCCTTTCCCCCTCTCCCGCAGTCTCTCGGGCGCCTCCCGCCGACCCCGACGAAGGGACGGCGCGACGCTCCGGAGGCCTTGGCCGAGGGGGGGTGGTCCGGCCCCCGCCGTGGAGGGAGCCTCGCGGATCTTGGACCGGACGAGCACGACCTGGACGGGGCCCGTCTGCACGAGCGAGTCAGGGGTAGGGGTGTTGGGGGGTGTGGGGGGTCAAAGGACGCAAAATGGTTTGTGAGGTATTGGTAGGGGATCCCGAAGAGGAAGGAAGTGTCGGCAAAGGGGGTGCGGGTCTTGTTACGGGCCCTGAACCACCCCTAAGGTCTTTGCAGACGATTTCCTTAGTTGTCTTAGCTTGCCCCGACGCCCACCTCCCGATCCCTTCCGGGATCATGTCTTACTGGGGACTCCGTCCTCTAGGAGCGTGGTCCGCCGATCTTAGCCGGGCCCTTTCCTGCCACAGTGTAAAGCCAAGACCCTTCTGCTGGCAGCGACGCTCCCAGCCTGACCAATTACTCTAATGTCGTCCTCTCGGGACTGATGGGGGGTGATTGACCCCCACGTTGGGGTGTGAGGCGTCGGAGATAGTGTCTTCAGGAGTCGGACCCGGGACACACGGGTCACCTCTGTTCTTTCCTCGCGCCCCGGAGCCAGGGCCGCGGACGCTTGGAGCCTGTGGTGGAGCCTGTGGAGGTGCCCGGCTGACGGGCTGTTTCGGAGATTATGTACACGTGGCGGCGAACGGGCCCGCCGGAGGGCCCTCTCTACTCGCCGAGGTGCTCTAGACCCACGTGGGAGCCGCTGTAGACGGAAGGGAGACGCTGAGCCCGGACTCGATGTCTTACCTCTGCCGCCCCCCCGAGGTCGAGTCTGTGGACGGCCCCGGGGCGGGGTCGGGGCGGGTGTTGGGGTCCGAGGTGGGGACCCGCACCGGAGTGGGGTATGTGCCGGGGCGGGTGGTCGGAGCCCGAGGTGGGGACCCGTGTCGGGGCTGGTGTGGGCCTGGGTCGGGGCGGGTGGTCGGAGCCCGAGGTGGGGACCCGTGTCGGGGCTGGTGTGGGCCTGGGTCGGGGCGGGTAGTCGGAGGCCGGACCCGGCGCCTGTGTCGAGGCGGGGGGTCCGAAGCCGGGGTGGGATCCTTGCCGGGGCGGGTGGTCTGAAGCCAGGGCGGGGACTGTATCGGGGCGGGTGGTCGGAGGCCGGGGCGGGGGTCCACGTTGCGCTTCCGCAGCGAGTTTCCACTTGGGGTGGTATTGGATGGATCGAGACAAAAGGGCGGGGGAGCGTGATCGGACGTCCGGGTGTCCCGGTCGCCAGCTTGGCACAAGGTCGTGGGCCGGCCTCTGTTTCACGGGGTTGTGACAGGGGCTCTATTGCAGGAGCACGTGAGCCATTCGTAGGCACGCAATTCAGGGCGCTCCACCCGCGACCCCTGCGCCCGGAAGCGTCGCTCCTGTGGCTCGGTCTACTCGGCGGAGGGCGCCGCTGGGCGGACCCCCGCCTCTTCGTGGTCCCCGGGCGTCAGGCCTAGGGTCCACCGGCGGGACTCGGGGCCGTCGCGACCCCCTGCTACGGGGTGCGCGGTGGGGGCCACTGACTCGTGTCTGCGAAACTCTTGGTCCTGAGGTGCGCTCCTCATGGCCTTGTCCTGTAGTGAAGCCATCCTTCGGACCCGTCCCACCCTCCGCGAAGACTTCTCTACCGGACCCCGGGTGAGGTGAAGCTGCAGTTGTATTTAGCCCTTGAGGGCCCGCCGGCGGCAATTCTGAGGTGACGGAGCGCCCGGGGTCAAGGTGGGACTAGCCCCGGGACGCTAGGTCGTTCGGTGCGTCGCGCCGGTTCCCTCTATTCTTCCTCTTTGTCAGTCTTCTTGTGCTGTAGGGCTCCGCACCCCTTCCCTCCCCCACCCTTCGTCCGAACGATAACCGCCTTCTGGCTTCATGTGCAAGACGAAAGGTTCAACAGGGCTTTCAAATTGTCTGTGCACTGAGCCGTTACTGCACGTAAACGGTAGCGCTCCTGGGCCTGTATTGTGTCGGGTGGACTTGGGCACTCTGGGGACCCTGAGTTGGTCGTCAGGACCTACGCCCACCAGGCCTTCGTCCTCTCTTTCGACCCCCACCCCCCACGGCGTTCCGACCTGATTCTCACCCCGACTCGGTCCCCGCCGCGACGTGGCGGAAGTGGCGTCCGTGATGAAAAGCTCGTCCACAATTTGCCGGGTCACCTCCTCACAGATGAGTGAGGTCCTCTGACCGGACGGGGAGTCGGTCTCCTGGGGACCAGAGGACGTCACCCACGTCCCGGGGTTCGAGAGCACGTAGGGGCTCAGGCTGAGACGTGGGGCAGGTCCAGTCCTCCTTCCAGTCGCCGACGGGGGCCAGGCGGGAGGGATGGCCTCGGGGAGGCACGGGGCGGGGTGCGTGGTGGGGGGGTTCGGGTCTCTCGGCACGTCCTCGGCGGGGGAGCGCAAGGACGTGCGGCAGTGGGTTCACGTGTAGGGGTCTGTTCTCAAGCCAGGGAAGTGAAAACTGAAGTCGATGCAGAAAATCCAGGATACATTATGTGTCGAAGGGGCCAGAGAACGAAAAGGACTGTCAGAAAAGCGCCTCGGACACCGGGAGACCTGGGAGCGCCCGACGGTTAAGGAGGAGCACCCGACGTCGACCCCCGGGTCGGGGCGGCCGGGACACCAGCCAGTAAGACTTCCACGTTAGGGCAGGAGAGTGGTTTCCGTACCTAATAGCAGAGAGCACACTACCGCATAGCAAAGACACCGTAGTTCCCGGTGACTGTGCGTCCTTGAGCCTGTGGAGGCCTTGGTGTCTCCCTACGTCCCGCGCCGGGGACGCGCGTCGCCCGACTCCCCGGGGCGGGGCAGCACCGTCCCGCAAGCAGGACGCAACTGACGCCAGTCGAGACGTGGGACAAGTCATCCACGTCATCAAAAATCTCTGCGAGGGAGCAGGCGACCAACCCTGGGTCGCCAGTTAAGGTGCCCAAATGCCGTCCTACTTGGAGTAAAAGGGAGTGGACGGGCCAGAAGGCAACAGGAGGTCGTACTGGTTCATTGGAAGGGAAAGGAGTGACACGAGACTCACGTGCCTAAATGTGTGTAGACCACCCGACATGGGGGGCGGACAGTGGGACGGTCGACGCCGCGCACCCTCGGAACTCCCCCGAAGCTCAGGAGACCTACCCTGGGTCCCCCCGGAAACTGTCGTAGAGACGGTGGTGCCCGAGTGGGTGTGAAGGAAGGGGTCTGGACGTCGGCCGGTAAAGATGTTCCCGTGAGACTAAAGAGACTCGTCCTTTGTTAAAGTTCGAGGTTTATACCTTCACTAGTGACGAAAAAAAAAAAAAATTTCCATTTTAAGGACATTCAAGATTGACTGTGAAAGGTATGTCTAGGTCCGGTCGTCCGAAGAGACGGCAGAAGGAATCTGTGGGCGTAGGGACCAGGAGTGTTCCGCTCCTCTCTTGGGCCTCCGCGGCAGAGACGGTCCGACGACTGTGGTGTGGCCGTGCCGGTTCGTGCCAAGGAGTCCTGAACCCGCGGGTGGAGTGTCGGTCGGACCGGGGCGAGGGACGGGCACCCAGGGACCGGGTGTCTAGGGGTCCTTCCCGGGTGCACCTCCGTCAGACGAACCGAGACGCCCATGCCTCAAGTGGACGCGGGAAGTTTACACGTCCAGCCAAGACGTCAGCATACTACACTGGGCGGCGAAGGGGGTTGTTAGTCTTTGTCCTGGGGAGGTGAGACGGGACCGTCTTCCGTGGCGACTGGTCGACTCGCGCTACGGCAGAGGAGACGGGCCCCGGCAAGCGAGAAAGGGGTCCATGGGCCCCCGTAGACGAAGAAGCTCGGGTCGCTGAGCTCAGTTTCTGGTAGGTAGGTTCGCCTACAAGAGTCTAAAAGCTGAACGAGGAAGCTGCGGGTTGAAAAGGTAGAGTCCTCACACAAGATCTACACATCCAAGTGGCAAGAGAAGGCATATGTCCTAGAACAGAAGAACCCCGAAAGAAATTGATTGAAGCCATGGAAAGAAAAACGTGTGGGACGGCAGTAGAACGAAAGAAAGACTAAATGTGGTAGGGAGACAAAGTGGGCGTCCAAAGGAGTCCCTTGCTACGTGACGAAACCGAACCAGAACTCGACGGGGTAGAAGCAGAACTTTACCGAAACAGACATAGAGACCGAGAGGCGAGTCGGAACGGGGGCCCGGCGTACCAGGACCAGAACAAGAAGGTTCGGGGAGGCGTGTCAGGGTGGACAGAACCCTCGCGTGGAGACTGCGGAGGGGTAGACTCCTGTGGGAGGAGCCGGGGAAAGGGAATAAGATGATCGAGGACGCCCCACCCCAGTCGTCCTACCTTGAAGTCAAGGGACAGACGGGTAGGGACCTGCAGGCGAAGGGACTTAAGCGTCCGCCGATGGAAGACCTGTGACGTCGAGGAGCCCCCAGGAGACGGCACACACACTGGACGGGAGGGTCCCTGGGGGCGAGACGGCGGTGGGGTAAACCAGTCATGGAAGGGGAGGGGTGAAGCCAGGAGTGACCCCCAGGGTGACCGGGGACTTCGGGGGACGGGACGGACCCCGGAGGGGCCACCCAGAAAGGGACCTGTGCCAACCCTTCGGCGCCCGGGTCCGCCGGACACGTGGGGCGGCGACGGGAGGTACCTCGTGGGCGACGTCGACGACGGGCGTCACTGGGGGCTCCCGTCGGACCGCCGACCGAGGGGCGGGGATTGTGGTGCGCCCGCCCGGACCGGGGTAGGGCGAGACGAGCCCCGAGACGGTCCCGTACACCCAGAACGGGCCCACTCCAACGACAGAGAAGTGCGCCCAGACGACAACGGGGTCGAGTCCGTCTCGTAAAATCCCCTGAGACGTCCCACTACGATCACCGTGACTCTATCCTCTCCGTCCGGACTGGTGCCCTCCGGTCCTGGGGCCGGGACTCCCACTAGAGGTTGGGTGGGCGACTTCTGAGGAGGCGCGGAGTCAGTCTGGTAGAGAAGCGGATGCTAGCACAAGTCTCCTGGAGAGAGACTCGCGGGTGCACCTTCTGGACCGGTCGAGAGTGTGGCGTGGGGACGGTCGAGGGGGGCCCCCAGACGTCCGGACCCCGCCCCCAGTCGTACGGGTACTCCGTCAGTCGTGTCTGGACCGACGCCGGACGTCTGTCAGGTCGGGTCGGGGTCGGGACCGAGGACCACCGGGACGAGTGTCGGAATGGGGGCCCCGGGGAGCCGGGAGGGGTGGCGTGGTCTGTCGTGGGCCCCAGAGCCCCGTCCCCAGGGCGCGACGGGGAGTGCCCTCCCCGGATATCCCCACGGGTGTTCCCCCTCGTCTCGTCGTCCCCCAGTGCCCCATCCCCGGGCTCGTCCGGCGACCCGTCCCGTGTCCACTCTCGGGTGGACGAGCAGTCCCAGACGGGTCGGTCTCGTGCACTCACCTGTCACACCTGCCCGTCTTGCGTCTTCTGTCCGTCCCCGTTGCGACTCCGGCAGTCGGCTCTGCTCGCAAACGACGAGGGCCTCTTAAATACCCACTTGGCGACTCTGTGGGTCCCTACAACAAACTTTAGGAGGTCCTTTCCCCGTGTCCGTCACATCCTGACGGGTCACACCAAGTGACGACCCCGGTCCGTCGCCCTGCTCGCCGGTGGTGTGACAGCCCGACCTTCAAAGGTCTTCCTTTGGCTGGGAGGCCAATTAGAATGAAATTTCGTCATTCTGTCCCTCCGCCCCGCGACGTCACTTCCTCCCCGACCCCGGAGGGACATCCCGCCCCAGACCCGGGGCCCGGGCCTCGGGAGTGTCACTCTCCAGCGCCAGCGGCCGGTCCTGCGTGCTTCTGCGTAGCTGTCGACGTGCCTCGTGAAGTACGAAATAACGTGTCCGCGGGACGTGCCTTCGGGCCTCCGGGCCCCTCTGCCCCGGTGCCGAGGGTGGCTTCCGCCCCCGACCCCTCCGACACCGGCCCAGAGTCGTGCGCTTCAGAGTAGGGCCCCCGAGTGTCTCCTCCAATGAGTTCGGTTCATTGCGAAATAATTTATTCTGTCCAACGGGTACAGAATATACTTCTACTTTTGGGTCCTCCTGGGTCCGGGTGGGTCTGCGGGATGTAGGAGGACCGGGGGTCGGGGACCCGGGAGGGACCCGACTCCTCGGGGGTGGGCGCCGTCGGGGGTTTCCGAGGGTCGACCCCCCGGTGCCTCTGGGGTGGTCCGGGCCCTTCACCGACCGACCCGGGCCCTCCGCCCCACCCTGGGGCTCGGCGGCCCCCGCCCGTCTCGCGCCCCAGTCGGTCCTCTTCGGGTCCCGGGGAGTGGACCCAAGAGCACTGACCGGTAGACGACCAGGAGCCTCAGGTCGCCGGGGCCTCTGGTCCGGAGAAGGGCGTCGAGGTACAGACCCGGGACAGCCTCCCCTCTCTTCCTCTCCCAAGTGTCCTGCGGTCTCGCGTGCACCCCCGGGGACGACGTGGGAGGTGGGGTCTCGACCTGCCGGTGTTCTGTCTGAACCCACCACGAGTCGGCCTCGACCCCTGGGGTCGGCGGAAGGGTCCTGCCGACGGGGCTCACCCGCCCCCCCCCGCACCCCGGTGCACCGAGGGTCCTTCGACCACCGGGACCCTGCGCGGTGGGGCTCTGGGGACCCGGGTGCTGTCGCGATCTGTGTCGTCCGCGACGACTGCCACCCGTTACGGGTACTTGCCGGGCTCGTCGCATCTCCGAGGTCCAGGCCTTCCATCGGGCGGTTTGTGGCTATGTGCCCGGGGGTCCGGGGGTAGGTCCGGGGAGGTGGGGTCTGGGGTGTCCTGTCTGCCGGTCTCGGCTCGCCCATGGTGGGGTGTCAGGTCCGTCTCCCACCAGCCCGTACGGTTGGTCCTCCCGGCGGTATTCTTGTCGGACCGTCCGACTGGTGTCCCCGAGTCGGGTGCACCGGGGTCTTAGGACCAGGCTCCGGTGGAAGTGTCGTCGCGGCGCGTCTCCGTCGCTCCCCTCACCTCGCCCGGTACCTTCCAGGCCGACTCCGGCCCGACGGTCCGACGCCCACCCTCCTCGTGGGTGCACCCCCGTGCCCCGAAGACTCACTACTTTGCAAGACCCTGCTCTGCCGCCGCCACCGACGGCTTCAGACACTCATTGTGGGTCGTCTGACAGGGAAAGTGCTCCCACCGAATACAGGGTCACTTAGGCACTTGTCTGACTCTACACACGCGTCCGGGACTGAGTTGGTGGCAGGCGCAGTCTTTACTCACTTTCTCTTTGTCCTCGTCGGCCCCGTCCTCCCCGGCGAACCGTTCGGAAGGCTAGGTATGGATAGACGGTCCGCCGGTGCACACCCCGGCCTTGTTGGTGCAGGTTCAGTTCGTTCGTCCCGGAAGGGACCCTTCCACAGGTGGAGACCGGCGAAGGACGTGACTTCCACCCTCTGGAGGCCGGAGGGGTCCCGCAGGTATCCGAGGTCCCCTCCCCTGCGTCCTGTCCCTCCACCATCCGTCGAACGGGGCTCCGGTCTCCAGGGGTGTGGGGGTCTGCCCCGTCAAGTCTGTCCCTCACTCCCTCTGTGGCGGACTAAGGGTGCCGCCCACCCCTCGCCCCGCCCGGAACTTGACGTCCTGGGAGCGGGTGTGGGTCGAGGACTACGTTCCTCGAGTGAGACTTGGGCGTTGAGGGACTCTCCTACTCCGTTCAGGGGGCACTATCTCCCAGGGTGTGGTCCTCCCTTGCTATGGGGTTCTCCCACCCCATGGACGGGTGTACTGGAAGGAAACTGGGGGGGGTGGCGTCGGTCCAATGGGGGGTCGTGCGTCTGGGGGGCGACCACGAGACGGGGTAGTGAGCCAAAAGGACTCGACCACGAGTTGTCTTAGGTAGAGAGGAGGACTAGCGGAGTCATTCAGGTCGACCTTCGGGGTCCTCCCGTCTCCTCCCGTCCCCTTCCGGGGAGCCAGCTGTCTGACCTCGTCTCACCCCTCGACGACAGGTTGAAAAGTGACCCAGATTCACCCTAGCTCCACAGGTGTGTCTGGGAGTCGCTCCGGCTGGTCACCGTCCAGTGTCTCAGACGCTGGGTCTCCGGTCCCGTGCCCCCGGCGGTACTAAGTCCCTTCACGGTCGGTGTGTCCGTGGGACCCTTTGCGGACCTCCTCGGGTTCCCCCTCGGGCGTCGTCTCCCCCGCCCCCGCCAGGTGGGCCTTGAGCCTTGGACCGTCCTTCGGGGCTGATACGAGGTGTTCACCGTCGAAGAGACCGACTGAAGATCCCGGGTGCCCGAGAGGGTGGACCGCGTCCCGTGGCCCTGCCCTGTCAGGCGAGACGTAAGACCAAAACCGGAACTCGTCTCCCGCCACTGGGGTGGGGGGCCGCTTCCCTCTGAATTCCGGTCGGTGCCCCACTGGGACCGTAGGTGGACGACCCGGAGAGCACCCCCGACGTCCCCGGGCGAGACCGAGCCCCCGGCCCGGGACACGGGGGTGGCGCCAGAGCGTGTCGTCCCTGGGGTCCTCGGGCCCCACCACCGCCCCTCCTCGGCCTCGCGCGGGACCCTCTGGGGGACCCAGGGACACTTCCCGGCTCTCGCACGTGACGTCTCAGTGGGGGTCGTCGAGCACGCCAGGAGGTGACGCCGGCGAACCCGAGGACACAACGGGGCTCGGGGCCCCGGAACCCCAGGATGGGGCCCTGGACCCCCCTCCCCCTTCGGCGTCGGGAGGGTGGGTCTCGACCCCCGACCCCGTCGGGGACTGGGCCGTCGAGGGACCCCCTCCACCCCGTTAAGGACGCGGTCGGGTTGACACCTTGGACTACTGAGACCTCCGACTTCCACCACCCAGGACGGGAGGGCCGGGGGGTCTGCGAGGCGTCGGGTCGTGTGGACAGTCCCGGCCGGTGGGGCGAGACTGGGGGTGGGTGAGGTGTCTCTGCTTCCGGGGGGGAGGGGCCCCCGGACGTCGCCAGGTTAATCGGACCCTCAGCCGTCCCGGGCGTTCTGTTTAATAATAATAATAACAATAATCCGGGTGGGTGGACGCGACCTACGGACGGGTGGTTAATGGGCGGCCGAGAAAGAAGGCGACGGTTAGAGCGGCGGCGGAGGCCGGCCGGGACGAGGTCTCGGACGGGACGAGGTCTCGGACGGGTCCCGAGGACGACGGCCTCTGTCGACGGGGCCGGCAGAGGAGCGAAGAGGGGGGCCGAAGAGACAAGGACCCGACGGCAGTCCGGCGTCCACCCTGGGGGCCGAGGAGGGGTCGGTAAGAAGGGGTCGGGGGCGGGGTCGGAACTCCGGTGGCTCCGGGTCACCGATGGAGAGCCGGAGGTGGGGCCCTCCGGGGACGTGGGTGGGAGTGGCGGGAGAGGGTTGAGGGTGGGGACCCCGGACGTGGGAGGTTCGGGAGAGGTTTAGGCGAGGGGTGTGGTGCCTGGCCAAGTAGAAAAGGTCCGTGATCCAAGTTTGTCTAGTCAGTTGACTTTTCCCCGTCTCCTACCTTCTCCGCGAAGAGGTTTTGCTGTGCGTTCCTCGACCCCTCGCGTGCTTCTCTATCTACGAGCCGCACCGCAGTTTTGGTGTCTGTCTGGGGTCGCGTCCGCGCGGCCCGCCCGTGCTGGTGTCTTTCGTACGCGCGTGCGGCTCGTCGTCCCGAAGGTCGGTGCTTGGGTTCTCCTCACTCTTGTGTAGACGTGCTGTCGAGTGTGCGCGCGCAAACGCCTTCGTCGTCAGTGTTCTCGACGCGCACCTCTGTCGGGTCTACCGGCAGTGGCCGGGCACGCGCACGCCGGGCACCGTCGACCTCCTCGTCCTTCTCCTTCGCGACCAGAGCCTCCCCTCTCTGGCGCCACTGAGACGAGCGGGTTCTTCGGTCCTGGCCGTCTGGGTCTGTCCTGCGCCCGGACACCAGGGGCCCCCGTGTAGGGACACGCGCACCAGTGGCACTCGAGGTTCTCCCACTGGACAGGCGTGCCGTTGGTGGAGCGTCCCCTCGACGACAGACAAAATAATTCCGATCGAGGCAGGGCGGTCGGGGGACGGACTTGGTGGGGGTGTCCACCGGGAACTCGATCCAGGTTTGAGGTCTGGGCCCGCCGCAGACGGTCCAGTCGGGGCGTCTGCGTGAAGGAGGACCCTCCGGACGGGGTGCAGTGTGGACGGCCCGTGGAAGACCGGAAGGTCCCCAGACGGTGGTGGTCGGAAGGATCTCGAAGGATGTACAGACGGGAATTTACGACCACCTATTCACTTCTAAGGAATTTTGTTGTCTTATGAGAAGTTCTGTCTTTTTGTGTCGACGTGTGCACCCGGTAACGACCAACAGTGAGGAGTTGGTCCGCTCCCCGGTCTGAGGCGAGGGAGACCCCCATGAGGGAAGGAGGAGCGGGGGGGCGGAGACGGGGGAGGGACCTCTGGACGGCGGTCTCGGGTCCCCTTTGTCGTGGAGGGGGTCCTTCGGAAGGGTCTGAGGAGGGAAGGGCGTCGAGGTGACAGGGAAGAGGGGTGTGCACTGGTTCGTTGTGTGACCCGTGTCCCGCGTCGCGCCCGTGGAAGACTGGGGGTGCCGGTGGCTCCCCTACCCTCCGACGGGAGCGACCCGACCACCCACCCGTCGGTCCCACCTCAGCCGGAGTGGGGATCGGTGTAGTGGGCCCCGCCCACGAGGTGGGGCGCGGAGCAGAAGTGCCCGAACCACAGGTCTAGTGTTCTCCTTACCGGCGCGAGGTGCTCCTCGGCCCGCGGGTCCCTTGCACCTGTCCGGAGACCTCGGGTCAAGTCTGGGTAGACCCCGACTGGGTTGGAGGGTCGTGGAGCCCTGTGTAGGCTCCGGGTCGGAGGTCCCGGGCAGGAGGGGAGGCGGTCTTCGTGGCGGAGTCCGAGGGAAGTGAGGGCTAATGTCGGTTCGGGTGCAGGGACCCTCCGAGAGGGACTGAAGGAGGAGGGGCGCACAGGTGTGTTTGGGGTTGTCTGCCGCTCGAGGAGGTCGGGTCCCTCAGTCCTGTAGGACCGGCCGGCTGGGACGCGGAGGTCCGACCCGGTGCACACCCAGGGACCGTAGTGAGTACTGCTCCGTCGGGCGTGTCCTGGGGGGTAAGCCGTTTCTCCCAAGACACTCGGGTTGTCAGTCCGTTCGTTTCGTCCCTCTGGGAGGCGGGTCCACCCGGGGTCCTCGTCTGCCGCGTCGATCCCCCGTCGTGTCGCCACTCTCCGCGGGCGTGACGGGGGTCCTGTCCCGACGGTCGGGACGACCTGTCTGCCCGTTGGGGGGTGTTGACCCGGTCCCTCCGGATTGTGTACCTTCCTCTCAGTGTGGACTTCTGTCCGTGGTCCAGGCTCAGGGGCTCGGTCAGTAGCCGGGGTTGGGTACCCCCCAGGGGTTCAGGGGTTTGGTTGCCTGTGGGGTCTCTGGAGGTTTTGTCGGAGACAGAGGGGTCTGGGGTTCGGACCGGTTTTCTTCGGTCGCCTCCGTCGCCGAGACCATTTTCGGTCTGAGGCCTGAGGGTGGTTGGGACGTGGCCACGACCCCCGAGTCGGGTGGGGTGGTTCACCCCACTGGTGGGGGTGGGACCCCCCCAGGCCCCATGCTCGGTCCTGGGACCGACGTCAGACGGAGGTGCTCCTCCGGTCCCGGTGTCGCCCCAGGGCCCGTATCGGAGACGGCCGACCCCCACGACGTCCTGTGTACAGATCCCAGTCCCGACCCCCGCAGAATCGGGTCCTCACGGGTCTTCCCTGGTGAGCTCTGGGTCTCGTCGGTCCGTCTCTGAGTCCAGTTCTGGTTCTAGCGGTGGTGGCCGGCCCTTGGGTCGGGGGGGAGTCCAGGGGCCCAAGAGAGCCCGTCGAGGAGACAGGGTACTCTGAGCTCTGTAGAGGGGGTCCCGAGGAGGTCGAGGACCGATCGGACCGTTGGGGGTCGGGGACGGATCCCGCAGCCTCGGAGAGGTCCTGACGTGGTAGGACGGAGTGGGGGTCGCCTCGTGGCGCGGTCCTGGTGACACAGGGTCCGGGTCGTGACCCGCCCCGACCGTCACCGCAGTTACCTGCTCCGAGTGGGTCCCTACCACCTGACACGAGACCCAGTATCCCCGGACTCCTCCTTGACTCGGACCCTTTCCCTTCGTCGTCCAGGTTCCAGTGCCCCGACCTTCTCGGCCTCGGGCCCTTTCGGCCCGGGCGACCTCCGGAGACGTGGGCGAAGGGTGGGTGAAGACTCTCGACACGCGACCGAGGTTTTCCTCTCACAGCCCTCGGAAGGATGGTTCCAGTTGCGGTAATCATGTGGAGGAGAAAAAGTGATCATCTTTGACTCTCTGAGGAACACGACACTCCAGTGTTTCCACTACTTGCACCTCGACCCCGGACTTTGCCCAGCAGACTGGGGTCTCGGCCCCCGGGTCCCGGTGGGGCCCGGTTTACGAAGGTCAAGAGATCGAGGCGGACGCCCCCAATCTGAGGTTCTGGAGGTCCTCCTTCCCCGATTCTGCTCTCTGTTGTGTTCTTCCTTAGCCTAGACTTACAAGACCCCGAGTCCGGCCTCCCGGACGGACGTCTCCGCCTCCCCCCACTTACGATCGACGCAACTCGGTTTCTCCGAATACAAGAATCCCTTCTCTATTCGGTGTCATTGGCCCGAAGGGGCCCTCGTTCCCGTCTGGGTTGGGGGTCGACCTAGGGTTGGGACCTAGGGATTCCGTCCCGGTCCGTGGTCCTTGGTGCGCCTCGTGTGCCTGGCAGTCAGGGAAGGATGTTACGGGGAGACCTGACCCCGACCCCACGGGAGGGACCAGGGGACCCACTCCTGTCCTCACACCTCCACTCCTCCGCGTACCTGGGCCAGGTCCAGAAGGCGCGTGAGTCGCTCGGACGAAGTAGAGGGACAGGAGCACGGTTGGTTACGCGGGTGTTTTCAGAGACAGGTGTGAGCGGCACCGAGTGAAAAGGCAGACTAGTACGGTAGGGGCCGACCGGACACGGGGTCCTCGTGGGCAAAGGTGCTTGACCCCACGGGGGGAAACACCGGCCCGGCTCTCGACCCCGAGTCCCCGCGCCACTCCGCGGGCCCCCCGGAGCCCCACCGTTAGCCCGGGCCGGCGGCTGGAGCGGGACGGGGCGCCCGGTGCGCCACGGACTGGAACCGGATTGTAAAGGGGAGGTCACGTGCGCGAAGGACGGGCGGCGGGCGCGGGCCCGCTTACTTACTCGGAGGGCGGCCGGCCTTCCGGGCATTAATGGCCGGCCTAGTTTCCGGCGTGCGTCGCGCGGGCCCCGCCGTTGCCCTAGACCGAGGAAACTTTTCTCCCCTTTCCCCTCGCCCGTCCGGTCCCCGTCCGGTGGCAAAGGCCAGTCCGGACGACCCGGCCGCGCGCGGCGAAGAGGGTGGCCCCGGAGTTGAAGGGGGCCCTCAGCGGTGGTGAAGGCCGGTGCTCGCCGGCCCTTTCGACCCCACCCCCACCCCCGCTGTGTCGCCGGAGTGGCCGCTCGGGGGCCGGCTCGGGCGCGGCGCGCGGGGGCGGAGCCCGCGCGGGGGCCCGCACCGCGCGCGAGGGCGGGGCGCAGTCGCCGGCGCGCGAGTGAGTGCGGGGCCGGGGGCGCCGCGCGTGCGCGTGAGCGGGCGGGTCAGCGCGAGCGGCGGGCGGAGGGGCGGGCGGGGGGGCCGGCGTCGGGCCGCGGGACTCCGCGCACGGGTGGGCCGGGGCCCGCGTGCCGGGGGCCGGGGCGCGGGAGGGGAGTGGAGGAGCCAGGGCCCCGGCGGCGCGGCGTGAGGAGGAGGAGAGAGGGAGCGCCTACCACCGTCGCCGCCGTCGCCGCTGAGTCTGGGACCCCAGTCCCCCTGCCCGCGGGTCCGGCCTTCACTGGAAGGACCGGCGAAGGCGGGCGCGGCGAGGGGGAGAGGGGAGGGATGGGGGGAAGGTCGGAGGTGGGGCAGGAGCGGCGAGATCCTTCCGCTCAGACCGNTCGAGATACCACGCCTCGCCCGCGGGGTCCCACCGTGAAGGCCTGCGCAGATCCTGTGCCCAGGAGGCCGGTGCGAGATACCGCGACGCGCGGCTCCCCGAAGCGCGGGGCGGGGGAAGGTCCGGCCCTCCGCGCCCGAGCCGGGCAATCCGCCTCTGAAGGCCCACGGGTCCCTCCACGGGGCGCGGGGGCGCGACCCGAGAGCGCGGACGCGCCAGCGCGGCATCCGCAGCTCCTCCCACCGCCGGTCCCGGTGAGTCGATGGGGCCCAGGAGGCCAGCAGAGATAGCAACATTGGGGAAGGCACGGCCGCGGCGGGCGCCGCCGGCCTCGGGCGCGCGGGCCTCCCGAGAGGGCAGCCGGTGGGACCAGGGAAGAAATGACCTGACTAGCGAAGTCCGCGGCGGGCCGCGCGCGAACTCGGCCACAGGAGGGAAGATCTCGCTGTTATTGTGCAACACGCGGACGGAGGTCCCCGAAATCCATGTAACTCATCAAACACCCATTAGGTCAGGGCAAAACGTCTATTACTCCTTGTCTCTCCAGTTCTATGGACCGGTTTCGGTGTGTGGCTCCTACGCCCAGGACCCGAGCTTGAGCACCTCAGACCGAGGGTTAAGGGTGTGGCTCGTGACGGAGACGTTTGACGGAGGACAGTGACTTCCAACTAGTATTGTAGGGCCCTAAGTGGAGGAGAGACCTCTCCTCCCGCGAAACACTCGAATGGACAAAGACAATCATTTATGTACGAAAATTTTAATAAATGTGGTGTCACGAATGTGGTGTCACAGGAGCGCCCGACTCAGGAAGACTAGGGAAAGACCCAGATGTCAACCGACCGACAGTGGACTCGCTGTCTACTGAATAACTACAATAAATATTAATAAAAGAATGGTCCACCGCTATTACCATTTCTTAGGTGGACGGTTACGTCCTCCACATTGTCTCCTTCCAAACTAGGGACCCAGTCCTTCTACGGACCTTTCCCTTTACCGTTGGGTGACCAGAAAGGACCCTTTAGGATACCTCCTCCGATGTACCTGTCCCCTCGGACCACCCCTCCTCCTTACCCCTCCAGTACAAATTACCCCTGTCTTAAATAAACGCTGTACTTTCGTCAAGACCTCTACCTACCGCCACTACCAATATGTTGCTACACTTACGTGAATCACTGTAACTTGACACGAAATTTTACCAAATCTACCATCAAGTCAAGTCTGTGAGTCAGTACAGGTTGAGAAACGCTGGGGTACTTAGTGTCGTGCGGTCCGGAGGGACAGGTAGTGGTTGAGGGTCTCAAGTGAGTCTGAGTGGAGGTAGCTCAGTCACTACGGTAGGTCGGTAGAGTAGGAGACAGTAGGGGAAGAGGAGGACGGGGGTTAGGGAGGGTCGTAGTTTCAGAAAAGGTCACTCAGAAGTGTACAGAAGTGTACTCCACAGGTTTCATGACCTCAAAGTCGAAATCGTAGTAAGGAAGGTTTCTTTAGGATGCCGTCTAGAGGAAGACTTACCTCACCAACCTAGAGGAACGTCAGGTTCCCTGAGAGTTCTCAGAAGAGGTTGTGGTGTCAAGTTTTGGTAGTTAAGAAGTCGCGAGTCGAAAGAAGTGTCAGGTGGCGAGTGTAGGTATGTACTGGTGACCTTTTTGGTATCGGAACTGATCTGCCTGGAATCAGCCGTTTCATTACAGAGACGAAAACTTATACGACAGATCCAACCAGTATTGAAAAGAAGGTTCCTCATTCGCAGAAAATCAAAGTACCGACGTCAGTGGTAGACGTCACTAAGACCTCGGGTTTTTTATTTCAGACTGTGACAAAGGTGACAAAGGGGTAGATAAACGGTACTTCACTACCCTGGTGTACGGTACTAGAAGCAAAAGACTTACAACTCGAAATTCGGTTGAAAAAGTGAGAGGAGAAAGTGAGAGTAGTTCTCCGAAGAATCAAGGAGAAGCGAAAGTACGGTATTACCACCACAGTAGACGTGTAGACTCCAATAACTATAAAGAGGGTCGTTAGAACTAAGGTCGAACACAAAGAAGGTCAGGTCGCAAAGAGTACTACATGAGACGTATCTTCAATTTATTCGTCCCACTGTTATATGTCAGAACTGCATGAGGAAAAGGATAAACCTTGGTCAGACAACAAGGTACAGGTCAAGATTGACAACGAAGGACTGGACGTATGTCTAAAGAGTTCTCCGTCCAGTCCACCAGCCCATAAAGGTAGAGAGAGTCTTAAAAGGTGTCAAATAACACTAGGTGTGTCAGTTTCCGAAACCGTATCAGTTATTTCGTCTTTATATACAAAAAGACCTTGAGAGAACGAAAAAGTTACTAGGTCACCTACAACCGTTAAACTAGAGACCAAGGAGGCGGAAAAGTTTTTGGTCGAACTTGTAGTCCTTCAAGTGCCAAGTACATAACGACTTCGGACCGAACCTCTTAAAACTCGTAATGAAACGATCGAACACTCTACTCACGTTGACACGCCATCAAACTCGTAAGAAACCGTAACGGAAAGAAACCCTAACCTTACTTTTGACTGGAAAAGGTCAGGACACCGGTGACGACTCAAAAGGTTTAAACGACCGTATAACTCACGTCGTGAAAGTGTCGTAGTAGAAAGTCCTAAACTTTGTCGAGTTGACCTTAAGGTAGTGGAGGTGATCGAAACAA
>SJYO01050415.1:51524302-51537937 GCA_006410555.1 Capra ibex
GTAAAGACAGGAAATAGCTCGGGTAGAAACGTACTTTACAAGGGAACCATAGAGATTAAAAGAACTTCTCTAGAGATCAGAAAGGGTAAGACAACAAAAGGAGATAAAGAAATGTGACTAGCGACTTCTTCCGAAAGAATAGAGAAGAACGATAAGAGACCTTGAGACGTAAGTCTACGAATATAGAAAGGAAAAGAGGAAACGAAAAGCGAAGAGAAGAAAAGTGTCGATAAACATTCCGGAGGAGTCTGTCGGTAAAACGAAAAAACGTAAAGAAAAGGTACCGCTACCAGAACTAGGGACAGAGGACATGTTACAGTGCTTGGAGTAAGGTATCAAGTAGTCCGTGAGATAGATAGTCTAGGTCCGGGACTTTAGATAAAGAGTGAAGATGACATATTAGTTAGTATTCCCTAAACTCAATCCAGTATGGACTTACCAGATCGCCAAAAGGGATGAAAGAAGTTCAGACTTAAACCATTATTACTCAAGTACTAGACTCGGTGTCAGTCGATGACCAGAATAAAAACAACGGACATATCTCGAAGAGGTAGAAACCGACGTTTCTTATATTAGTTAGACTAAAGTCACAACTGATAGACCACTACAGGTACACGTCTCAGAAGAGAACACAACAACCTTCTCCCACAAACGATACTGGTCACGTAAAAGAACCGTTTTGAGATAATCAGAAACGGGACGAAGTAAGGTGTAAGGTTCCGGTTTAAACGGACAATGAGGCCCACAAAGAACTGAAGGATGAAAACGTAAGGTCAGGGGATATTACTTTTCCTGTAGAAAACCCCCACAATCAAGATTTTCCAGAACATCCAGAAGTATTTTGGTAAGTTGAAGTCGAAGTAGTCGCAATGACCAACCCCGTATCTGAACCTAATGACACTATAACTTACCAAACGGAACCTCTGCTTGTCTCTAGTAAGACAGCAAAAACTCTAACGTAGGTTCATGACGTAAAGCCTGAGAAAACAACTGGTACTACCGATGAGGTAAAGAAGACTCCCTAAGAACGGGTGTCATCATCTATATTACCAGTAGACTCGATTTAAGTGGGTAAGGTCAGGTAAAATCAAGCGACTAAGGATCTTACAGCTGCAAGCGAGAACGGTAGAGCAAACTGGTGAAGGTTAAACGGAACTAAGTACTGGACTGTAAGGTCCAAGGATACGTTATAACGAGAAGTGTCGCAGTCTGGAACGAAGATAGTGGTCAGTGTAGGTGTTGACCCATAACAAAAACGAAACCGAGGTAAGGAAGTAAGAAAGACCTCAATAAAGAGGTGACTAGAGGTCATCGCATAACCCGTGGATGACTGGACCCCTCAAGGAGAAAGTCATAGGATAGTAAAACGGAAAAGTATAACAAGTACCCCAAGAGTTCCGTTCTTATGACTTCACCAAACGGTAAAGGAAGAGGTCACCTGGTGTAAGACAGTCTGGAGAGGTGGTACTGGGCGGGTAGAACCCAACGGGGCGCCCGTACCGAATCAAAGTAACTCAATCTGTTCCGACACCAGGATCACACTAATCTAACTGATCAAAAGACACTCATACCAAAGTCACGCAGACGGGAGACTACGGGAGAACGTTGTGGATCTACCATTCAACATACAATACACACAAACGTTATTAGTTTTCAAATTTCTCTTTGTTTGAACACTAAATGACAACATTACATACCACAATACCAGACGTATACAGGGGTGTTTTAGGGATACAACTTTGGATCAGGGACTCCACTACGAGACTCGAAGGATCTCCTCCCGTACCGTGGGGTGAGGTCATAAGAACGCACCTCTTAGGGTACCTGTCTCCTCGGACCGTCTGATGTCAGGTCCCCCAACGTTTCTTGACCCGTGTTGTATCGTTACTGTTGTCACCAAATGCTACGCCCCGTATAAAAACATACTAAAAATGATAGACATTTACAAGAAACCGACCCACAGGTCTAGGAAAAGGTAAAAACTACCTCAACAAAATCTCCAGAAAGACATAAAACTCAGGTTTAGGAAATAGTCCATGTTCAAAATGTTTATAAAAGGAGAGCCAAACACCGAACAGAAGACTAAAAGACTTATTCCACAAAGTCTCATCTTTAGAAATTGGGATATTTCAGGCGTTATGGAAAAAGAAAACACCTGACCGAAAAACACAACACACAATTTTGAGTTTCAGGTACTAGATGTCTGGTTTGGGTTCTAGTACATCTGAAAGAAACAAAAACAGATAATAAAACTATCAAAGGATAAAATTTACAGACAATTATTTAAACTTACTTAAACCACAGTTTCTTTCTCTGAGGGCTTAAAGGTTACGTACTCCGTGGTCAAACTAGGGACCAATCCCTTGATTCTAGGGTGTACGGCACGTCACACTGGTTTTTTTATATATTTATTTGTTTTAAATTTTTCCTCTGGGTCTCTGGAGGGACCGGGGAATGTCATACACTCCTGTGTCGTTCTTTGACCGGCGGATGACGGGACTTCTCTCGAAAGTGGTCTTGTGCCTGTGGGGTGCCTGGCGTCGTGCGGTCCGGAAGGACAGGTAGTGGTTGAGGGCCTCAGGTGGGTTTGGGTACGGGTAACTCAATCACTGCGGTAGGTCGGTAGAGTAGGAGACAGCAGGGAAAAGGAGGACGGGAGTCAGAAAGGGTCGTAGTCCCAGAGAAGGTCACTCAGTCGAGAAGCATAGTCCCCTGGTTTTATGACCACGAAGTCGAAGGCATAGTCAGGAAGGGCTCCCCTGTGACGTCCACGAGGATATTGTAGACAGGTGGGAGACGCAGTGACGACAGGGGTCTAAGGGTGTGGAGGGGACACGTAGGGTCCACGACTTCCGGCGTCCCCTCTCTCCCCTGTCTCGTGAGGACTGACAGCACAGGGGAGACGAGGTCAGAACGGAGTAAAGTCCGAGTCTTTCTCGAAAGTATGTGTGGGTCTATCTAGACAGACAGTGGGACTATACTGACACAGACAGTTTGTGGGACAGTGCTGACAGACAGTGGGACTATGCTGACACAGACAGTGGGACTATACCGAACAAACAGTGAGACTATACTGATTGTGGGATTGTACTGACACACAGTGGGACTATGTTGACTATGTTGACACAGACAGTGGGACTATACTGATAGTGGGACGATACTGAACAGACAGCGGGACTATGTTGACACAGATTGTGGGACTATACTGATAGTGGGACGATACCGAACAGACAGCGGGACTATGCTGACACAGACAGTGGGACTATACTGATAGTGGGACGATACTGAACAGACAGCGGGACTATGCTGACACAGATTGTGGGACTATACTGACACAGACAACGAGACTATACTGACACAGATTGTGGGACTGTACTGACAGTGGTAGTGGGACTATACTGACAGACAGAGGAACTATGTTGACACAGACAGTGGGACGATGCTGACAGACAGTGGGACGATACTGACAGTGGGACTGTGCTGACACAGACAGTGGGACTGTACTCAGACAGTGGGACGATGCCGACACAGACAGTGGGACTGTGCTGACAGACAGTGGTAGCGGGACTATACTGACAGACTTCGGGAGGCCATCGAGGGGTAGTGGGAGTCCCCCTTCGGTGTCGACTGACTCGAACCTCCGGACGGTCACACACCGAGACCGGGTACCCAGATCTGAGAGTCTCGGCGGGGCCGGGGGTCTCACTGTGATCTGGTACCGGTGTCTTCGATGACCTTTAAAAGGGTCGACACGACGGTAGAGGGGTGAAGACCCATAAACGAAAGTGACAAGGGAATTGGAGACGACGCGAGAGAGTAAAACGGAGTCATTAAGGATGAGTAGGAAGGACTGAGTTGGTCCAATGCATGGAGGAGGCAGGAGGTGGAACGACATGGTAGGGGTAATATTACTGTTGGGGAAAAACAGGTCTTGGGTGTCGCTCGTTCCTGTCCCGTCTCTAAGGTAGGGTGTAGATAGCCCGAGACTTGGAGACCAGTGACGAACCCCAAAGGAGTTTTCGGGGAACGCCGGGATTGCGAAACCTCGAGATACTGGGTTCACACACCGACGAGGTGCGTCTAAAGTTTCTAAGGTTAGGGGTCTTTAGGCTAGTGTTTGATCCTCCTGAAATGGGCAATCCCGAGCCGAACGTACTTTGTCTTTGTGTCAAGTTTATCCAAACTCCGGTTTTTGTTTTTCCCCCCTCCCGTTATTGTGACACAACCGAATATATTGTAGGTTTTTCCAGGTATACATATTTGTGGCAGTCCACACTAAACTAGGTCCTCGAGTTTCTTGCAGTGGTTCATGATCAGAGAACGGTGCATAGAGACCCGAGACGATCGGAGGCAAAACAAAGTAAGATCCGTAAGTGTACGACCGTGCTATCGGAGGTCGTCAAAGGTTCGACACGAATGGAGAGATGTATAATCCACCCCTTTCAACCACACGGAAAGAGAGTGAACAGGACCGTTTGCAAGATAAACCAATTTAGACTAACCCACCGGACTTGGTTAGTGTCACCGGACCCCCCCCCCCAACGACAAGACTAACCGGTCAGGACTCAGTGTCCGAGAGAGGATACCTGGGTCGAAGGGGTTTTGGTCCATCTTCTCCTCAGCCCTTCTCCACTGGGTAAGCCGAGGGGTCCTTTTGACCCACGTCAATGGTCTCTCGTCCCTTACCTATGACCCTCTTATCACTTCCGCAGTTCCTTCCCAGGTCCGACCACTGTCCACCCGCACGACCCGCGAAGTGTCCGCGAAGGAGTGGAATCGAAGTAGTGACACGTTCCTCGATCGTTGTAGTCGATTTCACACAGGTACCCCTGTCACGACCCGAGAAGTGAAGGGACTAGAGTTGATCAGGAGGGTTATTAGGGTACTTTGTTGAGGAGACGAGGGGACCACCGAGTCTATCACTTCTTAGACGGACGGTTGTGTCCTCTGGACCCTAACTAGGGACCCAGCCCTTCTATGGGACCTCTTCCCTTACCGTTGGGTGAGGTCATAAGAACGGACCTCTCAAGGCACCTGTCTCCTCGGACCGTCCAATATCAGGGACCCCAGTGTTTCTCAGTCTGTGTTGACTCGTTGACTCGTGTGTGTCTACACTCTCTATCTCCTTCTACCCGTGTGTGTGTGTGTGTGTGTGTGTGTGCTTGCATAGTCAGAACAAGATCATGTAAGTCCGACGATAGTCTTGTGGCGTCGGACGCACTGAAGAGGTGTTACCTTTACGTAACAAGTGTCGAAACCTTCGATCTACAGGTTCCAGTCCCGACGTCGTGGCAACGGAAGACCACTTCCGGGGGGTGGTGGCGGTGGAAGGACCGAGTGTCGGTCGTGGAAGAGCTACACCGGAGCGTACCACATTCCCAGATCGTTCGAGAGACCCCAGGGAAAATATTTTCGCGATTAAGACCATGGACTCCCGTGGAGGGAGTACTGGATTAGTGGAGAGTCTCTGGAGGGGTGTGTGTGTGGTTCCGTAGGCCGGTGTAATCCTAAAGTTGTCTTTACGACCCCTCTGCACTTATAGGTCTGGTCCCGTTGAAGGAAAGATTTCCTTTGTACCCCTAAAGGGACTACGAAGGCACCAATTCTTAGACGGAAGGTCTCGTCCCCTGTACACCAGATAGGGACCAGACCCTTGCTTCTAGGGTGTCCAGAGCCCCGTTGATTCGGGCACACGGGGGTGATGACTCGAGTGCACGGTGCTGGTGTCTTCGGGCACGAGGGGCCTTGGGCGCGAGGGGTTGTTCTCTTCGGCGGCCTTGCTCCTCGGGTGTGTGGTGTTATGTCTTTTCGGAAGGGCGTCGTTTCTGCCGGGTCCGGGTCGTGTCGGTCTATTTATTTGTCCAAGAGTCTTTTCCTTGCTGTACCCAGAGGAATTGTCCGAAAAGATTGAGGTAGACACTTTGTCATTCTTAGGGGCTCACTCTGACTTAACCAATAAGTGACGGGAAGGATTGTGCGAACTGTGGGTTCCCCTTTTCTACCTGGTGTCTTTATTTATTCTGTGTCGTTTTGGGGGGTTTCTGGAGGAATTGATATTTAGGTTGGTCGAAAATTATGTAAAGTAATGTTTTATTTCATCCTAGGAATAATGACTTCTTCGTTTCATGTAAGTCTAGGAGATCTAAAGTCAAGTAAAGATCGCTCTGGACCAAACCGTTGACGTTTTGGCAGTCCTCTTTCAATTACTCTCCACCCCCGTCCGCGTCCGCAACCAACCACATTTGTTTGATATTTTGGGTAATTTGAAAGGAGAATCTGACCGCCCAACAAGGGTCTCGATATTTTTCAGGTCGCATTTAAGGCTTACTAATACTCCAAATTTTCCCTTGTGAGAGAACAACGGCCTTCTCAAGCAAATTTTTATTTACAAATAAATACAGACCGTCAAAAAGGGCTGTAAGAGTGTCCTGTCTTCTATTTAAACCCCGACGACCGAGCCGTAGACTAGGGGGATGACAGAGGGACTGAGGGTGGCCCGAGGAGACGGGTGCCCTAAGAGGTCCGTTCTTATGACCTCACCCAACGGTAAAGGAAGACGTCCCCTAGAAGACTTGGATCCCTAGGTTGGACGTAGAGGACGCAGTCGTCCGCCCAAGAAATAGTGACTCGGTGGTCCCTACGGTCCGATGGGTCCAAGCTAAGGATCAACCCCTTGATTCTAGAGGGTCCACCAGTAAGAGTCGCGGAGAGGTCCGACGTGACACACATACGCACACGCACACGCACACACACAGCCCCCGAGACACCTTACGGCTACTTGTCGTGTGCTCCCGGAGTCGTAGGGTCTTATTCACCAAGACCCCTTGCCGGTGAAGGGTGTCCCTGGGCATAGAGCATAAATGTTCTTACAATAAAGACCCAAACCGACCCTAAGAGAGAACTGGTTACTTTGCTTTTTGATAATAATAAAAGAATTTTTCATCAGGTAGGACACCTGAGCCTTTGCCCCTCCCCCCTGACTCTATCGTTGTGACTCCATGGATGTGCTAGTTCACAGTCTATCTATCAGTCGTCCTTCTACGAGACATCGTGTCTCGAACGCGAGACTACTGGATCTTCCCACCCCCCTCCGAGTTCTCCCTCCCCTGTATACATATGTATCTCGGGTAAGTGAAACGACAATCGTCTTTGATTGCTTTGTAACGTTTCGTTGATGAGGTCAATTTTGGGGTTTTTCATCAGCTAGGAGGAACATACACTTAAGGTATGAAAGCTTGAGAGGATGGTTCATTTACCCAAATACGGGTTGTCCGTGAGTTTTAGTCCTGAACGTTCTTCGGTTGAGACTGCTGTGGACAGGACCAGACACGTACCCAACCTTTTCTTAAAGGTCTGTACTCCGTCTTACTCTCTTCCTATTTCAAACAATCTCGCCCGCTATGACAACCTTGTCCCCCGGCCGAGTTCCCTCTCGATTGGAGAGTACTCGCTCATCAGCTACAAAGATCTGACCTTCCCGCCGTAATCCGCTAGCCAATCCTACGCTGTCCCACTCATTATCCCACCCGTAAAGTGGATTATACCCTAGTCCTTCTAACCTTCTTTTCGACGCTGTTTGGATCTGACGTATAATTTCTCGTCTCTGTAGTGAAACGGTTGTTTCCAGGCAGATCAGTTTCGACACCAAAGAGGTCATCAGTACATATCTACACTCTCAACCTGGGATTTCTTCCGACTCGGGGGTTTCTTAACTACAAAAGTTTGACACCACGATCTCTTCTGACAAGTCTCCGGGAACCTGTCGTTCCTCTAGGTTGGTCAGTTAGGATTTCCTTTAGTTGGGACTTATAAGTAACCTTCCTGACCACGACTTGAACTTCGAGGTTATGAAACCGGTGGACTATGCTTCTGGGCTGAGTTGACCTTTCTGGGACTACGACCCTTTCTAACTCCCGTCCTCTTCTTCCCTTACTGTCTCCTAACTCCATCAACCTACCGTAGTGTCTGAGTTACCTGTGCTCAAACTAGTTTGAGGTCCTCTGTCACCTCCTGTCTTCTCGGACCGTTCGACGTCAGGTACCCCAACGTTTCTCGACCTCTACTGAATCGCCGACTTGTCGGACCCCAGTCCCTTAACCGGCAAATCTAGACGTCTAAGTGTCGGTGTCAACGATACGCCGAACCAGTCAAGGTCCCTAAAGTCAGGACACTGAACCATGTCCCGAGGTGTTGTGGCACTAGAACCTGAAGATCGGAGGTCTCACCACTTTTTAATTTGGAGAACGACATCCGGGACGAGTGGCAGAGATGCGGGTGCTTTCCTCCCTACCCCCGCCCCGCACAGAAGGTTGCTTCTTGGACGTGGGGTGGGAGGTGACGTCACGGATTTCGGACCTAGCTCGGGGGGGAGGGGGCGGAGAGAGGGTGACCCAGTGAACCCGGTTCGGGTGAGTGGAGCGTCCCGGAGTCAAGAGGGCTGACATTTTACCCGAGTACGAGACTAGACGAGACGGAAGAGGCGACCCACTCACACGGCCACTTTATTGTATTACCCCCGTCGCACTAGGGTAGTAATTCGTTAAGTAAGGATTAAAGGAATAAATAGGACTCACAAAGGATTCCCCTCCTACTGAGTGAGAGCTTAAGTCGGGGGTGAGGGACGGGGCCTCGGGAGCTCCACCCCACGTCTGGCGGGGCAAGTAGGGTCCTGAACAGGGGAGGGAACAAGTCCCCGAGTAGACAGTGGACGAATAAGTCCTTGCAATGGACTCGGAGGGCCCGCGAGTCCCGTCCCGGGTTCTGGGTCCCCTCTCGAGTTACGGGAGCGGCGGGACGACCTAGAGGAATGGAATTTCTGGTCTGTCTTTCTTTCGCAATTAATAATAAAACTCATTATTAATATAACCGCGATGTTTCCTCGGCCCTTCGAAACCACCCCATGCCAATCCAAACGACGGTTTCCTTAAGAACGGGAGCCCGGACCCTTCATCCCATTCTTAAAGAAAGGAGGGTACGAATAAATGAGAAAAGTTCTCGTCCGGGGTTCGCTCCTCGACCGTTCGTGACCTAGACACAACTACTCAACGAGTGGTCTCCGACCCGCCCCGTCGGTGTGTGGGTGTCTCTGCCTCTCACCTCCCTGTGACACCTCCGAGTCTACTCCGGGAAGCAGGTCCAAATAACGTCACCCGTACCAGACCCTCCCGAAGAACCTCCTCCACTGTGCACTGAACTAGTGACTAGTGATCCATACTATCATGACCCACTTCTTTACCTCCCCTCTGTAGGTCTCTCAGGAAAATAAGATAAGGAACGGGTATTGCTGTCATGTGGACTCGCGACCTCTTTGCCGGCGGTACGCACCCATGACGCATTGAGTAGTTCCGCTACAATACGCTTATCGCTGAATTAGACACCCGGGTCACTTGTCACTTTTACGTCTCGCAGTGCGATTTTTTTTTCTCGTAATTCTTAAACTTCTACCCAGATCGTAGGTGGTTTCAGTCGAAGTTTACGAACTTCACTATAAGAAAGTATAGTGACCACAAGTAGAAAAAATTGTGACGACGATGACGACGACGATTCAGCGAAGTCAGCACAGGCTGAGACACGCTGGGGTATCTGCCGTCGGGTGGTCCGAGGGGACAGGGACCCTAAGAGGTCCGTTCTCGTGACCTCACCCAACGGTAAAGGAAGAGGTTACGTACTTTTACTTTTCACTTTCACTCCAGCGAGTCAGCACAGGCTGAGAAGAGCTGGGGTACCTGACATCGGATGGTCCGAAAAGACAGGTACCCTAAAAGGTCCGCTCCCATGACCTCACCCTACGGTAACGGAAGAGGTAAAAATTGTGATTTTATGGAGTTCAATGTGGGGGGGGGGATTTTTTTCTCTTAAACTTCTACCCTGAAAGGGACACCAGGTCACAAATTCTTAGGTGGAACGTTACATCCCCTGTGCCCAAACTAGGGACTAACCCGTTGATTCTAGGGTGTATGGTACCCCTTGATTCGGGACGGACCGGTGATATCGTGTCATGCGAGATCTCGGACACACCGACTAACCCGTTGATTCTAGGGTGTATGGTACCTCTTGATTCGGGACGGACCGGTGATATCGTGTCATGCGAGATCTCGGACACACGTTGTCGACCTCTCGGGCGCGTGGTGTTCGCTTCTGGGACGTACGGTGTCGGCTCGGGCCTCGTCGGTTTAGTAGTATGACGGTATATACGTATCCGTATTCCTTAGACTTCCGCCAGACACACGAGTCGGGGAGCCAGGACTGTCTGAGAAATAGTGGGGTACCTGACGTCGGGCGGTCCGAGGAGACAGGTACCCTAAGAGGTCCGTTCTTGTGACCCCACCCCACGGTAAAGGAGGAGGTCCCCCAGAAGGGTTGGACTCCTAGCTTGGGTACAGAAAACACAGAAGATGTAACGTTCATCTAAGAAATGGGGATCGTGGTGGACTCTTATGTAGACGCACGATCCAGTGGATGTCAAGTCTACTTTTGTGGATGTCAAGTCTACTTTTGTGACTGCACAACATCGATCCCTCCACCCGTGCCCCGCACGCACGCACACACACACACACACACTCTGCCACGACCTCCCCTAAGACTTGGAACTGTGTCGGTGACACGCTGTGACTTCGAGGTCTACCTGGGCCTTAGACGGGACAGGAAAGAGGGGTTGGGACGGGCACAGGACTCGGACGGGGTCGTAGACAGAAATATAATTGTTATTATATGTTCACGGGTCGTGTGTCCTTAGTCTGTTCCCTATTCGTCTCCTCTAAGACACCACTTTGTCCCATAAAGTAATGTACCGTCGTCCGACCCCCACCCCACGCCACTTGAAACGCAGACCTAACCCGTGCGAAAGGAATGACTGAGTTGGTACGATACGATACGATTCAGTGAAGTCAGCACAGGCTGAGACACGCTGGGGTATCTACCGTCGGGTGGTCCGAGGGGGCAGGGGCCCTAAGAGGTCCGTTCTTGTGACCTCACCCACGTAAAGGAAAAGGTCACGTACCTTCCCTTTTCACTTTCACTTCGGTGAGTCAGCATAGGCTGAGAATCGCTGGGGTACCTGACGTCGGATGGTCCGAGGAGACAGGTATCTCAAAAGGTCCGTTCTCATGACCTCACCCCGCGGTAGTGAAAGAGGCCTGAGTTGGTATCCATTTCACTTTTAATCGATTACAAACAAATAGACACGACACGAATGAGTGAGCCAGCACAGTCTGACAAACGTTGGGGTACCTGACATCGGTCGTTCCGAGGACCCCTAAGAGGTCCGTTCTTATGACCTCGCCCAACGGTACGGGAAGAGGTCCCCTAGAAGGGTTGGGTCCTTAGCTTCGGTCCAGAGGATGTGACACCCGTCTAAGAAATGGCAGGCTCGGTGGTCCCTTCGGGTGATCCCTTACAAATAGATGACTGAGGAATGAGACGACCCGTTCGGGAGCGTGAGGACTAAACGGGGTTTCGACCTCCTTAGGACCCAGATACTTCCCCAGGATAAAACACCCTTGAACGTCCGGTCCCAGTTCCCAAATTCGACAACAACAAACGGAACGGTCCCTCGTACGTCCTAGAATCAAGGGGTTCGTCCCTAACCTGAGCACGGGGGATGTCACCTTGGAGTCTCAGAATTTGTGTCCTGGTGGTTCCTTGAGGTTTCCAAATTCAAAATCCTTCTCGGAAGACTCTTTACCTATGTGTTTTACACCAGATAAGTATGTTACCCTATAATGAGTCGGAATTTTTTTGTTTTTCCCTTCCTTTTACACTGTCGACGGTGCTATCCCCATTTGTAATACGATTCACTTTATATGGTCAGTGTTCTCCGTTCATGACATACTAAGGTGCATGTACTTCACGGGTCTTATAAGTAAGTATCCGTCTTTCATCTTACCCCCGACGGTCCCCGACTCCGTCCCCTTGCTCCCTCAGCTCACGCCGGCCAGAGTCAAACCGTTCTATTCCTCACAAAATCTCTACCTGCCACCACTACCAAACATGTCGCTACACTTGCAGGATTTACGGTGGGTTGACAAAAATAAACCCCCCCCCCCCCAAATTGACATGACGCACCGAACACCCTAGAATCAAGGGGGTAGCCCCTAGCTTTGGTACGTGGACTTCACCTTCGCACTTCAGAATTGGTGACCTGGGACCTGGCGGTCCCTTCAGGAAATCTGAGTAAAGGATTCTGACATCTTTTGACCCCGCTTTCGTTCAAAGAAACGGTCCCCCCTCCCCGCTTTGTCAAAGGAGACAGGTGGAGTTCCAGACTTTACGGAGAAATTCTTGAGGTTGACCTCTGCAGCTCACCCGTTAGCCTTCACTCACCCTTGTTTCCAGACGTCCTCTGAGGCCACACCGACCTTAGGTGACCCGTTCTCCCCTCGCCACCCGGTTCCAGGCACTCCGGTGTCACTCCTACCACCAAAAGTGGGGCGAGAGCGTGTCGTCCAAGACTGAGTCGGTGACTGGTGAACACTTTGGTCCCCCTTTCACAGGCAGACCACTTGCGACCAAGGCGCGGTCGGTGACAGAGTGGGGCAGACGCGTGGTCGGGGCCTCCGCCTCCGCCTCCACCCCCGCTCCCCGCACAGGCGGAGTGGGAAGGGCTCCTGTGCTCCACACCGGGGCCCGCTACTGACTCGGGCCCCAGGCGCGCCGAGGGCCGGCCGGAGCCAGAACGCGGGCAGACACGTAGAGGAAGGGCCGAGACTCTACCCCTCCGACGCCGGGCCTGGGGCCTCCGGTCAGCTCTGGAACGTCTGTCGGGGGCGGGGGGCTGAGTTTCCGCTCCTCCGTTCGCTTCAGATCCTGGGCGCGTGCTCCGAGTGTGCCGTCTCGTCCCGCGGGACCGGCCCGGGCGGCGCCGGCGCACCGGTTGAGCTTGGGTCGACGCAGGCGTGCCCCGCCCCTCCCTCCCACTGCGCGCCAGGCAACAGTTCCTCTGCGTCGCGCGTCGAGACTAACCGCGCCTCGAGGCCGAGCCGCGGCGGAGGAGGGGCGGCTGTCTAAAGACCCGACGTCCCCGGGGCAAAGGCCTGGCCGGCGAGGCCAAAGGTACCGTTTCGGCGGGACCGAGGAGGAGGGAGCCGGGGAAGCCGCGCGGACGCGGACGGGCCCCAGCCCACCACCCCCACGGGCCCGCTCCAGGGCACGCACACAACACCCTTTACATCAGGTTTTGGACCGCCGCGAAGCCACGTAGAACCCTTTACATCAAGACCGCGGCCGCCGCGGAAGGCCCCTGCCCGTACCCCCCCCTCCAACGGCTCCGCTCTCGGTTACTCTCCGGCGGAAACGGCGCCACGAGGGACCCTCTACAACAAGACCCACTCCCGCCGCCCCAACAACGGCCCCCCCTTCGCCGGCGCCCCGCAGACCCTCGCAACCCCCCTCCCCCTATCCGCGCAAACCGCGTTTCGGACGGCCCCGTACCTCAGGACCACTCGCGACACGCGTACGCGCTCCACGGCTCCCCCGAACCCCCGGGAGTGGGCCCTCTCACTCCACTCGCTCCCCCCGTTCCTCCCTCCGCAGCCTCCCCGGGCCGCCCTACTCGAAGCCCCTCCCCCGGCCGCCCCCCGGGCTCCTCCCTCCTTGCCGCCTCCACCCCCTCCCTACTTTTCCCCCGGCCCCCGACCC
>SJYO01050415.1:51542565-51827679 GCA_006410555.1 Capra ibex
GGGGGGGGGGGGCCAGGAGGGGGAGGGGGTACGAACGGGGGACGGGGGTCGGGGGGTGGTTCGAGGGACACCTCTGTGGGAGTTGTCCGAGGTGCTTGGGACTCCAGGTACCATACCACCGTCACCCCCCTTCCCAGTCCGGACGGAACCGCCATTCCCTGCCACCCACGTGTCTGTTGGAACTCGTTTGAAGTCCTTTGTCAGTTCCTGTCTCCTCGGCTGGCCCGACGTCTGGTTCCCCAGCGTCTCAGCCTGTGCTGATTGTGACGGGGTCCGGGTGGGAAGACTACTGACTAAGTTCAAGTCCCGGGGACCTGGTGGGACTCCTGACTGGGACGGAACGGGTGTCGACACCAACCAGGATCGGCTTCCTGTGCCCAATTGACGACTCCTCTCCGCCGTCCCTCTCCGGTCCTCCCAGAAGGGACCTGGGTCCCCCGTCGCGGTCGGGACCCGTTGTCGGACACCGCCCCAGGTGCCTCCTAGCGGTCGACCTCACGAGGGCTCGAAGGGCGACCCTCCACGCCGCGCGAAGTCGGTGTACACCCGCGAACGGGCGTACCCGGCCTCGGAGGCGGCACTCAATCCAGGAGTCTCGCGGGCCGCACCGGAGTCCTGGGTCAGACCACCCTGGTCGGCCGGGTCGCAAGGGACGGGCCGTCTGCCCCCGTCTCCCGTCCGGAGGACCCCGTCGGGCCCAGGACGACGCGGGTCTCCGAGTCGGGACGTCGGAGCCCCGACATCACACTGACCGGAGGGCACGTGAACTTTCAACAGGACCCCGGTCAAAGAGGGACGGCGTCTCGACAGGCACCCTAAGAGGTCCGCTCTTATGACGACACCCACCGGTAAAGGATGAGGACTGGGTCACTACCTTGGGTGCTTAGGACGTAACCACCCGTGGAAGAACGGGTGACTCGGTGGACCCTTCCGTCAGGTCACTGTCACTGAGGTGGTCCTCCGGAAAGGTCCTCTTTGCTGAGGTGCGTCTGAGGAGCTCCTCGGCGCTGGTCTCGCATTTCCTCGGTCTTCAACACCCAGACTCCGACAGAGAGTTGGTACCCGGAGACCGACACGGTGTGACGAGTCTCGGCAGGTGCCCTGTCGACCCTTTTCGACGAATTAAACCAGGACTCAACTTTTACCGGAGACACAAAAGGAAGACGTAAAACAGAACCTCGACCGTGTCCCGTAGCTCCGATTTTCGGCCCAATTTCGCCGAGGTAGTCACCAGACGGACAGCCCATTGTTTGGCGGGCTTCACGTCACCGGGTCTCGTCATTCGCCAGGACCAGAGGCGGCCGGGGCACCCAGTCCTCACTCCCCGCGGGTCCTCCGACGGCCCCCGACTTCCTGGGCGACGGCTCCACGAGCCACCCTCCAGAGTCCGGAGCGGAACACCCGGAGGTGCTCGGACAGGTACCTCCTGGGGTCGGGTCGCCGACGACGGGAGTTTCGGGCGCCGTCCTGGGCCTCCCGCCCACCGCCCCGAGGTCGAAGAGTCGACCTGTGCACCCCCAGAGACCAAGGTCCCTGGTCGCTGTTCCCGCGGAGTCCTACGCTGGCCTCCGAGGCCCCAGCCGCACCCTCTCCTTCGACCACCCCGCTGCGGGAGTCCACTCGTCGGGGAGGAAGACGTGGTGCGAGGGGTGAACAGGCAGTGAGTGCACAAGTTACCTGGCCGTGTGCCCCGGCCCCCACTCTGTCCTGCCCTCGCGGACGTCACGACTGGAGGTCACCGCCGGAGCTCTGGGATCGCAGTGGTCGGAAAAGGACGTCGTCCTCCGGACCGTGTCTTCTCTGATTGGGTGGGCCCTACCCGCGGACGACTCGGTCCCAACACAGGGCCGTCGGACTGGGGCCGAAACGTGGGACCAAGAGTGGTCCGCGGAGGAACCGTCGGAGACAGGTAGGGGAGTGTCGAACAGAAAGGGGTGGACGGCCGGGTAGGTAGGAAGGGGGTCGGGCGAGGGGTAGGGTAGTTGGTCAGGAAGGTGGGTGGGGGGTAGGTGGGTACTTGGTCAGAGAGGAGGGGTATGTGCTTGGTAGGAGAGGGGAGTAGGCACTTGACCAGACAGGTGGGCGGGGGGGTAGGGACTCGGTCGACCAGGTCGGAGGTAGTTGGTCAGGCAGGTGGGGGGGTAGGTACTCGGTAGGACAGGGGGGTAGGAGCTTGGTCGGAAAGATCACAGGGAGGACAGTTGGTCAGGCAGGTGGGTGGGTCGAATACGTGGGGGTCACGGGTAAGTGGGGGGACGGGTAGGTAGTCCGGCACTGGTGGGACAGGAGGCGGGGACGTGGACAACCAAGTGCGGGGTAGGTACTTGACAGGACCGGGGTCGTAGGTACTCGGTCAGGTACCGGCAGGACTAAAACGCGAAAATGGACATCCTCTACGCCGGGGGTCCTGACTCCTTGGCCGCTGCCGTCTGCGGGTCCGGCGCGCGGGGATGTTCGTCCTCGGCCCGTCGGGGGGCGGCCGCGGCGGTCGGGGCGGACGCGGGCCGGACGGGCGGAAGGACTGCCGGGGCCCGTGGTGCAGGACGGGGCTGACGCCGTTCCGGAGCGACTTCGGACGCGTGGATGACGCGGTGGCCGTCTCGGTGAGTCCGCTCTTCGGCGTGCGGACGGGGCTCACGCCGTTCCGGAAGGCCGCGTTCCTCGTGGACGCCGCGGTGGCGCCGTGCGTGGGACCGCCGGGCCCGGGCCGAGACGCGGGCGACGGGCGCGCGCTCTTCGGCGTGCGGACGACGCTCACGCCGTTCTGGAAGATGACCGCGCTCGTGAACCACGCGGTGGCGTTCTGCGTGAGCCCGCGGGCCGGGAAGCGGACGACCGTCACGCCGTTCCCGAAGCCCGCGGCGCTCGTGCACGAGGCGGTGGTCGCGTGGGTGCCCGCGCGCCGGCCGCGCCCGCCTCACCGGGGCCCGGGGCTCCCGCGGCGCGGGAAGGGCGGGACCGGGGACCCCATCGAGGCCGGCGCGCGGGCCGCGGAGACGGGACCGAGGCGTGGGCCACGGACTCGGGACAGCGCACTACGGGGCTTGAAGTGAGAGACCCAGTCGGGGGCGGGGCGGGAGCAGGAGCGTCAGAGACGCAACGCTCCTGCGGAGACGCCAGGAGAGGTGGACCTCGGGTCAGCTCCTGGACCCGTCCCCGCCCCAGGGCCCGACCTCCTCAGACGTCCCTCCCCTGACGCAGAGCAGGGCGGGCCCCTCTGGCGGGGAACGGCGAGGGTCCTGCCCACCTAGTGCCGTGCCGAGGCTGTCCTGCTGGCCCAAGGTCGTCCCCATAGGCTCGACACCCAGGAACGCGACGCTGGTCGGACAGTCCGTCCGGGCTCCTCCTGTCTACGGCCTCTGGCGGCGACTGGTCGCAGACCTCTCACAATTATTTCGGCGACTGCTCAACACGTCGGCGACCGCGGACGCAAGACAGGTTCGACAGCAGCCCCTCCCCGTACCACCCGGGGCGGCCCCGGGGAGGGCCGACCGTCCCGGGCCAATGAACAGGAACTCGGATCTCTGAGCTACTCGGGAACTCTCCACTGTCCCACTCAAGGGGACCCGAGGGCGCGTAGGTCACGGGCTCGGACCGGCCCGAAGACGACCCTCTTGGGGTGAGCCAGTGCCGGGAGCAAAGCGAGACGATCGGGGACCTCGTCGTTCTGGGTCCGGTGCCCCGGGACGGTACACCGACGCTCCCTCAGACCCTTCCGCTGATCGACCTGGGGCGTCCACAAATGTCGGCCTCGGCCCGGGGTGGAAGGCTTTGGTAATTGCCGACCACCCCCGCCCCGGAGGTCCACCAGAGGTCCCACGGATCCCGTTCGCGAGTCCGGAGTCGCAGGTGGAACACCCTGCCCCGACTATTGCGAGGGCCTTCCCCGGCCGGGAAGACCGGGCGTCTCGTCACTGGGAGCGTCCGCCAGAGACCGTCCCGGAGGAAGGCGTGGGGCCCCAGGCACACCGATACGGACCGTCTCCTTCAACCGAGCCTCTCCGGTGCAGATGTCGGTCTGGCCGCTCCCCTGGTCTCCTCCCCTCCACCCCCACAGAGGGGGCTTTGCCCAGACTCCTGCCCCGAGACGGTTATGGTACGGTTCACGGTCGGGGGTCCGGGGCGAAAGTTCGTGAGTTTCGGTAGTTCAGGAACTTAACAGTCTTGGGTTCCTCTGTTCGTGAAACCAGTGGGGTGGCGTGTCTACCCCCTTGGCTCCGTAGTCTCCCCACACACCGGCACGGTGCCAGCCCCAGACTTCGACCGCCGGCCCCCACGTCCGCCCGCCTCCTTGGGTCCAAGCAGCACACCGTCGTCGTAGGCCCCCGAGCGGAGGACAGCGGATCCGCTGGGTGCGCCTGACGCCACGACCGGGGCGTGTCGTCGTGGACACATCGCGCCACGTGTGCGGTCGGCCGAGCCTACAGGTGGGTTCCTTCTCCCCCTCCACGGACGTGTGGCAGGTCCGTTTGGGGCCTTTCCTCCACTCTTAGGCGACGCGTCGGACTATTGTAGTACGGCGGCACATCTGCTTGTTCTGTAGGTTGGGGCCCGAGGAGATGGAGGAACGTTCACTTTGACTCTGCCCGGTTGTCGACAATGCCTCTCCCGAACCAAGTGGTGAGGACGGTTCAGTCTCCAATTGGACTCGTGTCGATCAATCCACACCCTGGTACAAATAAGACAGACCACCTCCTCCCGTAGGTCTACACCCCCGGTGACAGGCCCACCCCGTACCTGGTCGAAAGTCCTCCGTGCAAAGAAGTCGTGGGACGAGGTGGTCGGTGTGCCGGAACCAGGAAGGTTAGGAGTGTTGTTCGACACGCAGGACCCCCAGACACCACTGCCTCGGGTCTTGTAGGAGTTGGGTCGAAGCTATAGACAAACATACTCTCAGGAACGAACCACACACACAAGAAAGAAAATGTAAAAAATTCAACACTTTCGTACTATTGCACAAATGTCCTCTGAACCTTTTATGTCTTGCTTCAATGCACATCGAGGTGAACGACAAGTCAACGAGCCAGCACAGGTGGAGAAACACTGGGGTACCTGACGTCGTGCGGTCCGAGGAGACAGGAAGTGGTCGAGGAGTCTCAAACGAGTGTGAGTGCAGGTGACTCTACCGCTACGGCAGGCTGATAGAGTAGGAGACAACGGGAGAAGAAAACGAAAGTTAGAAAGGGTCGTAGTCCCAGAAAAAGGTACTTTGCAGGGTGACATATAATGGTAATAAAAAATTTATCCATTTAATTATAAAAGTATACCTCGAAGTTATAGTTTGAGTTTTTAATTACCTTACTTATCTGTCTCTTCATCTTCCTATACCATCGGGACTTTTCGTGACACTTGGTTAAGTTGTATGCTAAATTTGTCGAAAGTGTGTTGTCGTCCTATGTTTAAGATAAGTTTAAGGGTGTCTCACATTTGGTCCTTTGTGACCTTGTATAGGTCCCTGTATTTAGTTCAACGTTTTTAAAGTACTAGATTTCCATAACTTGAGTCTCAGGCAAGAGCAGTGACACCTTAATACAATCTTCAGTTATGGTTTAGTGCAAGTTCTTATTGGGTGAATAGAAGTTCACGTTGCATTGTAAATGGTTCTCTCCAGAAACTGAATCGACGACTTTCGGAGTTACTTCGATCTTTGGACTTTTGTGTGTCTCCCACTAATGTCTCTTCTTTCGTAAATCTTATACTCTCCATACTCTAAAATTTTTTAGTTATTAATGTCGAAATACGACTTATGACGGACTTCGGTCTCCGTCACTTGATCTCCACGAGTGTCTTAGTGTTGAAAGAGAAATTGTGTAACACTCGTAACCCACCCCCCTCGGCCGTCGAGCCTCTTTCTTTACATTGGTCTAGATATCATACTGGGGTGAGGTGAGTCTTTTACTGTGTCGTCTGAAACTTTCTCAGGTACTTTCTTGACTTTGTTTGTTTTCGGTCCATGTTCGTCCAGTAGTCACTCCTCTGTTTCAGGCGTCTGGGCGTCAAGGGGTGTCAGCGTGTCAGCCGGTCGCTCTGTGCTTCCACAGAGGGTCGACGGGGAGGGACTCAGTCCCGCTGCTGTCTTACGACTGGGGGTTCAGGGGAGAAAGGACCCACACTCTGCCACTTGCGCCCTCCCCCTTCACCCCTCACAACCTGGGTGTGACCCACTAAAGATCCGTCCTTTCCCTCTTCCCCGGAGTTAGTTGGGGCTAGGGGTTGGGGTTGTTAGTGTGTGTACACAGGAAATCTCCGAAACAACCCTAGGGACCTAGAACCAGGCCCTCCTCCTTTCTCCCTGGCTCCCTCTGTGACCTCGGAAGTCGTGTCACCTGTCCCCACAAGCGAGCTTCGACTCGGCGTCCCTTCTTCGACGGACCGTGGGGCGTGGGGCCTTCAGAGACGAGTGGAGGGAAGAGTGGGGCCTTCAGAGACGAGTGGAGGGAAGAGTCCGCCTTTCTCTTCCCTTCGAAGCACCTCTGACATACGGCGTGCTCCTGGAGGACAAGCGCCGAGGTGACATGCTCAACAACGACACGTCGGCGAGGCAGGACAGGCTGAGAAACGTTTAGGTCCTGGCATCGGGGGCCCGAGGAGACAGGTACCCTAAGAGGTCCGTTCTTCTGCCCTCACCCCCCGGTAAAGGAAGAGGTCCCCTAGTAGGCCTGGGTCCCCAGTTTGGTCCCTAGCTTGGGTGCAGGGATGCAGAGGATGTAATCGTCCCCCCCAAGAAGTGGTGATCCCGGTGGACCCTCCGGGAAATAACACACATACACGTCTCTTAAGAGACTACTCTGACTTTTCTGTTTATGCCGAGATTTTAAAATTTAGAATCGTCTGAAAAGGCTTACGGCTCAGCGACCTGGTGTGTCGTGTGCTTACACCCGAAAATCTTTGACGGGTTGAGTTTTCTTCATTGTGCACTTCTTACACTAAACTTTTCAATGTCCGTGGGACACAAGTATCGTCGTACCTTCGTTGGATTCACAGGTAGTCGTCCTTACCTATTCCTACTACACCCGGTGTGTACGCTACCTTCCGGTGAGTCGGTGCCTTTTCTCGCGTCAGGACGGTGACCGTCCTCGCGCCTACGTTGACCTCTGGAAGTTCGACTCACCCAATTCAGTCGACCCCTCTTTGTGGCTTGGGTACACTATACTGAAGATGCACTTTAGATTAGATGCTGTGTGTACTTGGGTAGAAACCTTGTCTTCCTCTTAGTACCGGGAGCTCGTGTTCGACCACCAAAGCCTCCCCTCCCCCGACCCCCTCCCGACTTCACCCTCCCACCCCAATCGTCTGCAGTCGAAAATACACCTCCTACCTATTTGTCGTTCCGGGATGACATATCACGTCCCTTGATACTATTCGGATACTATTTGGCATGACGCTCTCTTGAAAATCTCGTAACACGCATATATATATATGTGCTTCTCGACTGAGTGACCGTTTCGGGGACTACGACCCTTTCTAACCCCCGTCCTCCTCTTCTGCCGCTGTCTCCTACTCTACCAACCTACCGTCGTGGCTGAGTTACCTGGACTCAAACTCGTTCAAGGTCCTCGACCACTACCCGTCCCTCCGGACCGACTTCAAGTGTTCCAGCGTTTCTCAGCCTGTGCTGAACCGCCGACGTGTCGCTACGTACACCCTTATTGACTCAATAGAACGACGTGTCGGGCTTACTTGGGTCGTAAGATTCAATGGATATCAAGTCATTTTTTTCCAACTTTTTTCACAGGCGTGGAAAAACGGGTGAGTGGGCGATTTCCGATCCGGTACGACAGGGAACTTGAGACGTAGGACCGACGACAGCACGGGTGGAAACGTCCGAGGTCCTACCTAGTCGTGCTTGGTGGGGGGAGGGGGTGGTGGACTGCAGTGAGGTGAACTACGGGGCCGCACTTCCGTGGCAGTTGTCGTCGCTACGAAAAGTGTCCGACGAGAGTTGGAGGACTGGGGAGGACCTGAGGTGGCGTGAGACTGAGTGGTCGAAGAGTGTCTTTACACGAGCTCCCCCAGTCGAGTCTTTACCGCGAAGGACTGGCGCCCAAGGAGAGGGGGACAGAGAGCCTGTAGAACGGGGAAGACTATTGTGCTAACAGTCGGAGTCGGTGGGTACGGACAAAATTTTAAGGTGGTTAAGAGAGGGAAGGGTAAGTTATTAAGTTAATCCAGAAAGAGTGATTTGAAGAGAGTTTTATCCACTGAGAGGGTCCACCTCACCCCTGGAAGGATATCACGAGAGTTTTATCCACTGAGAGGGTCCACCTCACCCCTGGAAGGATATCACGACCGCCTTCCATTAGACCTTTGTATATGATTTTTAGATCCTTGCCTCTGAAGGGACCAGTAGGTCACCAATTCTGAAGCTCGAAGGTTGTGTCTCCCGAGCCCAAACTAGGGACCAGACCCTTGACTCTAACTTCATCCCCTATCTTCCCGGGGACCGGGTCCGTCGACTATAAACGGTTTACCTCGTTTTGACTTCAAATACAGAAGTCGGTCTGTTCTTGGTACGGACAAAGGGAAGGAGATAGCTATACCTCTCTTATTGATTAGCCCCTTAATCGACGTCGTTTTTGTCTTTACTCACTTGTCTGCACCCGTGTGCTCTCCGGACGTTCTCAATTTGTTAGAACGAAGAAGAAATTGACAATGATCGTTTGTACCCGAAGGGTCCACCGAGTCACCCATTTCTTAGACGGACGTTACGTCCTCTCGGTCCAAGTTGGGGATCCAGTCCGGACCTTCTAGGGGACGTCTTCCCCTACCGTTGGTCGAGGTCACAAGAACGGACCTTTTACGGTACCTGTCTCCCCGGACCGCCCGATGTCAGGTACCCCAACGTTTCTCAGGTTGTCCTAACTTGCCGATTCGTGTGCGAGTGTGCGTGTGAGAGGGACTAGGAACCACAGAAAGAGAGAAAGATGCTGACAAAAAAGGAAGGGAGGTACGTAGACACGTCTGTAGATCGATGCGTCGATGGATCGGCATAGAGGACACTCTATATTCCCGATACAGAGGAAACTCGTGAGGGATTCATCGTCAACAACAACTAGTCAGTGATTCAACACAGACTGAGAAACGCTGGGCTGGGGTACCTGACATCGGGTGGTCCGAGGAGACAGGTCCCCTAAGAGGTCCGTTCTTCTGACCTCACCCAACGGTACGGGAAGAGGTCCCCTAGAAGGGCTGGATTCCTAGTTTGGGTGCAGAGGACACAGAGCACGTGACTCCACCCAGGAATTGGCAGACTCGGTAGTCCCTTCAGAGAGGATAATAGACAGATAATAGACGGCAGAGAGAGTCGACATATAGTAGAGAGTGAATAGAGAGTAGATAGTCGGTAGGTGGATGGTTGGATGGGTGGGCAGGTGGGGCAGAAGTCGAGGGACACAAGAGAGTCATCCGATTGCGTCCCCTGTCGTCTGCCTTTAAAGTCGTCAAGGAGGACGAGGGACGACGTTAAAAGAAAGGAGCCAGAAAGTTAAATGTGGAAGTAGGATTACCTCTGTGAATCTATATAATAAACAACCCTCGTCCGACTTAGGAGCAGATAGTGAAGGAGTTCATGAACTGTCCTTGGTTTACCTCACCTACTTGTCAAGGAAACCTACAAGTATTCACAAGGGTCGTCTTCATTTTCACACACACACCCCCCCACACACGCACACACACACACCTCCCACCCGCCGCCCCTCCTTCAGAGAGGGACTACAAAAACACAAGAAAGGGGGTCCACGAATCCGAGTCTCTGTAGTTATATGGATGTACCGCAGGAATCCCCCAACCGTATAGGACGGTGGGGGCCCTACTTTCGTAACTCCCGGTCAGCGACAGCGATTGGAACCGGAATATTCGGGGGAGGGGGGACTGAGTATTTTTAAATCGACACTGACACCCCCGCCCGCGACATTAGAGACTCCTTCGGAACCGCCTCCAGACTCAGTCGGTCGGATTGAGTCCCACAAAGGACTGAAGTGGGCGGTAGAGAAGGAACTGGGGCACCACCAAGTGCCACCCGACCGATTAGCGGTGTGCAACCACTTGAAGGGCCAAAGGGGGACACCGACTAAAGAGTGGCGTACGACACACACACACACACACACACACACGCACACACACACCTCCCCCTTTTCCGTGAGTCAATGCGCTCTACTCATACGAGATCTCCAGACGACTTGGGAGCTGACCCCAGGAGTTCTAAGAAGTTCTCCTCTCTAGAGTTCGTTTCTCAAGAAATAAAACAACCTTAATTGAAAGGGACCTCTCTGAACTAAGTGTCGCGGCGCGACGAAAGTCCGCACGTCGTTTCGCTCGGTCGAGACATACGTGTATACCAGCGACAAATCCGCGAGTCAGCGCAGGGTGAGAGACGCTGGGGTGCCCGACGTCGGGCGGTCCGAGGAGACAGGTCCCTTGAGTCTGCTCTTTTGACGTCACCCGACGGTAAGGGAGGACGTCCCCTAGAAGGGCTGGGTCCCTAGCTTGGACGCCGAGGACGTAACCGTCCGGACAAGAAATGGAGACTCGGGGGGCCCTTCGGGTCCGTATATGTGTATCGGTGACAAAAAATCCTGAGAAAAGGGTATATCCGGCAACGTCTCATAACTCGTCTCAAAGGGCGCGACATGTCGCCCTGGAATGATCCATGCACAAAATATATAGCGTCACACATACACAGGCCGGGTTAGCGGATTGAATAGGGAGGAGGGGACGGGGGCCGATTGGCATGCAAACACAAGATGTAGACACTTACATGAAGACCAAAACATTCATCCAGATAAACAGTGTAAAAAAGAGAAAAAAATCTAAAGCATAGAGTATTGCGCTCCATAAGATTTGTGTGGGTGGCTTGTTATTGCTTCCCTACGTCCTTTGCGACCCTCCACGGCCTAGCAGAACCCCAACCGAGGGGGAGCACCACCGTCCCCCTATATTGTTGAGGACCCCCTAGGTGAGGTCATGAGAACGGACCTTTTAGGGTACCTGTGTCCTCGGACCGTCCGACGTCAGGTACCCCACCATTTCTCAACCTGTGCTGACTCGCTGAAGTGAAAGTGAAAAGTGAAAGTACGTAACCTCTTCCGTTACCGTTGGGTGAGGTCACAAGAACGGACCTCTTAGGGTCCCCGCCCCCCTCGGACCACCCGACGGCAGATACCCCAGCGTGTCTCAGTCTGTGCTGACTTCACTGAATCGTCGTCCCAAACCTCTTCCGTTACCGTTGGGTGAGGTCATGAGAACGGACCTTTTAGGGTATCCGCCTCCTAGGGAAATGCGACGTCAGGTACCCCAGCGATTCTCAGTCTGTGTTGACTCGCTGAAGTGAAAGTGAAAAGTGAAACTACGTAACCTCTTCCGTTACCGTTGGATGAGGTCACAAGAACGGACCTCTAAGGGTCCCTGCCCCCTCGGACCACCCGACGGCAGACACCTCAGCGTGTCTCAGTCTGTGCTGACTTCGCTGAATCGTCGTCGTCGTCCCGAACCTCTTCCGTTACCGTTGGGTGAGGTCATGAGAACGGACCTTTTAGGGTACCTACCTTCTCGGACCGTCCGATGTCAAGCACCCCAGCGTCTCAGTCTGTGCTGACTCGCTGAAGTGGAATCCCGACCCCCGACAAATTTCCTTCTCTACCTCTCTATGCCCGAAGAGACCACCGAGTCGGTCATTTCTTAGACGGACGTTACGCCCTCTGGACCAAAGGTAGGGTCCCAAACCTTCCAGGGGACCTCTTCCCTTACCGACGGGTAAGGTCATAAGACCGGACCTCTTAACGTACCTGGGGTCAGACTCAGTCTGTACTGACTCGCTGAAAGTGAACCTCTCTATATACATATATACGTTTAGGTATAAGTCTCGGAATAGACATGTCTCTGTGCGAAGGCTTTTGACAGCGTTTTTTCGTTCCTTAAGACACAATTGGATATACTCTTTTCCGAAGGGTCCACCGAGTCACCATTTCTTAAGCGGACGGTTGCGTCCTCTGGGTTCTCTGTACCCAAGAGAGGGACCCACCCCTTCTAGGGGACCTCCTCCCGTACCGTTGGGTAAGGTCAGAAGAACAGACCTCTTAGGGTACCTGTCTCCTCGGACCGTCCGATGTCACCTACCCCAGCCTAACGTCTCAGGTCTGTGTTGAATCGCTGACTTGTTGACGATGAATCCCTCATGAGTTTCCTCGAGAATATAGAGCATCCTCTATGCCGATCCATCGATGGATCGGTCTATAGACGTATCCACGGACCCACAGGTATGTGTATGTGTGTAGGTGTCTGCAGGTCGACACAGTGCCTTTACATTTCACTGTACAGGGGGTGTAGTAGACCCAACACAAACAAACAAACGCACTCTACGTCTGGGGTATCGAAGTAAAAAGTGCCGTGACCAGTGCGTCTCTTCGCCAGACGGTCCAAGTCTAGTCGGCCAGACAGGAGCGGTCGGAGGGGGCGAGGGCGAGAAAGGGTCGTCTCGGTAAATGTGGAGGAACACTGAAAGAGGGTTAGCCTTGTGGTGGGGAGGGGGAGTCTACCCTTCCCTTCCTTCGGGCCTTCTCCGCTCTCCCTCGGTGGACCCCCTTCGCGCGTGCTCCGGAGGCCCTACAACAAAGAGTGAGAGGAGAGGCGACCCCAGAACGAAAATTCCAACTCCGTCCGCCCTCACCATGGGGGGGCGGGGGGAGGGGGCGGGGAGGGGGGGTCGGGGGAGGGGGGTCAGGGGCCGATCGAGACAGCCATTTCGGACTCGGAGCATTCTCGCTCCGTCTGCCCGTACCGTCAGGTCTTTCCAGACGTCACCCCCACCCTCCCGACCCCATCTCTACTCCTGGACCTCGTTTCTGGGGGCTCAGGTCCGACTTGGACCCGAGAAGTAGTGTCTCGGTCCTGTGGCTCAGGGCGGTCCTGGGGTCCTGCAGGCTTTCGCGCCCTCGTCTCGGTCGCCCGGCCCGGGGGAGGGGAAACTAAGGGCCCAGAAAGGAGACCTTTTGACGACGAAAGGGCCCCGGGTCTCCGTCTCTTTCTTTGTCTGTGTCCTTGCCTCCTTCGCTTTGCCTCGCCCTCTCTCCGGTTCGCGTGTGAGTGAGTGTGTGTGTGTGAGTGTGTGTGTGTGTGTGAGACTAAAACAAGTAGGTCGTTGTAAACAAGCCAAGACCCCTGCGAAAATCCCCGACGGCGTCCCAAAGGGTGGGAACATGATGCTGTGACCCCCAGGTCGCCAAGAAACGACCCCCACCCCCACAGGAGACGGGGCCTCCTACCTCGCTGGAACCGGAGGTGGGTGACCTACGCCTTCGCGGGAGGGCCCAGTCCTGCGCGCCTTCCCGGAGGCTCGCGCGGGTTCCCCGGGCGGACCGACCTGCGGCGCACGACCGCTGAGCCCCCGCTCGTCCTGCACTGGCGGGGGTAGGGGCCGGGGCGGCGGGGGCCGGGCGTGACTCGAATAAAGGGCCACACACCGCTCCTCTCTGCGGGGTGTTTGTGCCTTTGTCCACCGGGCCCACGGGGCCCGTCCACCTCTCTTCAGTTCCCGCACGTCTCTTGGGTCTTGTGGGGCGGAGGGGTTCGGAGCAGGTGACGGGGGACGGGTGGTTCCGGCTGTGGTCCGCCTCTACCCGACCCCCAGGAACCCATTTACGCCTCGTTTATGGAGAACAACGCCCCAGACGCCCCCTTTGACCGTCTCTTTAGAAGGGAGGCCCTTCGTAGGAACAGGACTGGACTCTTTGGGGGAGGGCACCCGCCCGCGAGGCGAGGCGGAAAGAGAGGGGTGCGGGAGAGGGGCAGATCAGAGGAGGCCGAAGGGAGGCGGGCGGAGAGGAGGAGCCCGTATTTTCGACCTCAGAGCCCTCGACCCTGGGCCTGGCCGGCTGTCCTCTTTCCACCGCTCCAGACGGGTGAGGTCGCTCCACTCTGCCCCGCCCCTCCGACCAGGACCCTCCTACCTCTGCGTCCGCCCTCGCCTACGCCTCTTCCCCTCCCCCCTCCCCCCCTCCCCGTGTCCACTCCGCCCCTCCCCCGACCCTCCAGGCCCTGCCCCCGACCCCGGTCACTCCTCCGCCGTAAGGTCTCGACCCCCGCCCAGTCTCTCACCTACCCCCTCCGTGCCACCACCCGGCACCGGGACCAAAAATAAACTTCCTACTCACGAAAGGTTCCAACACAACCAAAGACGACCCGCCACTGCCCTCAGTCGATATTCACATGTATCTAGCGGAGGGAGAACTCGGAAGGAGGGTAGGGTGGGGGTAGCGTGGGGAGGTTCTTCTTCCAGTAGTATCTGGTGGTTCGACTCGAAGGGTAATCGATCGACCCCGAAGGGACCACCGAGTCTGCCATTTCTTAGGCGGACGTCACGTCCTCTGGACCCAACCCTTCTGGCGGACCTCTTACCTCACCGATGGCTGAAGCCGTGAGAACGAACCTTTTGAGGTACCTCTCACCTCGGACCACCCGACGTCAGGAACCCCAACGTTTCGGAAGGAGGGTGACGGAGGGGGGGTAGGAAGGGGAGATCCTGTAGTGTCTCGGGACCGAACTCGGGGGACACAATATGTCGTCGAGGGGTGATCGATCGATAAAGTGGGCACCACCACACACAGATACAGTCAGAGTGAGAGAGTCAAGTCCGGAGAGACCAAGACTTCGAACCCAGTGAGTACGTGACGTCCCAAACCTCCCCGTATCAGATACGTGACACACGATACATGGTACATGACACATGATACATAGTCCCGAAGGGAGTATCGAGTCGACCATTTGTTAGACGGACGTTACGTCCTCTGGACCCAAGCTAGGGACCAACCCTTCTAGGGGACCTCTTCCCTTTCCGTGGGTGAGGTCATAAGGCCGGACCTCTTAAGGTACCTGACACATCAGGTACCCCAGTATTTCTGAGCCTGTGCTGACTCGTTGGAAGTGTGAACACGTGTGTGAGTGCGAGATACATGACTTATAGGACAATGAATGAACGAAACCGTAAGAGGGTTGGTTGAGAGTAAAATGAATTTCTTTACACGAGGTGCATTTGAAGTTTTGTAAGTCTTCACAAGTAAAATTAAGAACTAATATATAAATACTGGTTTTTACATCTCTACTTGGAAGTCAATGGTTATCTTATAGGACGCGAAATGTCATATAATTCTCTGTCTCTTTCTATTCCTGACATACTACAGTGAAGGTACACTTCACTCCACACACAATCAACGAGTCAACACAGGCTGAGAAACGTCGGGGTTCCTGACATCTCACGGTCCGAGAAGATGTGTACCCTAAGAGGTCCGTTCTTATGACCTCACTCATGGTTAAGGGAAGAGGTTCCCTAGAAAGGTTGGCTTCCTAGCTTGGGACCAGAGAGTTTAAAGTCCGTCTAAGAGATGGTAGACTCGATGGTCCCTTCGGGTGAATGCACTTTTCACTTTCGTTTCAGCGAGTCAACACAGGCTGAGAAACGTTAGGGTACCTGGCTGGGGTACCTGAGGGGACAGATACTCTAACAGGTCCGTTCTCATGACCTCACCCAACGGTAAAGGAAGAGGTCCCCTAGACAGACTGGGTCCCTAACTTGGACCCAGAGGGTGTAACGTCCGTCTGTGAAATGCAGACTCGGTAGTCTCGGAGTCTGGGTGAATGTACACCGTAGAATTTTTGTTTTGTGGTGTCTTCGAGTTGGGTCACCAGACACTGTTGGATCTCCCCACCCTACCCCTCCCTCCCAGTTCTTCCTCCCTGTGCACGTATGGGTACCGACCGAGTACAAGTACGTACCGTCTTTGGTTGTGTCGCAACATTTCGTTAATAGGAGGTTACTTTTAGAAAATTTATCTTCAAAAAAATAAAAATAAAAAAATTTAATACTTTCATACTAGTGTGTAAAACGTCCTGTGAACCTTTTATGTCTTGGTCCAATGTATATCAAGGTGACATTAATATTAAAAAAATTATGTGTTTAATTCTAAAAATCAACCTCAGAGTTATAGTTTAACAGTTTTTAATTATCCTACTTATCTGTCCCTTCATCTTCCGAGATCGTCTGGACTTCTCGTGGTACTTGGTTAAGTTGTATTAATTCTAAATACGTCAAGAGTGTGTTGTCGTCCTATACTTACCGTAAGTTCAAGGGTACCTCATATTTGGTCCCCTGTGACCTTGTATAGGTCCCTATATTTCGTTCCACGTCTTTAAAGAACCACATTTTCATGACTCTAGCGTCTCAGACACGAGGGTAGTGAGACCTTAATACGATCTTTAAGGTCATAGTTTTCTATAAACTTATTTGGTGTATAAAAGTTCGCGTTACACTGTAAATGGTGCTCTCTAGAAACCCCCTTTTTTACATTTAAAACTCCCTCCTTTTTTTTGGGTGTCTTTAAAGACTTCCACTACCTATGTAGATAAAGTTACTACCGCAGTGGCCACTTCCCAGTACAGGTGTGAGTGGTTCTCCGTAAGAAATTTGTACAAAGCAAAAAAAGGAAAAGAAAAAAAAAGCATAGTCAATATGGGGTTAGTTCGACGTTTTATTCGTTTATTGGGGGGACGCGAAAGAGACGTCGCAAGGAGTCGCGGGTCGGGAGGCCGGGACTCTACGGAGACAGCCAGGCGGACGAGGAAGAACGCCAGGAGGAGTCGGACCGGCTCTGAGGTCGGAGACGGGGACAGGTGCCCCACTCTGGACGGACAGTGACGTGTCGACAGTGGCGGGAGGGCCCTTCCCTCGAGATTGAAAGGACCTACCCGTTCGACCTACAGGGACCGCCAGGTCACCAATTCTGGGACGCGGAGGTTACGTCCCCGACGTCCAAGACTAGGGACCAGACCCTTGATTCTAGGGTGTCCGGTNGACCGGCTCTGAGGTCGGAGACGGGGACAGGTGCCCCACTCTGGACGGACAGTGACGTGTCGACAGTGGCGGGAGGGCCCTTCCCTCGAGATTGAAAGGACCTACCCGTTCGACCTACAGGGACCGCCAGGTCACCAATTCTGGGACGCGGAGGTTACGTCCCCCACGTCCAAGACTAGGGACCAGACCCTTGATTCTAGGGTGTCCGGTGTACCACGTCGGTCTTTAATTTTTTTTTTTAAAAAAAAAAGAATTTATTCTCTTCTTTCTGACTTAAGTAGTGGGACCTGGTCCCACCCCCACCCCCCGCCCAATCTTGTCTAGCGTCCACCTTATGCCCCCAAGCCCCGAGTCGAACAGGTTTCGCTTTTGTCGGATTACTAGTCGCAACCGGGTCTCTACGGGTTTCGACGGAAGCTTCCGTCTCGAAGGGCTGATACATTTGAAAGTCGCGGCATCGTTCGTCCTCTCGGTGGACGTCCCCGACATCAAAGTAAGACGTGACCTGAGGGATGGAGTCGGCAGTCTTGGGTGCGACCGGGTCCCGTTCGGGTGTTATTTCATTTGTAGTAACAAGGAAATCAGGAGTCAGCACAGACTGAGAAGCGCTGGGGGACCTGACATCGGGCGGTCCGAGGAGACAGGCCCCCTAAGAGGTCTGTTCTTAGGACCTCACCCGACGGTACGGGAGGAGGTCACGGGAGGGGTCTCCTAGAAGGACTGGGTCCCTAACTTGGACACGAGAAGGGCTGTGTCTCGGACTTGGACGCCGAGAATCCAGAGGACGTGACGTCCGCCCGAGAAATGGCGACTCGGTGACCCCCTTAGGTCGACTTCGGCCCGGTGAAGTGTCTCACCGCCGACTCGACGCCGCCGCCGCACGACTGGGTCCAGGAGGTCCGGCACGCCTGACGCGACGGGTAGAGAGAGTCGGAACAGAGAGACAGAGACAGATCCCCGCTCCTCCGACCTGGGAGTTGTCACGGCCGATGGAGGACCCAGGGCCACTCACTGGGAGGTAGGGACGGACCGCGGACACTCGGCACACAAGTGTTGGGCTTTGAGGGTCGGGGTGCCGGGGGCTTCAGACACCCGAACTAAAGGTCTGGCCAGTACCCCAATCAGGTCCCTTCACTATACGCGACCCTAGGGCCTCGGTCTCGCGACCGAAGTTCAGGGCCGAGACGGGGGTCCCCGCCTACACGTCGGAGGTACGGAGCCGAGGGGTCGGGCACTGTCACCCGTGTTGCCGGCAGGGGTGTGACGCACTCTCAGTCTGTCTGGTCTCGTGAAGGACGGTGCTAGGGGGTAGCCGAGATGGGTTGGGAGGAGGGGTGTAGAAGTGACCCGCGAACGACATGTGGGTCTCTGCACGAGACCCCTGTCACTTCAGTCGGTCCGTGGTTCTTCACACCGTCTTTGCTACGCTCCAAACCGACGTCTGCGTCCACCCGAGTCCGGGGTCCAGACGGCGGATGCCCAACGAACAGCAAGCCAGCGAGTCAGCTGGGGTACTTAGCGTCGTGCGGTCCGGAGGGACAGGTAGTGGTTGAGGGTCTCAAGTGAGTTGAGTGTAGGTAGCGCAGCCACTACGGTAGGTCGGTAGGATAGGAGACACAGGGGAAGAGGAGGACGGAAGTCAGAAAGGGTCGTAGTCCCAGAAAAGTTTACTCAGTCAAGAAGCGTAGTCCACCGGTTTCACAACCTGGAAGTCGAAGTCGTAGTCAGGAAGGTCATTTATAAGCCCGAACTAGAGGAAATCCTACCTGACCAAACTGGAACGACCGGTTCCCCGAGAGTCCTCAGAGGGGGTCGTCCCCCCCGCCCAGTGGCCCGTCCACAGCAGAGAGTCTCGGCGCCGGGGACGGGCCAGTCGGGCTCGAGGCAGGGAGCGGGCGACTCGCCACGAGGCCCTGGAGCCCGAGACGCACAGGAGAGGCGGAGATTGCTGGAGGACCAGAACGAAGGGGCGGGGAACGTCACGAGAGGGGAGGGGGCTCCCACCTGTCTCCGGCCTTCCTCTTCTGCTGGGACCCCTAGGATCTGGACACCGCTCGGTAACCACTCATTTGCTTCCTTTTCCTCCCGGGTGGGGTAGGGGAGTGAGACGGGGTGGACGGCCGAGACCAAAGCCTTTGGCGACACACACCCGAGGGAGGAAACGGGACTGTGAGTGCTCAACCCCCTCGGACCCTCTGACTGACCCCGAAGGGACCTTTGGGTGGACGGGTACGTCCTCTGTATTCTCTGTGCCCAAGCTAGGGACCCAGCCCTTCTAGGGGACCTTCTCCTATACCGTCGGGTGAAGTCACAAGAACGGACCTCCTAGGGTACCTGTCTCCTCGGACCGCCCGGGTCAGGTACCCCAACGTCTCAGCCTGTGTGGACTTCACTGACTTGTACTCTCTCACTACGACAAACAAAGTTTGCGGATTCGCCACAATACTTCGGGGGAGCATTAAGACGTCACACCAGTCACTCCGACGCACCTTTTAAGCATCGTCTCCCAGACCGTCTACCACTCTCGGTCTACTCAGAGCCACCAAGATTCATAGAGGAACGTCCCGGGGGGTAGGTGAAGGAGGAACGAGTCGGGGCTAGGACAAATGGAGGAGTAGCGCGGCCCGACCGATGGTAGAGACTCTGAGGGGAGAGGGGAAAACCGGAGAGTTCCCGCTCTTGGGACCCCCGTGCACCGGAGCCCCTGTGCACCCATCTGTGAGGCCCTTCCGTGTCCCGCTGGACTTCCCTTGGGCGAAAAGTAGTGGTGGACGGTCTACGCCCGTGAATTGACATAGAGCCCGGCTCAAAGAGTTGGAGCCGCGACAAATGTAAACCCCGACCTGGCGACACACAGTCCCCTACAAATTCTTACCTACGAAAAGTTGACACCACAACCTTTTCTGAGAACTCTCAGGGAACCCGACGTTCCTCTAGGTTCGTCAGGTAGGATTTCCTCTAGTCAGGACTCACAAGTAACCTTCCTGACTACGACTTCGACTTCGAGGTTATGAAACCGGTGGACTACGCTTCTCGACTGAGTAAATTTTTCTGGGACCACGACCCTTCCTAACTTCCACCCTCTTCCCCTGCTGTCTCCTACTCTCCCAACCTACCGTAACGGCTGTGTTACCTGTGCTTAAACTCGTTCGAGACCCTCAACCACTACCTGTCCCTTAGGACCGCACGACGTCAGGTACCCCAGCGTTTCTCAGCCTGTGCTGGCTCACTTGTCGTTGTTGTCCAGAGGTAAGTAATCTGCCGCCATCAGGGAGGTTCAACACTGTTGGCTGTCACACAGACCTTTAGCGGTTTATAGGGGGTCGCTTCCCCCACTCCCCACCCCCTCCTTCATCCCCAGCAAACGGGGCCTACTCTTGACTATTCGTCACATACTAAGGTTCCTTTAGTTCCTTCATTTTGGTCGCGACGGGACCAATTCTTAGGCAGGAGGCTGCGTCTCCTGTGTACAAGACAGGGGTCAGACCCCTCTGGGGTGCACGACGTCTCGGTGCTTCGGACTCGAGGCGTTGTTCTCCTCGGGGCGTGCCGTTCCTTTTCACCGGGGGTGAGCCTTGTTGGTCTCTTTTGGGAGCGTCGTTGTTTCTGGGTCGTGTCGGGTTTTTTATTTCTGTCTTAAATTTTTTTTTTTTTTTTTNTTTTTTTTTTTTTTTTTTGGATGTGTCGTGTGTCAGGGTTTGACTTTCGGGGGTTTCGAATGACTGCACACAGAGAGAAGGATCTGCCGGAGGGGATAAGGGTCAGAGACGCCCGGAGGTCCTCAGACCCCCTCTGATAACGGTTTCGTCTCTAGCCTCCATTTCGGACCCCTTTATACTCTCCACCCCGTCCCCCTCACCCCGACCCTCCGAGCCCCTCCGCCCTTCCTGGGACCCGAGTGGGTGCCCTGGGCGTGGATGGCGGTGTCCGGAGTCGGGGTTGGAGTGCACGAGCCGAAGGACAGGCGGAGATTAAGGTTTGTCAGGGACCGCAAAGGACCGTGAGACCTGACAAAGGTTGATACTGGGGTGCGGGCGTGGAACCAGGGGGAGGGGGTCATAGTGGGAGGTCAAATCGAGATCGACTCTACACTTGAAGTTTGGGAGGGAGACTGGAGCTCCAAGGCAGGTCGAACTGGAGAGAGGATTTATTCTAGACCCCTGCAGGGACCACCGGGTCAGCGACTCTGAGGTTCGAGGATTACGTCACCGGGGACCAAACTAGGGGCAAGTCCCTTGATCTAGGGTGCACGACGTCGATTCTGGGACGTGTCGGTTTATCTACTTATAAAAAAAATTCATTGTATTTATTCTAGAAATAAAGGTTGAAAATTTGAAACATGCGTATGAGTTTCCGAAGGGTCCACCACGCTCAACATTTCTTAGGTGGACGGTCACGTCCTCTATATTCTCTGAACCCAAGCTAGGGACCCACCCCTTCTAGGGGACCTCTTCCCGTACCGTTGGGTGACGCCATACGAGCGACCCTCTTAGGGCACCTGTCTCCTCGGACTACCCGATGTCAGGTACCCCAGCGTTTCTCAGCCTCGCCCGTGTGCGTGTGAGCATGAGTTTGTACTGGACAGGGTTGAAACCAAAGACTGAAAGAACTTTGTGACCCAGACAAGGGAGATCCTAGAACCGTGGTCGAGAACGAAGTTAGATCTTTCGAGACAACGAAAAATTTTAAAAACTGACACGAAACGGGGAACGCCCGCCCTAGAATCAAGGGGCTCGTCCCTAACTTGGTGCGGTCGCTTCCTTGGTTCAGGATTGGTGATCCGGAGGTCCCTTAAGAGAGCCTTCAAGACAAAGATCTCAAAACGCGCCGATCTAGGAAGCACAGTAAGTCTTTGGTCGAATCAGTAGTGGAGAAGGTATATTACCAGTGGACAGGCAAACTAGACTGTAATGAGGTAAAGAGAAACCGGGTGTAACGTCCGTCTAAGAAATGGTAGACTCGGTGGTCCCTTTGGGTGAATGATCGTCGCAAATGGTGATATACTAAGAGGGAGGAAGTACCAAAATGGATGAATGTGAGACAGAGGAAGGTCATTTTAGATTCGAAGCACTCTCGTCTCTGGAAGAGGCAGAACGAATGACGGATCGCGCTACCTACCACGTACGACCCACGAGCCATTTATAGACACTTTACTTACTTGATTTAATTCGTTCACGTCCGAGTGTATGGTGCCTGGGTCGGCTGGTGTCTGTTTCCGTTGCTAGTTCGGGGTCGAAACGGACGGTAAGAGTTCAATCTAAAAAAATGGAGTTAAGGTGGAGGAAGCTAGGGTTGGAGTAAAACCCTGGACGAAACTGTTCATAGACCACCTCCTGATGGTTGGGGTCTGTCCCCTGTGGAAGACTAAGTGACGAAGGGTGGCGTTTGAGCCGATGTGCGACCGAGAACTTTTGCGAGGGGTCGTAGTGGTACATGGTGGAGGTTTACCCTCACGTTCTCCTTTCATCCGTCCATCTGCCTATCCTCTCCCGTCTTCTTCGTTCCCGTCTCTCCTCCTCGAGAGACAGGAGCTCTCCCAGTAGCTTTGACTCTACTTGGCTTCTCTCCAAGGAGAGAACCCAGTGGGGTTGAGAGTCTTCAACCGTCCCCATCGTCACCCCTTACCTTGGTAAGTTTGACTGAAGAAAGAGAGTGCGTCTAGGTCCGCACGAGCCGGTCTTCCAGGAGTTCCTCCTTCTACGGAACCCAAGGATCTACAGGGGTCTGAAGACGAGGTTTGGCAACGAGGAGACCGAGGAAGACTTTGGGACACAGCAGTGGGAGATGACTCTGACTCTAGCACTTTAATTTTAGAGTCCTTCTTTTAGACTTCGTTACCTTCTTAAAAAAAAAAAAGTTAGATAGTAACCAACTTAGGTGTCTATATCTTGAATGATTATGTCTCCGATCCGACATAAAGAAACAGAAGAGAGAGAAAGTTAACTTTATGTCATCTTTATATTTAATATAATATAAAATAAATAAATAAAGGGCCGAAGGGACCACCGAGTCTACCATTTCTTAGACGGACGTTACGTCCCCTTGGTACAAGCTAGTGACCCAACCTTTCTAGGGGACCTCTTCCCTTACCGTTGGGTGAGGTCATAAGAACGGACCTCTCAGGGTACCTGTCTCCTCGGACCACCCGATACCAGACAACCCGACGTTTCTCAATCTGTGCGGACTTCGCCGACTCGTGGGTGAGGTCACACATTTCACTGACTTAAGAGAACCCTAATACCTGACAATCCACTACATTCTAATTACGGGTGAACTTGTGATTCTAAGTTCGCACAGAGCCGAACTTTTCTAAGAATTTCCATCGTGAGAAAGTAGGGTGGAAAGAGAGGAGGTCGTCTTTACTTCTGTCCAGTAAACCTCGTCTTACCTCTATTCTTTCAAAAAAAAAAAAAAGTTTCTTAGTCGCAAAAGAAGATAATTAATCGGACCCTTAAACGACCCCCGACGTTTGAGTTCCTACTATACATTATCTATGACCGCAGACCGACGAGCGTTGAGTTTTCGGTTATGTTTCCGGTCCAACCCCCTTTCCTTTCGATCGCAATAAGACCTACGGTCGTTGACAACTTTCACTTCAACGAGTCAGTACAGGTTGAGAAACGCTGGGGCACCTGACATCGGGTGGTCCGAGGAGGCAGGTACCGTAAAAGGTCCGTTCTTTTAACGTCACCGAACCGGTAAAGGAAGACGCTCTCTAGCAGGGTTGGGTCCCTCACTTGGGTGCGGAGGACGGAACCGTCCATCTAAGAAATGGTGACTCGGTGGTCCCTGCGCATCCACTTGGTTTGACCAATTTTGACAGTCTATGGATACGAAACTGAGGAAGGTTGAGACCTCCGTTTACTCCTTTCATGAACGACCTGGTCCTTTTAGTTAGAAGGACGGTTTTGCACGTACCCGAAGGGGCCACCATGTCTTAGACGGACGGTTCGCCCTCTGGACCCAAGGGAGGGACCCAACCCTTCTAGGGAACCTCTTCCCTTGCCATGGGTGAGGTCAGAAGACCGGACCTCTTAAGGTACCTTACATAGAGGTGCCCCAGTGTTTCCCAGCCTGAACTGACTTTCTGAGGGTGAAATGGAGAAAGGGTCGACTCGGAGTTCCGTTCGGGTTCTGGTGACCTCACCCATCGGACACGGAAGAGGTCCCCTAGAAGGACTGGGTCCTTACTGTGGTCGCAGAGGACGTGACGTCCGCCTGAGATGGTTGACTCGATAGTCTCTTCAGAGGGTGTTTTGGTGGTACCTCCGGAGAAACTATTTAACACAAAAAAGGACCAAGTCACAAGTACACTTTGACCTAGGTACCTATTTAACCTAATAGATCTTACTCCAGTATACTTACCCAACTGGGTGGGAATGTGTTAGTGACACGACTACCCCATTGTTCGTTCCTGGAACGGTAAAGGGGGCCGAGAGATATTCATCTCTGCAAAGTCGGGGGTGGTGTGAGACTATCGGTCAGTGACTGAACTCCTTCGACTACCGTTCTCCCGAGTTTCCTCCATTCACTACTCACTCTTGCAGATTCCTCTTCCAAACCCTTAGTCATGGCTTCCTCCACCCCCCAAAGCCTTCCGACCCAACAGATGAGTGGAACGTAGTCGAGTTTCTGGAACACTTTCGTCACCCAGAGGGAAGTTGAGGTATAATTGGTACCGACTCGGCCTCAAGAGACACTCCCCCCTCTCACAACGGTGGGAGGTACCACACCTCACCACGTTAATAAGGTGTTCCGAAAGACTTGGAGCCGGGGGACCCGATTCGTCTCTACAAGCAGACGTAAGTAAACACAATTGGGCGTATCTCTCTTGGAGGGCCTAGATGTCGTCTCTTGCTATGACAGGGTCAAAGGTAAACTCTTTTACCTGGGGGGTGAAAACAGGTAAATGTTTAGGTTTAGGCTTCTACCCGTCGTACCTGCGGATACTCGTCCAGGTTTTCCGTGGGGACTTCGACTTTCCTCAGGGTCTCGAACCGCACTGGTTCGCCTTCTTCCTTTTCCTGTCTCTGTTCCGTTTTGAGGACGTTTACTACCCTTTTTAGGTCTTCTTGGTCCTCCTCCTCGACTCCGCGGTGGAACTGTTCGCCTGGGGTCGGGTCCACCGGAAACTCTTCCACGTCCTCTTCGCTGTCTACCTCTCCCAGGACTTCTTTCGTAGGTGTTGGGTGTCCGTCTCTCACCTCCTGAAGTCGTCTGTGGACCTGTGCGAGAGCCTCGTGATACTGTAGGGGTTTCAGTCGACCTGGTTCGTCGGCGGGGTGGGTCCTCTGCCTCATGACAGGTCCCCTTCGTCCTTCGTCCCAACCCGAGTAGAGACCTCGGAAACCTTTGTAAGAAAATGTGTGTAGGAGACCTCGGAAGACGACTCGGGCACGACTAGTTTCATTACCCGGGAATGAGACCTTGACGTTATTTCTCTCTACCGAGAAATTGAGATTTATATTTTTTTTTTTTTTTTTCGTTGTAGGAAAGGTCACCAAGTACGTCGGAGGACGGGACACACAAGTGGTCCTCTGGGTACTCCTGCTCTTCGGGATCCGACACTAGAGACGGGGTTCTTCAAGTAGGTGCTGAGGTGTGACGAACGAGTGGTCTCCTGGGTGTGGGTTTTCTTCGGAAAGACGAGACTCGTGACACTGTTCCGAAAGTTGGTGTCACCCTTGGAGGCACAAGTGTGAGACCGAGCTCGGGACGCACACGGGCTTACAGTGGCCGGAAGGCCAGGGACCCTAGACAGTAAGGGGTGTCCTTTGGGTAAGGCTTGCTAATCGGGTCCTGTGACGGGAGCCCAGGTTCAGGAAAGAGGAGGTTCTTCCTTAAAGTGTTACTAAACGGTTAAGACATTGTGTTTCCCACCTACTGCACTTCTCAAACCTCCTACAACCCAGGTCTCCCCAAGGTAAGTCACTTACTCCCCCTATAAACTTACTACCGAATACCAAGGGAAGCCTACAACAAAAGGTGAAATCACATCGGACAAAGTCATTCAAAAAACGAAACAAAACAAGAAGAAGAGTACTTTCGTGCAGAGTAATCAATGGGCTTGAAGTAGTGCTTTGACTCGGATGACAACTGGTGGAAGGACAATCCGCGCTGAAGTGACATTTTGACGTGCGAGGACCGTGTCTCCGGTCCGAGAGGTCGCCTTAAAGTTAAAGTTTATTTGTGTAAAGACAGTCTCACGAGACGTATAAAAGATTCTGAAAAGATGTACCTTATCCACTATCGGGACCAAAAGGATGTACCGACAATAATACGACTCTATCTAAGTGAGTGAGGTATGAACAAGCCCATAAAGAAGGGCTCCACAAATCCCTTTCCTTCCGAAGGCTTTCACTATCCACAGTAAGAAAAAGGATAACCGCCTGTTGAAGATCAGAAGTTTTTCCGATGAATCTTTAGCCAAGAAGAGTGTGGAACCGAGTAGACGACTAAAATCTTTTGGGAAACTTCTGAATAGAGTGTTCTTGTCTCTCCTCAGTTTGGCTAGACCGAGGGTGGTAGTACAGGGACTGAGACAGTTTGGGAGGACCGTCACTCTGTTTTTCAAGTACTCTAGTGATTTTGGTTAGGCAAGTGGGGTTTTGGTAGGGGTTTCAGGTTTTATTTATTTTGGGTTTTGCTTTGGCTCCGTAAAGGGATCGCCGGGTCGCCACTCTGAGCCGCGAAGGCGACGCCCGCCGCACCAAAGGAAGGCGCCAGACCCTTGACTCTAGGTTGCGCGGAGGGACGAACCGGTTTTCGTTTTGGTCCGTTTTTATGTGTCGTACCTAGTGAGTTGGTGATACCGCCGGAGAAATCATGTAGCACCAAAGAGGACTCGCTCAAAGGTCCCGTTCGCTCAGGGACCAGTGGTTCCTTTCACCCTAACAGAGACTCCCAAACGGGGCGGGAATTCGTTGGGTGCGCGACTAACCCGTTGTCCGGCTCTTCGGGCGCAGCGGAGGTCGAGAGGTCTCTCTGTAAAGAGGCGGACGGCTCAAACTCAGTTCACGGGTCGACTCCTCCTGGTTCCGCTCTTCCGAAGTTCCTCCATTAGCTACCCGTTACAGATTTCTCTTGCGACCTTTCAGTCCCGTGCACCTTCACCCAAAGGGATTCAGGACCGAAAGACAAGTGGAACGTAAGCGAGTCTCTGGCACCCTTTACGTCGCTGGCGGGAGCCCGGCGTGTATTTGGCACCAAGTAACCACCTTGAGAAGACACTTACTCCAACAAAGGCGTGAGGTGCCCAGGACACCACACCAAGTAAAAAAGTTGTTCCCGCAAATTCGTGACGGGACCCCTGTAAAAACTAATGTGTCAAAGAACATGATATTCTACCTACAGCCTTCTTACCTTACCTAAGAACAGGTACCATACTTTATGACTCCCCCCTTATTACGGGTCATAACCCGACTCCCTACCATCCCACGTACTTTTATTTTGATTAACCGACGTAAGACTCCCTACCATCCCACCTACTTTTATTTGATTAACCGTCGTAAGAAAATAATAAAAAGAGGAAAAACGGGGGTATGAAGACTTATGACTTAAATAATGACTCCTTTTCGTTCTCCTTTAAGAAAAGATAGTCCCAGTCAACCCGTGGGTGAAGATCTTCGTAAACGGGTCTCAGGATGACTTTTGAGATGTCAGTCATACCGACTCTTGGTCTGTCGCCCAGCACCGGCGGAGCGCCTGTCGGGGCCTCGTCCCAGCGGTCGGAGACGCGGTGCGGTTCTGTGGCCTTCCCTTTTCGGGCGGAGGCGGGAACTTCTCAACGCGTAGGCGAAGTCTTCCAAATCGTCGAGCCTTCTTAGGCTGGGCTAGTTCCGAGACTCCTCCGAGGCACTTGAGACGCCAGACACCGACTCCGGCCTAGAAGTGTGGTTCCTCGTCTACCACCTGTCCGACCACGACCTCGTCAAGCACTACACGTACGGCGGCCTCTAGGTCCAGAATCAGTCTTCATCACCGCGGCTGTGAACATTCCTAGACCTCCTCCACGACTCTTTATTCGTCTTTGACTTCTTCGTCAAAGGCCTTCTCTGCATCTATTGAGATAATCATATGGCTTTTATTGAATCAGTTCTGATGAGATGGATGAAATTGGAGCCGATTATACCGAGTGAAGTAAGCCAGAAAGAAAAACACCAATACAGTATACTAACACATATATATGGAATTTAGAACGATGGCAATGATGACCCTGTATGCAAGACAGCAAAAAAGACACAGATGTGTATAGCAGACGTTTGGACTCAGAGGGAGAGGGAGAGGGTGGGAATATTTGGGAGAATGGCATTGAAACATGTATACTATCATGTAAGAATCGAATCGCCAGTCTATGTCCAGCAGGATACAGCATGCTTGGGGCTGGTGCACGGGGATGACCCAGAGAGATGTTATGGGGAGGGAGGTGGGAGAGGGGGTTCATGTTTGGGAACCCATGTACACCCATGGTGGATTCATGTCAATTTTTCATGTGTTTGTTAGCCATCCGTATGTCTTCTTTGTAGAAATGTCGATTTAGTTCTTTGGCCCATCTTTTGATTGGGTCGTTTATTTCTCTGGACTTGAGCTGCAGGAGTTGCTTGTATATTTTTGAGATTAATTGTTTGTCAGTTGCTTCATTTGCTATTATTTTCTCCCATTCAGAAGGCTGTCTTTTCACCTTGCCTATATTTTCCTTTGTTGTGCAGAAGATTTTAATTTTAACTAGATCCCATTTGTTTATTTTAGCTTTTATTTCCAGTCTTCTGGGAGGTGGATCATAGAGGATCCTGCTGTGATTTATGTCGGAGAGTGTTTTGCCTATGTTCTCCTCTAGGAATTCTATCGTTTCTGGTCTTACATTTAGATCTTTAAGCCATTTTGAGTTTGTTTTTGTGTGTGGTGTTAGAAAGTGATCTAGTTTCATTCTTTTACAAGTGGATGACCTCATCTCTGAGGATTTGAAATAGCTCAATTCGAATACCATCACCTCCACTAGCTTTGTTCATAGTGATTCTCCCTAAGGTCCACTTGACGTGACATTCCAGGATGTCTGGCTCTAGGTGAGTGATCACACCTTCAGGATTATCTGGGTCATGAAGATCTTTTTTGTATAGTTCTGTGTGTTCTTGCCCCCTCTTCTTAATATCTTCTGCTTCTGTTGGGTCCATACCATTTCTGTCCTTTATTGAGCCCATCCTTGCATGAAATGGAAGGCAGGCTCCTCTCCAGCCGGGGCATAGGGTTCTCACTGCAGTGGCCCCTCTTGTGTGGAGCCGGGGCTCTCGGCGATGATCACTGGGGTACATGTGTCTCTTTCAATTCTGGTTTCCTTGGTGTCCTCATCCCAAACCCCATACCATTCCCTCACGGGTACAATATCTCATATTGAATGGACATTAGTCCATCCATCATTCTTCTGACATCCACCTTTCCAGGAAGAAAAGGTTCAAATGTCTGAATGGCTGCCTAGATTTTGATTTCTGTAGTCTTGGACTATGTTGTACTTTGCTGTACTTTCAAAAAATTTACAATGTGTGAGACTCCTCAAATGGATATTAACAGCAATGCCAGGTTTTATATTATTCGGTCAAGACAAGCCACCAGGCAAGGCTCTCAGTCATGATTCTTCTGGGGAAAAAAAATATGAGGAAGACTATTTAAACGCTGAATTCCATGTAATATAGTGACGTTGGAAATATTCAGCAAAGATTTTCCACCCAAAACATTTCCTTGCTGTCACCAGGGTATTTATTAGTTCCAAGGAAGGGATGCGCAAAAGGATCCAAGGAGAATAAAGTTCCTGATCAGATACTTGTTATGGTCATGAAACACGCAACGTGCAATTTTGCCTCTTTTATAAAGTGTACAATCTTGTTCCACCACGTTCGTTCACAATTTTGTGCAACTGTCAAATTTGTCTACTTCTAACTTTTTTCATCACCCCAAGAACAAAATGTGAATCATGAACAGTCCCTCCCCATTCTCTGCCCATCTTCCCCCTTACCCTTGGCAATCCATTCATCTACTTCTTGCATCTATGGGTTCAGTTCAGTTCAGTCGCTCAGTCGTGTCCGACACTTTGAGACCCCGTGAACCGCAGCACACGATGCCTCCCTGTCCATTACCAACTCCTGGAGTTTACTCAAACTTATGTCCATTGAATCAGTGATGCCATCCAGCCATCTCATCCTCTGTTGTCCCCTTCCCCTCCCGCTTTCAATCTTTCCCAGCATCAGGGTCTTTTCAAATGAGTCAGTTTTTTGCATCAGGTGGCCAAAGTATTGGAGTTTCAGCTTCAGCGTCAGTCCTTCCTATGAATATTCAGGACTGATTTCCTTTAGGATGGACTGGTTGGATCTACTTGCAGTTCAAAGGACACTCAAGAGTCTTCTCCAACACCACAGTTCAAAAGCATCAGTTTTCTGCTGCTCAGCTTTTTTTAAGTCCAACTCTCACATCCATACATGACTACTGGAAAAGCCATAGCTTTGACTAGATGGACGTTGGCTGGCAAACTAATGTCTCTGTTTTATAATATGCTGTCTAGGTTGGTCATAACTTTTCTTCCCAGGAACAAGAGTCTTTTAATTTCATGGCTGCAGTCACCATCTGCAGTGATTTTGGAGCCGCCCCCTGCCCCCAGAATAAATTCTCTCACTGTTTCCCCATCTATTTGCCATGAAGTGATGGATAGGACTGGATGGCATGATCTTAGTTTTCTGAATGTTGAGTTTTAAGCCAAGTTTTTCACTCTCCACTTTCACTTTCATCAAGAGACTCTGGTTCTTCTTCCCTTTCTGCCATAAGGGTGGTGTCATCTGCGTATCTGAGGTTATTGATATTACTCCTGGAAATCTTGATTCCAGCTTGTGTTTCATCCAGCCCAGCTTGTCTCATGATGTCCTCTGCATTTAAGTTAAATAAGCAGGGTGACAATATACAGCCTTTACGTACTCCTTTCCCAATTTGGATTCAGTCTGTTGTTGCAAGTCCAGTTCTAACTGTTGCTTCCTGACCTGCATACAGACTTCTCAGGAGGCAGTTCAAGAAGTCTGATATTTCTGTCTAAGAATTTTCCACAGTTTATTGTGATGCACACAGTCAAAGGCTTTGGCATAATCAATAAAGCAGATGTTTCTCTGGAACTCTCTTGCTTTTCCAATGATCTAATTGATGTTGGCAATTTGATCTCTGGTTCCTCTGCCTTTTCTAAATCCAGCTTGAACATCTGGAAGTTCATGGTTCATGTACTGTTGAAGACTGGCTTGGAGAATTTTGAGCATTACTTTGCTAGCGTGTGAGATGAATACAATTGTGCGGTGGTTTGAATATTCTTTGACATTGCCTTTCTTTGGGATTGGAATGAAAACTGACCTTTTCCAGTCTTTCAGTCAAGTCCGACCCTTTGTGACCCCGTGGAGATACATTCCACGGAATTCTCCAGGCCAGAAGACTGGAGTGGGTACCGTTCCCTTCTCCAAGGGATCTTCCCAACCCAGGGAGTGAACCCAGGTCTCCAGCATGGCAGGCAGATTCTGTACCACCGGGGAAGCCCATGCACGTTTTGGCAGGAAGATTGATTTTCTGGGTCCAGCAAGTACTTTCCTCATTTGCCTGCAGAGTTGGAAGGAGTCACAGCATAGGTATCTGACAGTTTTAATCAGTTTGGGTCGCCTAAGCGTCCTTGGTGGCTCAGTGGTAAAGAATCTACCTGCCAAGGCAGGAGGCGTGGGTTCACTCCCTGGGTTGGGACGATCTCTCCCAGAAGGAAATGGCCATGCCACTCCAGTTTTCTTCCCTGGAAAATTCAATGGCCAGAAGACCCTGGTGGGCTACAGTCCATGGAATGGCAGAGTTGGACACAAGTGAGCGACTAGACAACCCTTTATAAATTCCTCACGTAGAGATCTCGGACGAGGTCAGAATCCTGTACGTTCTGCAGGGAACGTGCCACTTTGGGGGTTGCAGTCTGGCTTTTCAGTAAGTATGCTTTGGTGTGGCACAGACACTGGTGGTTCTGAGTAGGGGCTGTCTGGGACTATTCCAGGACCCGACAAAAACGTACATTCTTTAGCCATAGTGACTGAGGAATTTACCGCCAAAATGTTGAGCACGTGCTTCTAGAAGCCCATGACAAATTCACCCGTATGTAAAGGGATTTCCTCTACCTTTCGATGCAAGGTGAGTAGAAAACCCAGCCTTCCGAAACCCCCCACCTCCTTCGGTACTGATTCCCAAACCTTCTCCTTAGACGTTCTCACTCATCACTTACCTCCTTTGAGCCCTCTTGCCATCAGCTTCCTCAAGTCGGTGACTGGCTATCAGAGTGTGGTGGGGCCTGAAACATCTCTATTTATAGAGAGCCGGGGGAAATGGCAAGGGTCCCTGCTTGTTACCCCATCAGCACAGTGANACCCCATCAGCACAGTGATTGTGTAAGGGTGGGTCAACCCATTCATATGACCTCATTCTAGATAATCCAATTTATCCATGGATCCAGTTTCACACGAACACTGAACCAGGAAAAATCACAATTTATCAAAGAGGCCTCCATGGTGGTTTTGTGGGAGACTTCTCTGATAGCTCAGTTGGTAAAGAGTCCGCCTGCAGTGCAGGATACGCTGGTGTCATTCCTGGGTCAGGAAGATCCGCTGGAGAAGGCACAGGCTACCCACTCCAGTGGTCTTGGGCTTGCCTTAGAATGACACCTATCACTTTCGGAAGCCTTCCTTTCCCTAAACACCTCTGGAAGAAATACCCGAACAAGTATGGAGTGAGTGAATCTATCTCAGCATAATAACAGCCATGTAGGCAAAACCAGGGCTATCACCTATTCCATGTAGAAAAGTCTTAGAAAATACGCAGAGCACTCTTTGACAGAAATGTGTTTATTTGAAATTGAAATTCCGCTGGAGAGCCTGGCNTTTGAAATTGAAATTCCGCTGGAGAGCCTGGCCTCTGTGCCAGGAGCGTGCAGTTTTACAGTGAAGTCGCGCCTAACAGGAAGGTGGTCAACAGTAGGCTCAGTTTCGTGATGAAGTTCGGGTAACTAATGAGACGTGCTTTCAAGAGAATAAGAAAACAAAGCAAAAACTTACTGAAACAGGCTACACTAAAGTGGAAAAGAACATCCGAAGGGAACCATAAGCCATCACTCAAATATCCCCCTCATTCACTGAACGGAACCCCCCTGGACCCAACATCCTCCCAGCTCTTCACGTCATCCACCCTTTGTGTTACAGAATTGACAAATCATTGTGAATTTCCTCCTTGGAGCAGAAAGGACTTGGACCCGAGCACAGGGTCCTGGGCCAATCGTTCGGAATGGGTTTCCTGTGGGGATGACAGATCCCAGGGAGCGGAAGGCCGGTGACACTCGGGCACACGCAGGGCTCGAGCCAGAGTGTGAACACGGAAGTTCCCACTGTGGTTGAAAGCTTTGTCACAGTGCTCAGAGCAGAAAGGCTTCTCTTGGGTGTGGGTCCTCTGGTGAGCGAGCAGTGTGGAGTCGTGGGTGAACTTCTTGGGGCAGAGATCACAGCCTAGGGCTTCTCGTCCTCATGGGTCTCCTGGTGAACACACAGGGCTGGAGGCTGCATGAACCAATGGGCATGGATGTTGCTTTTTTTTTTTAACTTAGAGTTAAGGAGCCATCTCTCTTTATTGCAGTTCCACAGTAAGGGCCCATTACTTTGATCAGCACAGGCTCAGCCGAAGGCTCAAGAGGATGTGTGTAAAAGAATGTTTCCAAAGGCTCCAGAGATGAGCCCAACCATGCTTCCTGCTTCCCCTGGACAGTACTCCGTCTCCTGGGTGGGGCGGCTGCTTGGTCCAGCTGACTTTGGGGATGTCATAGTGCTCCGAGAGCGTGTCCAGGTGTCTGTTGAAGTCCTCCATTCTCTGCCTGTGGGTTGTGGATGCTCTCTTCAGGACCCTCTCCACCTGTCGCGTCTCCTGCACCTTCTCAAAGGCCACCTGGGCTGGGGTCCGCTTGTCAAGGTGGCGCCTCAGCTCCTCCTCCTGGCTCTTCTGGATTTTTCCCATCATTTGCAGGAGTTTTGACTTGTCTCTGTCCTTTTGCTTCCGCTTGGTCACGCCAAGCTCTGGGACTCCTTTCAGCTTCAGGGGTCCCTTTTGGACCTGCTCATAGGCGTCCATGCTGCCCATCTTCGGATTTGGGTTTCTAAATGGACAAAAGTGGCGGGTCCGTTTTCTCAAATGGAAATTGGGACAATATCGTTCTCTGCTGTAGATCCGGGAGGTTCTCTCTATGCGGGTTGACACAAATGAATGCAGACGAACATCTCTGCTTAGCCCAGGGGGCCGAGGTTCAGAAAGCCTTGTGAAATAATTGCACCACTCCACACCATGGAGGGTGGCAACACTCTCCCCCCACCCACTCATCCTGGGATCCCTGGGACACTCTCTCCCTTCCCACCCTTCTACCCGACGCTCGACCCGCTACTTCGTCTTCCTGGTCTCCCGAACCGAGATTTAGTCGCGAAGGGTGTCCCCACCCGCGAACGGACACCGCAGTCCCCTCCACAAAGACAGCCAGGAGTGACACTCCCACAACGAGAAAGTTTACAGTAACGGTCCTCCACCCGAGGATCCGACCCTATGCGTCCCTTACGGAAAAACCTAGAACACTTCCCTCTGACTAGGATAAACTAAAAAAAAGATGTCTGACATCAGGCACAGGTTCCGCTCCTAAAAAACTACGGTCAGAGTCTACAACTCTACAATCCTAAACTCCAGTCACTCCCCGTGCTACTCCCTCTGCCTCGGTCCCTCGGGGTCAGACGTCAGTCGCAGCAGGGAGGTCTGCTCCCGGTCGTCCTTTCGGTTCTGCCCGTCGTAGACGGTCCTCGGTTCCTGGACAGCTCCCCCGTCCACTCACAGTGCAGTGAGGACTGGACGTCAGACCCTCGTCCATCTTCTCCCAGCCCATCCGCACCGACTTTCATTAGCCCTCTTGAACCGTTTCCTGTCTTTACCTGGGTGACGCACGGCCTTAAAGGTACCAACGTAAGGTACGGGTCGGCAAAAGGTCGGTCACACTCTTACTTCTGAGTGGGTAGAAAGGACCACGGAGTGGTACCTTCGAACACCGGTATTCGTACTCCTGTCTCCTCAGGACAAAGGTGCCCTACCACGACCCAGTCAAGCAGTCCCCATTTACGTGAGTGTCGACAAAATGGGTACTACCTAAAGCAGTCTCCGTGAATGAGAACCCCTTATAACATTTAACTTAACTTATAACTTAACTCATTTTTTAAGGGTCAACCTCAGTAAGGGCGGGGCGGGGTCTTCTAAAACCTCATACAGACCTCTCTCACCTAAAAAAACGTCACACTTAGCCCCCTCCTCTACGATGACTAAAGAGTACTTATCTCTGGTCGATATGACGAATAGTAGAAGAACACGGGGTCCGGTGGGAGGTACTCCTCCTGTTTAGGTCCGTTCCATAGTTGTTCACCACTTCAGTCCTCGGGACTCGGTCTCAGGAGACGAACGTCTCAGTCCCCGTCCCTCCTAAACTCTACTCCACCTCTGTATACACGTTCTGTCAACCGTCACGGTCGACACTTTAGACCTGAGCTAACGGTCTCCACCAGTCATATCTAGTTCCTGTCAGTACCCTCAGTCCTCTCCTGACGGTCAGTCCCACTACCCTTCGTTAGTCCCGTATAGGGGGTTTCACTATGAGTCTTTCGACCTCAGAATCTAGTCCCATGATCCCCCCACCCCTTTCTCCTCTGTCTCGAACGGTACCCGATTCCGTCACCCTAACTGAGACGAACCAACGGGGAACAGTCCCGGTCTTTCGAGAGGGCGGTCTCTGGTAAGGACTTTGTCCACTTGACCTCCCAGTCTACGGGAGGGTCCTCTTGAACCTCTTCCTGGACGACCTTCTGTGTCCTCACTGTTCTTGGGAAGGCACAGTTCTCGGACCTGAAGACGTCCTACCACCACTCATAATTTGTGAACCTCTGGTGTCCTCCATTACTGACGGAGGTGACTACAGGTCCTTCCCCATGGGTCGTAAAGGTAGGGAACCACAACCCCGGCCCATCCTCAACCAAGAGGTCACGGTTGGAAGAGGTAGCAGTTACGAGGTCTCACAAAGTAGTCGCTCTGAGTCCATCAAACCAACTACCCTTCTGACACCGCTTCTAATCCCTACCAAGGTTACTCCCACCGTGGTACCTATTACGAGGAACTATTTATACCACGACTTAGAGAAGAAAGTCGTCTAAGACCCTCCCGTCTCTCTCTCCCCTCTCAGGGGTCCTTCCTTGACTATGAAGTCTACACCGAGGACTTGGGAAAGGAGAACACAAGGTCTCCCTCTGCAAAGGTGATGCTCACCTAGGTCTGCTCCAGGAGACTTCTTAGCGTCTGTGCAGGATTCCTTTGCCCTGTCGTCGGGGTGAACGGTTCTACACGCAGTTGTTCGTCGGTGTACAAACCTGGTTCCTCTCAAGAGTCCTGTCGAACCCAGGATAAGACAACCAAGTAGACCGTGGCACCCTGGGTGGTCACAAGGACTCCCTCGTTTTTGGGGCCCTGCCCGTGGGACACTTACGTCCCACACGTTTTTCTCGAAAGGAATAGTTAGAGTCGAATGGGACGTGGTCTCCTATGTGTGTCCTCCCTCCGGGAAAGTCACGCTGTAGACACGGTTTCCCAAGTACGTCGGAAGGCTGGACGCCCAAGTGCTCGCCTAGGTGTGACCGCTCTTCGGGATGTCGACACTAGAGACGGAGTTCTTCAAGTGGGTGGTGAGGTGTGACGCGCGAGTGTTCTTCTGGGTGTGGGTCCTCTTCGGAAAGGCGACACTCGTCACACTGTCTCGGAAGCCGGTGGCTCCCTTGGAGTTGCAAGTGGCTGCGTGGGTGAGACCCCAGTTCGGGATGCACACGGGGCTCACAGTGGCACGGAAGGCAGTCCACCCCTGAAACTTTGCGGTGGTCTTTTAGGTAAGGTTTACTGACCGAGTCCTGGGACGGGAGTCCCGGTCCAGAAAAGACAAAATTACTCTTTTAAATCTTACAAAACAGTGGACACACTATGTTTCACACCTACAGTCCGCTTCTCGAATCCTCCTATGACCTTGGGTCACCCCAAGGTAAGCACACTTAATCCTATAAACTAAAAGATGAAAAGATATCTGATATCAAAAGAAAAAGTAAACAAATAAAAGTTAACCTCCTATTAACGGAATGCTATAATCTGACACCAAAAGAATGTACAAAAACGAAACACAAGAATAAGAAGGGAACTACGACACAGAGTGACCAAAAGTCATGGAGTAGTAGTCTCACTCCGATGACGGCTAACGGAAGAATAGTCCGTACTAAAGGAACATTTTATCCTACGAGGATCGTCCTGCCGATCTAATTTATGTCCTAGAGGTCACTTTCAATTTAAAGTTTATTTGTTTATGTAAAGATAGTTTCTCGACACAGAAAAGAGAAGATTCTGAAACGATGTGTCTCATCCACTATCGACACCAAAACAGATACACCGGTAATACAACTCTATACAAGGGAAACGTGATCAAACGTATGACAAAGGAATCCGTAAATCTTTTTCTTCCGAAGAATTTAACTATTCACTGTAAGAAAAGGGGACGACGATGATGACGACGATTCAGTGAAGTCAGCACAGGCTGAGACACGCTGGGGTATCTGCCGTTGGGTGGTCCGAGGGGGCAGGGACCCTAAGAGGTCCGTTCTTGCGACCTCGCCCAACGGTTAAGGAAGAGGTCACGTACTTTCACTTTTCACTTTCACTTCAGCGAGTCAGCACAGGATGAGTCGCTGGGGTACCTGACGTCGGGTGGTCCGAGGAGGCGGGTACCCTAAAAGGTCCGTTCTCATGACCTCACCCTACGGTAACGGAAGAAAAAGGGATCACCACATGTTGGAGACCAAAGACACTACGGAGAGACTTTACCGAAGAATGTCAACTAGAGTAGTCGACTAAAATCTGTTTTCAGAGACTACTGAATAAAGTACTCCTTTCTCTGTTCTAATCCATTGGGTTAAACTAATGTTGGTAGCCTAATGGTAATAACCTGACGGAGTGACAAAGGTTCGTCTTTCTTTTTTAAGTAATCTAGTCCTTTTAGTTAGACAAAGGGGTTCTTTACGGTAGGTACATCAGATTTTATTTATTTTATGTATTCTCTTGCAAATGATGGTTTGGTTATACCACCGGAGAGATTACCAAGAAGGACAACCTCAGAGGTGTCCTTTACCTTAGATGGGTCTAATAGGTTTCACCAAGAAAGGTACGGGAAATAGGTTAGTGACCCTACTACTCCAATACCGGTCTTTGGGGACCTCAAAGTGAGTTGAGAGATATTTATCCCTGTAAAGTCGAGGTCTGTGTGAAACTCTCCGTCAGGGGCTGGACTCCTCCGAATTCCGTTCTTTGGAGCGTCCCCATTCGCTACTCACCCGTGCAGGTTCCTCTTCCGAATCTTTAGTCCTGTGTGCCCACCCAAAGTCTTTCCAGACCGTAAGACGAGTAGAACGTAATCAACCCTCTGAACACTGTCCTCTAGAAGGAGATTGGGGTGTACTTGTTCCCAATTAGCTCGAGAAGACACTCCCCTCCTCCTACAAAGGTGTGTACCACGACACTCCACCGAGCAAAAGAAGTTCCCAAAGACTCACCACTGGGATAGCGGTAAATCTTTGATGTATATATAAATAATAATGAAATTTTAAAAAAATTAAGGAAGTAAAACCGACCCGACGCAGAAGAAACGACACTCCCGAAAGAGACCAGCATCGATCACCCCTGATGAGAGATCGACTCCCGATACCCGAAGAGTAACGTCGTCGAAGAGGGTACCGTCTCGGCCCTCAGATCTCGAACCCAAGTCATCAACGGGGAGAGTCCGAGTTCTCAACACCTCGTGCCCGAGTCTCCGTCCACCATAGAAGGGTATAGTCCCTAGTTTGGGTACAGGGAGACGTAACCGTCCGTCTAAGAATCGGTGACCTGGTGGTTCCTTCGGAATACCAGTAAAGACTAGTCTGTCAAAATACTTTATAACTTACTCAGCCCGTTTCCACAGGTTATGACCCTACATCCCCCTCTGCCTTCCCACCTTGTTTTAATTTGGGTAAAGAAAGAAAAAAAAAAAAAAGAGGGATCTGGCGATTTGTCACTGAAATCACGACTCCTTTTCGTCTCCTTTAGGTAAAGGTATCCGCAGTTGACCCGTGGGTGAAGATCTTCGTAAACGAGTCTCAGGATGACCTTTACAGGAGGTAGGTATACCGACTCCTGGTCTGTAAAAAAGTTCCAACACCTGTGTAGTGTCTGTCGGGACCCCGTCTCAGTGGTCGCAGGCACGGTGGGGTTCTGTGTGAGTACCTTTTGAGTCTTACACTGGTCCTTTGGACCGTGCAGGCCAAGTCTTGGAAATCGTCGAGCCTCCTTAGACTGGGGTAACTCCTGGACTCCTCTGAGGCACTTGAGACGGTAGACACCGACTCCGGCCTGGAAGTGTGGTTCCTCGTCTACTACCTGTCCGACCACGACCTCGTCAAGTACCAGACGTACGGGGACCTCACGGTCCAGGACGAGTTTCTTTCGCCCCACGTCTCAACGTTCCTGGACCTCCTGCACGACTCTTTGTTCGTCTTTGGGTTCTTTACCCACTCATCCTGGAGTCACTACCCACACCCCGCTCGTCTGTCGACGTTCGACGTCCCTAGTGTTCTATCCTGGACTCCCGAACCGAGACACAGTCACTAAGGGTTCGTCCACTCCCTTCAAGTGTGCACCCGTTAAACCCTGTATAAAAACCGACAGAGTTGAGCTTCCTACATCTAGCAAATGTGGTTTACACTCGCAGGGAACAGTTACGGTAACCTACGGGCTTTCGATGTAAGGTCCAGAATATCTCTGACTAGAACTAACTAAAGAGGGGAGTGTCTGGTATCAGACGTATGTTCCCGTCTTTATAGAACACACCCTAGGGCTATGACTCCACCAACTTCGGTTCCGGCCGCTGTACCTACTACTCTCTCTGGGCACACCCCTCGGGGTTAGGGGGCACTCCCAGTATGGAGGTCTCCTACCGGTCCTCCCTTCGGTTCTCGACGTCTTAGACGGTCCTCGGCGCCTGGACAGATCCCTCGGCCGCTCTCTCACCTTCGCCCATCTTCTCTCAGTCCACCCACACCGACGACCTCATTACCCCTCTAAACCGTTTCCTATCCTTACCTGGGTAACGAAGGTCCTTAAGGGCACGTGCGTAAATCAAGGATCCGTAAAAAGGATCAGTCACACTCTTACTTCTATTAGGTAGAAACAGGGAGACGGTGCTTTCGAAGATCAGAATCCTCACCCCTCTTCCAGGACAGGAGGACTGTCCGAAGCTCCAAGTCAAACGATGTCCACTCACGTGACTGTCGACTAAACGGGTGCCGGGGAAGGGGGTCCCCGTGCAATATAAAGTCTTACATTAGTAAGGAACGTTGACTTCCTCACTGAGGTTTAACCTGAGTAAAACGGGGGGTCATCTGTAACCCGAAGGGACCACCGAGTCTACCACTTCTTAGAAGGTTGTTACGTCCTCTGGACCCAAACTAGGGACCCAGTCCTTCTAGGGGACCTCTTCCCTTACCGATGGGTGACATCACAAGAACGGACCTCTTAGGGCACTTGTCTCCTTGGACCGCCGATATCAAGTACCCCAACGTTTCTCAGTCTGTGTCGACTCGCTGATTGTGAAAGTGAAAGTCTGTAACTTCTTACTTACCTTCTGTCAACTAAGCAAGTTTATTCCAACCCATACCTGTCCCTACGATAACTGAACGTACCTCATCTGTGATTCTCATGATCAGTAGAAGAAGGATACATGGCCCATTGGTGGTAGTGTTTCTACTTAGGTCCGTTTCAGAGGTTGTTACTACCTCAGTTCTCTCGACCTGGATCTCAAGAAAGGGAGGTCTCAGTTCCCGTCCGTCTTCACCCGTACTAAACCTCTCTGGAAACGTGTCTCTTCAGTCTCACGGTTGACCCTACAGGACTAAACTAACGTTCTACGTCAGACACATCTAGGTCCTGTCAGAACTCATAGTCGCCTACTAATAGTTAGTCCCACTACCCCACCTGGTCTTCTTCAGTCCCGTATAGGGGATTTTACTGTAATTCTTTCCACCTCAGAATCTAGTTCTATGCTCCGTCTACCCTTTTGTCCTTGGTCAGAAGGTGCCTGATTCCATCTACCCAATAACTGAGACGAACAAACAGGGAACAGTCCTGGTCTCTCAAGAGGGCGGTCTCTGACAAGGACTTAGTCCACTCGGCCTCCCAGTCTGTGGGTCCCTCTTGAACCTCTTCCTGGACGACCTTCTGTCCCCTCTCTGTTTTTGGGAAGTTAGAGTTCTTGGACTTGAAGACTTCCCAGGACCACTCATAAGTTTTGGCACCTTAAGTCGTCAAAGCGCCGAGGGCGGGTACCACCGTTCCCTGGCCCGTCGGGTGTAGCGGAAGGCACCTACCCACCCCACCTCTAGTAACAGGTCACGGGTCGAAGAGGTAGTAGTTACAGGGTCTCAGCGTGTCAGGCTCGAGAATCGAACCAACGCACTACCCTTGAAGAGTCGGTTGTAGTCCCAAGGTCACTCCGCCCGTCGTGTCCTGTACGAGGAACAACTTACGCCGCGACTTAGAGAAAGTCACCTAAGACCCTCGCAACCCTCTGTCCTTTTAGGACTTCTTCCTTAACTGTAAATTTTACACCGAGGGTCACCCCTTGTGTACATATCGACACCGTCTAAAGTGCAACTACATACCACTTTGGTTATGTTATAACATTTCAGTAATTAGAGGTTAATTTTTTTATTTAAATATAAAAATTTTTCATTCTTACTATTTTACACCGAGGACTTGGGAAAGGAGGATACAAGGTCTCCCTCTGTAAAGGTGATGCTTCCCTAGGTCTGCTCCAGGAGACTTCTTAGCGTCTGTACCGTTTTCTTTTCCCTTGTCGTCAGGGTGAACGGTTCTGCACGCAGGTCTTCGTCGGTGCACAAACCTGGTTCCTCTCAAAAGTCCTGTCGAACCCAGGGTAAGGCAACCAAGTAGACCGTGGCACCCTGGGTGGTCACAAGGACTCCCTCGTCTTTGGGGCCCTGCCCGTGGGACACTTACGTCCCACACGTTTTTCTCGAAAGGAATAGTTAGAGTCGAATGGGACGTGGTCTCCTGTGTGTGTCCTCTCTCCGGGAAAGTCACGTTGTAGACACGGTTTCCCAAGTATGTCGAAAGTCTAGACGCCCAAGTGCTCGCCTAGGTGTGACCGCTCTTCGGGATGTCGACACTAGAGACGGAGTTCTTCAAGTGGGTGCTGAGGTGCGACGCACGAGTGTTCTCCTGGGTGTGGGTCCTCTTCGGAAAGGTGACACTCGTCACACTGTCTCGGAAGTCGGTGGCTCCCTTGGAGTTGCAAGTGGCTGCGTGGGTGAGACCCCAGTTCGGGATGCACACGGGGCTCACAGTGTCACGGAAGGCAGTCGACCCGTGAAAGTTTGCGGTGGTCTTTTAGGTAAGGTTTACTAAGTGGGTCCTGGGGTGGTAGTCCAGGTTCACGGAAGACGAGGATCTTCCTTTAAGCCCTAATAAACAGTGAGTCCACTATGGTACTTTCCCACTGTACATTTCTTGAGTGCTAGTATGAGCTTGGGCTACCCGAAGGTAAGTGTACTTGATCCGCTTCGAAACTCACTACTGAATAGAAAGGGAAGTCTAAGACAAAAGATGAAATCACATCGGACACAAAACCCCTAGTCAAAACCGAAACACCACAAGAAAGTCACTTACGTCCAGAGTAATCAAAAGTCATGAAGAACACTCTGACTCCAGTGACGACTAACAGGGGGGTAATCCCTTCTAAATTAACATTTTATCCCACGAGGATCGTCTCACCGGTCTACCTTTTCTCCTAGTGGTCACTTTAAATTTAAAGTTTATTTGTTTCTGTGAAGACAGTTTCTTCACAGGAGACATAAAGGGGAACGTTCTAAAAAAACATACCTCATCTACTATCAACGCCAAACCATGTACGGGTAATAATACACCTCTATGGAAGGGTGACATTCAGGAGGGGTCACCGAGTCCCCAGTTCTTGGACGGACGTCGTGTCTTCTGGGTCCAAGCTAGGGAACTAGTCCTTCTACGGGACCTCTTCCCTTACCGTTAGGTGAGGCCATAAGAACGGACCTCTCAGGGTGTCTGTCTCCTCGGACCGCCCGATACCAGACGACCCGACGTTTCTCAGCCTGTGCGGACTTCGCGGACTCGTGGGTGAGCTCGTAAATTTCACTGACGTAAGAGAACCCTAATACCTGACAATCCACTACATGCTAATTACGGGTAAACTTGTGCCTCTCATATCGCACAGAACCGAACTTTTCTAAGAAGTTCCATCGTGAGAAAGTAGGGTGGACCGAGAGGAGGTCATCTTTACTTCTGTTCAGTAAACCTCGTCTTACCTCTATTATTTCAAAAAAAAAAAAAAGTTCCTTGGTCACAAAAGAAGATAATTAATCGGACCCTTAAACAACCCCCGTCGTTAGAGTTCGTACTATAAAATTATCTTTAACCGCAGACCGACGAGCGGTGAGTTTTCGGTTATGTCTCCGGTCCAACCCCCTTTCCTCTCGGTCGCAATAAGACCTACGGTCGTTGACAACTTTCACTTTCCCTTCAGCGATTCAGTACAGGTTGAGAACGCTGGGGCACCTGACATCGGGTGGTCCGAGGAGGCAGGTACCGTAAAAGGTCCGTTCTCATGACCTCACCCCACGGTAAAGGAAGAGGTTGTTGACACCTCCCGCCCAGTCTGCAGACAGGTTACCGACTGACGGGGGTGGAGGGTGGGACCTGTGAATCACTCGTTGTCGAAAATGTCTACCTCCCTCCCCCGATGTCCGTCTTTGTCGTGTCAGTCGAGACTGTTAGTAGAACTTTGACCAGTAGTGACCAGAGTAGTCACAGTGGAACTAACAACATTTATGTCAATTGGAAGTCAAGGCCCAGACAAACAAAAGTAAAGAGCCCAGTTAAGAGTCTTAACACCGTCGAAGAGTACCAAAGGGTCCTCCGAGTCACCACTTCTTAGGCGGACGGTTACGTCCTCTGCACCCAAACGAGGGACCCAGCACTCTAGGGGACCTCTTCCCTTACCGTTCGGTGACGTCATAAGAACGGACCTCTTAGGGTACCTGCCTCCTGGGACCACCGGATGTCAGGTACCCCAGTGTTTCTCGGTGAAGTGAAAGAAAGTGAAACGTTGAGGTACCTGGTGTCGTGCGGTCCGAAGGGACAGGAAGTGACAGAGGGCCCTCAAACGAGTTTGAGTACAGGTAACTCAGCCACTACGGTAGGTGGGTAGAGTAGGAGACAACGGAGGAAGACAAATTTTCCTACAATTGAATGTCCGGGTTCATCCTCCGTTGATTAAGTTTCGTCGTTATATCTTATATTTGTGACCCAGAGAAGTCTTTGTCCCCATAATCTTGGCAATAGCTTCTTATTTGTGTTCTTTAATTATACTACTGTATACTGATTCTGAAGTTTTGTGTCTGTGTCAATTCATAATCAATTCTTTTCACTTATTATCCCGAAGGGGCCCCCGAGCCACCATTTCTAACACGGACGGTTACTTTCCTGTGCTCAAGTTAGGGACTGGGCTCTTCTAGGGTCACGAGTCTCGTCGATTCCGGTGCGCTGTGTTGGTGAGTCGGACACTCGGCGGTGATGACTTCGGGTCTCGGGGCTCTCGGGCCCGAGGCGTGTTCTCCCCGGTGACGTCACTCTTCAGATACGGGGCTGACCTCTCCTCGGACGGAAGGTAAAGTGCGTTCCTACCCGAGTTATTTCCTGTCTTTACCATACCTGGGTTGTCTTCGTCTTCTATAATTCTTCTCCCCCGTTCTTGTGTGTCTTGATATGTTTTTTCTAGAAGTACTGGGTCTATTAGGACTTCCACACTAGTGAGTGGATCTCGGTCTGTAGGACCTTACAGTGCAGTTCACCTGGAATCCCTCTTAGTGATACTTGTTTCGATTACCTCCACTACCATAAGCTTAACTCGATAAAGTTTAGGAGTCTCTACTACGACACTTTCACAACGTGAGTTATACAGTCGTTTAAACCTTTTGAGTCGTCACCGGTGTCGCGACCTTTTCCAGTCAAAAGTAAGGTTAGGGTTTCTTTCCGTTACGGTTTCTTATAAGTTTGGTGGCGTGTTAACATAAGTAGAGTGTGCGATCGTTTCATTACGAGTTTTAAGAGGTTCGGTCAGAAGTTGTCATGTACTTGGTACTTGAAGGTCTACAAGTTCGACCTAAATCTTTTCTGTCTCCTTGGTCTCTAGTTTAACGGTTGTAGTTAATCTAGTAACCTTTTCGTTCTCTCAAGGTCTCTTTGTAGACGAAATAACTAATATGGTTTCGGAAACTGACACACCTAGTGTTATTTGACACCTTTTCAGAATCTGTCTTTATAGTCTGAAGAACTTGACGGAGGACTCTTCAGACATACGTCCAGTCCTTCGTTGTCAATCTTGACTTGAACCTTGTAGCCTGACTAAGGTTTAGCCTTTTCCTCATGTAGTTCCGACATATAACAGTGGGACGAATAAATTGAATATACGTCTCATGTAGTACTCTGTTCGACCCGACCTATTTTGTGTTCGACCTTAGTTCTAAAGGTCCTCATTATAGTTATGGGAGTCTATGTGACTACTGTGGTGGGAATACCGTACTTTCGTTTCTTCTTGGTTTCTCAGAGAACTACTTTCACTTTCACCTCTCACTTTTTGAACCGAATTTTGAGTTGTAAGTCTTTTGATTCTAGTACCGTAGGCCACGGTAGTGAAGTGCCTTTTATCTACCCCTTTGTCACCTTTGTCACTCTCTTAAAAGTCCCTCCCCCACGAGGTTTTAGTGACGTCTACCACTGACGTCGGTACTTTAATTTTCTAAGAACAAGGAACCTTCTTTTCAATACTGGTTGGATCTGTCGTATAATTTTTTGTCTCTGTAATCAAACGGTTGGTTCCAGGTAGATCAGTTTCGACGCCAAAAAGGTCATCAGTACATACCTACACTCAACCTGAATTTTTTTCGACTCACCGTTTTTTGACTATGAAAACTTGGAACCACAACCTCTTGAGAACTCACAGGAAACCTGACGTTCATCTAGGTTGGTCAGGTAGGATTTCCTTTAGTCAGGACTTATAAGTAACCTTCCTACGACTTCAACTTTGAGGTTATGAAACCGGTGGACTACGTTTTTTGACTGAGTAAACTTTTCTGGGACTACGACTCTTTCTAACTTCCGTCCTCCCTTTCCTGTCTCCTACTCTACCAACCTACGGTAGTGACTGAGTTACCTGTACTCAAACTCATTTGCGGACCTCATTCACTACCTGTCTCACCGGACTGCACGACGCCAAGTACCCCAGAGTTTCTCAGCCTGTACTGACTGGCTGTGTTGACTTGACTTGACTTGGGTGTCTACGTTCTTCATCTACTTACCTAACGGTTCCCATTCCCCCTTCTACCCGTCTCTTACCCCTCCCTGAAAAGTACCAAGTGTAAAACAAGAACCCCACTACTTTTTTCAATCTTCATCTGCTTAAACTGTCAACGTGTTTTGACACTTGCTTGCACCACCTTGTTCTAACATGTGAAATATTTTCTCCGTTTTAACGTGCAACGCACAAAGTACTGGTATTGTTCAAAGACTAGTCCTTGAAATAAGAGGAACCTAGGAAAACGCGTAGGGAAGGAAGCTCGATTATTTATGGGACCACTGTCGTTCCTTTACAAAACCCACCTTTTAGAAACTACTTGTAAAGGTTGCAGTGATATAATGTACCTTAAGTCGCAAATTTCAGAAGGAGTATAAAAAAAGGGGGTCTTCTTAGTACTGACTCTCGGAACGGACCACCGAACAGAACTGGCTTATTATATTTTGGACCGTAACGACAATTATAGGTAAACTCCTCAGAGTGTGTAACATTTAAAGAACTTTCATGTCGTTTCATGTTGTATCAGGGTCTGATGTCTTTAGTTTTAGATCCCTCGGTAAGTCTGTAAACTTGGAAAAGAAGGACCTTTCCACCTACAGTCTTCTTACTACCTACCTGATTACAGGTAAGTTTTACTCTATAACATGGGCACTCCCTTACCATACCCCAAACCCTACTCCTAACATCTCCTCTACCTTCCCACCTTATTTTACTTTGATTAGGACAAGCAAATAGGAAACGGGGGTAAGAAGACTTGTCACTTATGCAACGACTGCTTTCCATCTCCTTTAGGGAAATGTATGCCCACTTAAACAGTACCCGCAGATCTTCGTGCACGAGTTGTAAAACCGCCATTTAAGGAGTCAGTGATACCGATTTCTTACATGCAAAAAACAGCCCAGGACCTTATCAGGGTCTGTCGGGGATCAGTCTTGGTGGTCACAGACGTGGTGTGGTTTCGTATGAATGACTTTTCGGTCTGACGTTGGGGTTTTCACCGTGTAAGGGACGTCTTTTGTCCTAAGACTGGAGCAGGCTTTAGAGATGTACGCCTTAAATATTTCCCAACAGATCAGCGAGTGAACACAGGTTGAGACGGTAAGGTACCTGACATCGGGTGGTCCCAGAAGACCGGTAACTTAAAAGGTCCCTTCTTTTGACCTCACCGTACCGGTAAAGGAAGACCCTCTCTAGCAGGGTTGGGTCCCTCACTTGGGTGCGGAGGACGGAACCGTCCATCTAAGAATGGTGACTCGGTGGTCCCTGCGAATCCGCTGGGTTTGAGTAATTTTGACAGTCTATGGATACGACACTGAGGAAGGTTGAGACGTCCGTTTACTCCTTTCATGAACGACCTGGTTCTTTTAGTTAGAATGACGGTTTTGCACGTACCCGAAGGGGCCACCATGTCTTATACGGACGGTACGCCCTCTGACCCAAGTGAGGGACCCAACCCTTCTAGGGAACCTCTTCCCTTGCCATGAGTGAGGTCAGAAGACCGGACCTCTTAAGGTACCTTACATAGAGGTGTCCCAGTGTTTCCCAGCCTGAACTGACTTTCTGAGGGTGAAATGGAGAAAGGGTCGACTCGGAGTTCCGTTCGGGTTCTGGTGACCTCACCCATCGGACACGGAAGAGGTCGTCTAGAAGGACTGGGTCCTTACTGTGGTCGCAGAGGACGTGACGCCCACCTGAGAAATGGTTGACTCGATAGTCTCTTCAGAGGGTGTTTTGGTGGTACCTCCGGAGAAACTATTTAACACAAAAAAAGGACCAAGTCATAAGTACACTTTGACCTAGGTACCTATTTAACCTAATAGATCTTACTCCAGTATACTTACCCAACTGGGTGGGAATATGTTAGTGACACGACTACCCCATTGTTCGTCCCTGGGAACGGTAAAGGGGGCCGAGAGATATTTATCTCTACAAAGTCCGGGGTGGTGTGAGACTATCGGTCAGTGACTGAACTCCTTCGACTACCGTTCTCCCGAGTTTCCTCCATTCACTACTCACTCTTGCAGATTCCTCTTCCAAACCCTTAGTCATGGTTTCCTCCACCCCCCAAAGCCTTCCGACCCAAAAGATGAGTGGAACGTAGTCGAGTTTCTGGAACACTTTCGTCACCCAGAGGGAAGTTGAGGTATAATTGGTACCGACTCGGCCTCGAGAGACACTCCCCCCTCTCACAACGGTGGGAGGTACCACACCTCACCACGTTAATAAGGTGTTCCGAAAGACTTGGAGCCGGGGGACCCGATTCGTCTCTACAAGCAGACGTAAGTAAACACAGTTGGGCGTGTCTCTCTTGGAGGGCCTAGATGTCGTCTCTTGCTATGACAGGGTCAAAGGTAACCTCTTTTGCCTGGGTGGTGAAAACAGGTAAATCTTTAGGCTTAGGTTTCTACCCGTCGTACCTGCGGATACTCGTCCAGGTTTTCCCTGGGGACTTCGACTTTCCTCAGGGTCTCGAACCGCACTGGTTCGCCTTCTTCCTTTTCCTGTCTCTGTTCCGTTTTGAGGACGTTTACTACCCTTTTTAGGTCTTCTTGGTCCTCCTCCTCGACTCCGCGGTGGAACTGTTCGCCTGGGGTCGGGTCCACCGGAAACTCTTCCACGTCCTCTTCGCTGTCTACCTCTCCCAGGACTTCTTTCGTAGGTGTTGGGTGTCCGTCTCTCACCTCCTGAAGTCGTCTGTGGACCTGTGCGAGAGCCTCGTGATACTGTAGGGGTTTCAGTCGACCTGGTTCGTCGGCGGGGTGGGTCCTCTGCCTCATAACAGGTCCCCTTCGTCCTTCGTCCCAACCCGAGTAGAGACCTCGGAAACCTTTGTAAGAAAATGTGTGTAGGAGAACTCGGAAGACGACTCGGGCACGACTAGTTTCATTACCCGGGAATGAGACCTTAACGTTATTTCTCTCTACCGAGAAATTGAGATTTAATTTTTTTTTTTTTCGTTGTAGGTACGGGTTACCAAGTACGTCGGAGGACGGGACACACAAGTGGTCCTCTGGGTACTCCTACTCTTCGGGATCCGACACTAGAGACGGGGTTCTTCAAGTGGGTGCTAGGTGCGACGAGCGAGTGGTCTCCTGGGTGTGGGTTCTCTTCGGAAAGACGAGACTCGTGACACTGTTTCGAAAGTTGATGTCACCCTTGGAGGCACAAGTGTGAGACCGAGCTCGGGACGCACACGGGCTCACAGTGGCCGGAAGACGAGGGACCCTAGACAGTAAGGGGTGTCCTTTGGGTAAGGCTTGCTAATCGGGTCCTGTGACGGGAGCCCAGGTTCAGGAAAGAGGAGGTTCTTCCTTAAAGTGTTACTAAACGGTTAAGACATTGTGTTTCCCACCTACTGCACTTCTCAACCCTCCTACAACCCAGGTCTCCCCAAGGTAAGTCACTTACTCCCCCTATAAACTTACTACCGAATACCAAGGGAAGCCTACAAGAAAAGGTGAAATCACATCGGACAAAGTCATTCAAAAAACGAAACAAAACAAGAAGAAGAGTACTTTCGTGCAGAGTAATCAATGGGCTTGAAGTAGTGCTTTGACTCGGATGACAACTGGTGGAAGGACAATCCGCGCTGAAGTGACATTTTGACGTGCGAGGACCGTGTCTCCGGTCCGAGAGGTCGCCTTAAAGTTAAAGTTTATTTGTGTAAAGACAGTTTCTCACGAGACGCATAAAAGATTCTGAAAAGATGTACCTTATCCACTATCGGGACCACAACGGATGTACCGACAATAATACGACTCTATCTAAGTGAGTGAGGTATGAACAAGCCCATAAAGAAGGGCTCCACAAATCCCTTTCCTTCCGAAGGCTTTCACTATCCACAGTAAGAAAAAGGATAACCACCTGTTGAAGATCAGAAGTTTTTCCGATGAATCTTTAGCCAAGAAGAGTGTGGAACCGAGTAGACGACTAAAATCTTTTGGGAAACTTCTGAATAGAGTGTTCTTCTCTCTCCTCAGTTTGGCTAGACCGAGGGTAGTAGTACAGGGACTGAGACAGTTTGGGAGGACCGTCACTCTGTTTTTCAAGTACTCTAGTGATTTTGGTTAGGCATGTGCGGTTTTGGTAGGGGTTTCAGGTTTTATTTATTTTGGGGTTTGCTTTGGCTCCGTAAAGGGATCGCCGCTCCGCCAACTCTGAGCCGCGAAGGCGACGCCCGCCGCACCAAAGGAAGGCGCCAGACTCTTGACTCTAGGTTGCGCGGAGGGACGAACCGGTTTTTGTTTTGGTCCGTTTTTATGTGTCGTACCTAGTGAGTTGGTGATACCGCCGGAGAAATCATGTAGCACCAAAGAGGACTCGCTCAAAGGTCCCGTTCGCTCAGGGACCAGTGGTTCCTTTCACCCTAACAGAGACTCCCAAACGGGGCGGGAATTCGTTGGGTGCGCGACTAACCCGTTGTCCGGCTCTTCGGGCGCAGCGGAGGTCGAGAGGTCTCTCTGTAAAGAGGCGGACGGCTCAAACTCAGTTCACGGGTCGACTCCTCCTGGTTCCGCTCTTCCGAAGTTCCTCCATTAGCTACCCGTTACAGATTTCTCTTGCGACCTTTCAGTCCCGTGCACCTTCACCCAAAGTGATTCAGGACCGAAAGACAAGTGGAACGTAAGCGAGTCTCTGGCACCCTTTACGTCGCTGCCGGCAGCCCGGCGTGTATTTGGCACCAAGTAACCACCTTGAGAAGACACTTACTCCAACAAAGGCGTGAGGTGCCCAGGACACCACACCAAGTAAAAAAGTTGTTCCCGCAAATTCGTGACGGGACCCCTGTAAAAACTAATGTGTCAAAGAACATGATATTCTACGTACAGCCTTCTTATCTTAGCTAAGAACAGTGACCATACTTTATGACTTCCCCCTTATTACGGGTCATAACCCGACTCCCTACCATCCGACCTACTTTTATTTTGATTAACCGACGTAAGACTCCCTACCATCCCACGTACTTTTATTTTGATTAACCGACGTAAGAAAAATTAAAGGAAAAAACGGCGGTATAAAGACTTATGACTTAGATAATGACTCCTTTTCGTTCTCCTTCAAGCACCGATAGCCCCAGTCAACCCGTGGGTGAAGATCTTCGTAAACGGGTCTCAGGATGACTTTTGAGATGTCAGTCATACCGACTCTTGGTCTGTCGCCCAGCACCGACGGAGCGCCTGTCGGGGCCTCGTCCCAGCGGTCGGAGACGCGGTGCGGTTCTGTGGCCTTCCCTTTTCGGGCGGAGGCGGGAACTTCTCAACGCGTAGGCGAAGTCTTCCAAATCGTCGAGCCTTCTTAGGCTGGGCTAGTTCCGAGACTCCTCCGAGGCACTTGAGACGCCAGACACCGACTCCGGCCTAGAAGTGTGGTTCCTCGTCTACCACCTGTCCGACCACGACCTCGTCAAGCACTACACGTACGGCGGCCTCTAGGTCCAGAATCAGTCTTCATCACCGCGGCTGTGAACATTCCTAGACCTCCTCCACGACTCTTTATTCGTCTTTGACTTCTTCACCCACTCATCCTGGGATCCCTGGGACACTCTCTCCCTTCCCACCCTTCTACCCGACGCTCGACCCGCTACTTCGTCTTCCTGGTCTCCCGAACCGAGATTTAGTCACGAAGGGTGTCCCCACCCGCGAACGGACACCGCAGTCCCCTCCACAAAGACAGCCAGGAGTGACACTCCCACAACGAGAAAGTTTACAGTAACGGTCCTCCACCCGAGGATCCGACCCTATGCGTCCCTTACGGAAAAACCTAGAACACTTCCCTCTGACTAGGATAAACTAAAAAAAAGATGTCTGACATCAGGCACAGGTTCCGCTCCTAAAAAACTACGGTCAGAGTCTACAACTCTACAATCCTAAACTCCAGTCACTCCCCGTGCTACTCCCTCTGCCTCGGTCCCTCGGGGTCAGACGTCAGTCGCAGCAGGGAGGTCTGCTCCCGGTCGTCCTTTCGGTTCTGCCCGTCGTAGACGGTCCTCGGTTCCTGGACAGCTCCCCCGTCCACTCACAGTGCAGCGAGGACTGGACGTCAGACCCTCGTCCATCTTCTCCCAGCCCATCCGCACCGACTTTCATTAGCCCTCTTACACCGTTTCCTGTCTTTACCTGGGTGACGCACGGCCTTAAAGGTACCAACGTAAGGTACGGGTCGGCGAAAGGTCGGTCACACTCTTACTTCCGAGTGGGTAGAAAGGACCACGGAGTGGTACCTTCGAACACCGGTATTCGTACTCCTGTCTCCTCAGGACAAAGGTGCCCTACCACGACCCAGTCAAGCAGTCCCCATTTACGTGAGTGTCGACAAAATGGGTACTACCTAAAGCAGTCTCCGTGAATGAGAACCCCTTATAACATTTAACTTAACTTATAACTTAACTTATTTTTAAGGGTCAACCTCAGTAAGGGCGGGGCGGGGTCTTCTAAAACCTCATACAGACCTCTCTCACCTAAAAAAACGTCACACTTAGCCCCCTCCTCTACGATGACTAAAGAGTACTTATCTCTGGTCGATATGACGAATAGTAAAAGAACACGGGGTCCGGTGGGAGGTACTCCTCCTGTTTAGGTCCGTTCCATAGTTGTTCACCACTTCAGTCCTCGGGACTCGGTCTCAGGAGACGAACGTCTCAGTCCCCGTCCCTCCTAAACTCTACTCCACCTCTGTATACACGTTCTGTCAACCGTCACGGTCGACACTTTAGACCTGAGCTAACGGTCTCCACCAGTCATATCTAGTTCCTGTCAGTACCCTCAGTCCTCTCCTGACCGTCAGTCCCACTACCCTTCGTCAGTCCCGTATAGGGGGTTTCACTATGAGTCTTTCGACCTCAGAATCTAGTCCCATGATCCCCCCACCCCTTTCTCCTCTGTCTCGAACGGTATCCGATTCCGTCACCCTAACTGAGACGAACCAACGGGGAACAGTCCCGGTCTTTCGAGAGGGCGGTCTCTGGTAAGGACTTTGTCCACTTGACCTCCCAGTCTACGGGAGGGTCCTCTTGAACCTCTTCCTGGACGACCTTCTGTGTCCTCACTGTTCTTGGGAAGGCACAGTTCTCGGACTTGAAGACGTCCTACCACCACTCATAATTTGTGAACCTCTGGTTGTCCTCCATTACTGACGGAGGTGACTACAGGTCCTTTCCCATGGGTCGTAAAGGTAGGGAACCACAACCCCGGCCCATCCTCAACCAAGAGGTCACGGTTGGAAGAGGCAGCAGTTACAAGGTCTCACAAAGTAGTCGCTCTGAGTCCATCAAACCAACTACCCTTCTGACACCGCTTCTAATCCCTACCAAGGTTACTCCGACCGTGGCACCTAATACGAGGAACTATTTATACCACGACTTAGAGAAGAAAGTCGTCTAAGACCCTCCCGTCTCTCTCTCCCCTCTCAGGGGTCCTTCCTTGACTATGAAGTCTACACCGAGGACTTGGGAAAGGAGAACACAAGGTCTCCCTCTGCAAAGGTGATGCTCACCTAGGTCTGCTCCAGGAGACTTCTTAGCGTCTGTGCAGGATTCCTTTGCCCTGTCGTCGGGGTGAACGGTTCTACTCGCAGGTCTTCGTCGGTGCACAAACCTGGTTCCTCTCGAGAGTCCTGTCGTACCCAGGGTAAGGCAACCAAGTAGACCGTGGCACCCTGGGTGGTCAGAGGGACTCCCTCGTCTTTGGGACCCAGCCCGTGGGACACTTACGTCCCACACGTTTTTCTCGAAAGGAATAGTTAGAGTCGAATGGGACGTGGTCTCCTGTGTGTGTCCTCTCTCCGGGAAAGTCACGTTGTAGACACGGTTTGCCAAGTACGTCGGAAGCCTGGACGCCCAAGTGCTCGCCTAGGTGTGACCGCTCTTCGGGATGTCGACACTAGACACAGAGTTCTTCAAGAGGGTGGTGAGGTGCGACGCGCGAGTGTTCTCCTGGGTGTGGGTCCTCTTCGGAAAGGCGACACTCGTCACACTGTCTCGGAAGTCGGCGGCTCCCTTGGAGTTGCAAGTGGTTGCGTAGGTGAGACCCCAGTTCGGGATGCACACGGGGCTCACAGTGGCACGGAAGGCAGTCGACCCGCGAAACTTTGCGGTGGTCTTTTAGGTAAGGTTTACTGACCGAGTCCTGGGACGGGAGTCCCGGTCCAGAAAAGACAAAATTACTCTTTTAATTCTTACAAACAGTGGACACACTATGTTTCACACTTACTGGTTGCTTCTCGAATGTTTCTATCACCTTGGGTCACCCCAAGGTAAGTGCACTTTATTCTATAAACTTACTACTGAATAAAAAGGGAAACCTAAAACAAAAGATGAAACGATATCTGATATCAAAAGGAAAAGTAAACAAATAAAAGTTAACCTCCTATTAACGGAATGCTACACTCTGATACCAAAAGAATGTACAAAAACGAAACACAAGAACAAGAAGGGAACTTCGACACAGAGTGACCAATAGTCATGGAGTAGTAGTCTGACTCCGATGACGGCTGACGGAAGAATAGTCCACACTAAAGGAACATTTTATCCTACGAGGATCGTCCTGCCGATCTAATTTATGTCCTAGTGGTCACTTTCAATTTAAAGTTTATTTGTTTATGTAAAGATAGTTTCTCGACACAGAAAAGAGAAGATTCTGAAACGATGTGTCTCATCCACTATCGACACCAAAACAGATACACCGGTAATACAACTCTATACAAGGGAAACATGATCAAGCCTATGACGAAGAATCCGTAAATCTTTTTCTTCCGAAGAATTTAACTATTTACTGTAAGAAAAGGGGACGACGATGATGACGACGATTCAACGAAATAAGCACAGGCTGAGACACGCTGGGGTATCTGCCGTCGGGTGGTCCGAGGGGGTAGAGACCCTAAGAGGTCCGTTCTTGTGACTTCACCCAACGGTTAAGGAAGAGGTCTCGTACTTTCACTTTTCACTTTCACTTCAACGAGTCAGCACAGGATGAGAATCGCTGGGGTACCTGACGTCGGGTGGTCCGAGGAGGTGGGTACCCTAAAAGGTCCGTTCTCATGACCTCACCCTACGGTAACGGAAGAAAAAGGGATCACCACATGTTGGAGACCAAAGACACTACGGAGAGACTTTACCGAAGAATCTCAACTAGAGTAGTCGACCAAAATCTGTTTTCAGAGACTACTGAATAAAGTACTCCTTTCTCTGTTCTAATCCATTGGGTTAAACTAATGTTGGTAGCCTAATGTTAATAACCTGACGGAGTGACAAAGGTTCGTCTCTCTTTTTTAAGTAATCTAGTCCTTTTAGCTAGACAAAGGGGTTCTTTACGGTAAGTACTTCAGATTTTATTTATGTATTCTCTTGCAAATGATGGTTTGGTTATACCACCGGAGAGATTACCAAGAAGGACAACCTCAGAGGTTTCCTTTACCTTAGATGGGTCTAATAGGTTTCACCAAGAAAGGTACGGGAAATAGGTTAGTGACCCTACTACTCCAATACCGGTCTTTGGGGACCTCAAAGTGGGTTGAGAGATATTTATCCCTGTAAAGTCGAGGTCTGTGTGAAACTCTCCGTCAGGGGTTGGACTCCTCCGACTTCCGTTCTTTGGACCGTCCCCATTCACTACTCACCCGTGCAGGTTCCTCTTCCGAATCTTTAGTCCTGTGTGCCCACCCAAAGTCTTTCCAGACCGTAAGACGAGTAGAACGTTATCGACCCTCTGAACACTGTCCTCTAGAAGGAGATTGGGGTGTACTTGTTCCCAATTAGTTCGAGAAGACACTCCCCTCCTCCTACAAAGGTGTGTACCACGACACTCTACCGAGCAAACGAAGTTCCCAAAGACTCGCCACTGGGATAGCGGTAAATTTTTGATGTATATATAAATAATAATCAAATTTTTTTGAAAAATAATTTTAAAATAAAAATGAAATAAAATGAAATGTTATGACATAACCAAAACGGTATGTAACTGTACTTAGGTGGTACCCACATGTACCCAAGGGTTTGTACTTGGGGGAGAGGGTGGAGGGAGGGGTATTGTAGAGAGACCCAGTAGGGGCACGTGGTCGGGGTTCGTACGACATAGGACGACCTGTATCTGACCGCTAAGCTAAGAATGTACTATCATATGTACAAAGTTACGGTAAGAGGGTTTATAAGGGTGGGAGAGGGAGAGGGAGACTCAGGTTTGCAGACGATATGTGTAGACACAGAAAAAACGACAGAACGTATGTCCCAGTAGTAACGGTAGAAAGATTTAAGGTATATATACACAATCATATGACATAACCACAAAAAGAAAGACCGAATGAAGTGAGACATATTAGCCGAGGTCAAAGTAGGTAGAGTAGTCTTGACTAAGTTTACATAAGAAAAATTACCGACTCATTATGAGGTAACACATANGACGGTTTTGCACGTACCCGAAGGGGCCACCATGTCTTATACGGACGGTACGCCCTCTGACCCAAGTGAGGGACCCAACCCTTCTAGGGAACCTCTTCCCTTGCCATGAGTGAGGTCAGAAGACCGGACCTCTTAAGGTACCTTACATAGAGGTGTCCCAGTGTTTCCCAGCCTGAACTGACTTTCTGAGGGTGAAATGGAGAAAGGGTCGACTCGGAGTTCCGTTCGGGTTCTGGTGACCTCACCCATCGGACACGGAAGAGGTCGTCTAGAAGGACTGGGTCCTTACTGTGGTCGCAGAGGACGTGACGCCCACCTGAGAAATGGTTGACTCGATAGTCTCTTCAGAGGGTGTTTTGGTGGTACCTCCGGAGAAACTATTTAACACAAAAAAAGGACCAAGTCATAAGTACACTTTGACCTAGGTACCTATTTAACCTAATAGATCTTACTCCAGTATACTTACCCAACTGGGTGGGAATGTGTTAGTGACACGACTACCCCATTGTTCGTCCCTGGGAACGGTAAAGGGGGCCGAGAGATATTTATCTCTACAAAGTCCGGGGTGGTGTGAGACTATCGGTCAGTGGCTGAACTCCTTCGACTACCGTTCTCCCGAGTTTCCTCCATTCACTACTCACTCTTGCAGATTCCTCTTCCAAACCCTTAGTCATGGCTTCCTCCACCCCCCAAAGCCTTCCGACCCAAAAGATGAGTGGAACGTAGTCGAGTTTCTGGAACACTTTCGTCACCCAGAGGGAAGTTGAGGTATAATTGGTACCGACTCGGCCTCGAGAGACACTCCCCCCTCTCACAACGGTGGGAGGTACCACACCTCACCACGTTAATAAGGTGTTCCGAAAGACTTGGAGCCGGGGGACCCGATTCGTCTCTACAAGCAGACGTAAGTAAACACAGTTGGGCGTGTCTCTCTTGGAGGGCCTAGATGTCGTCTCTTGCTATGACAGGGTCAAAGGTAAACTCTTTTGCCTGGGTGGTGAAAACAGGTAAATCTTTAGGCTTAGGTTTCTACCCGTCGTACCTGCGGATACTCGTCCAGGTTTTCCCTGGGGACTTCGACTTTCCTCAGGGTCTCGAACCGCACTGGTTCGCCTTCTTCCTTTTCCTGTCTCTGTTCCGTTTTGAGGACGTTTACTACCCTTTTTAGGTCTTCTTGGTCCTCCTCCTCGACTCCGCGGTGGAACTGTTCGCCTGGGGTCGGGTCCACCGGAAACTCTTCCACGTCCTCTTCGCTGTCTACCTCTCCCAGGACTTCTTTCGTAGGTGTTGGGTGTCCGTCTCTCACCTCCTGAAGTCGTCTGTGGACCTGTGCGAGAGCCTCGTGATACTGTAGGGGTTTCAGTCGACCTGGTTCGTCGGCGGGGTGGGTCCTCTGCCTCATAACAGGTCCCCTTCGTCCTTCGTCCCAACCCGAGTAGAGACCTCGGAAACCTTTGTAAGAAAATGTGTGTAGGAGACCTCGGAAGACGACTCGGGCACGACTAGTTTCATTACCCGGGAATGAGACCTTAACGTTATTTCTCTCTACCGAGAAATTGAGATTTAATTTTTTTTTTTTTCGTTGTAGGTACGGGTTACCAAGTACGTCGGAGGACGGGACACACAAGTGGTCCTCTGGGTACTCCTACTCTTCGGGATCCGACACTAGAGACGGGGTTCTTCAAGTGGGTGCTAGGTGCGACGAGCGAGTGGTCTCCTGGGTGTGGGTTCTCTTCGGAAAGACGAGACTCGTGACACTGTTTCGAAAGTTGATGTCACCCTTGGAGGCACAAGTGTGAGACCGAGCTCGGGACGCACACGGGCTCACAGTGGCCGGAAGACGAGGGACCCTAGACAGTAAGGGGTGTCCTTTGGGTAAGGCTTGCTAATCGGGTCCTGTGACGGGAGCCCAGGTTCAGGAAAGAGGAGGTTCTTCCTTAAAGTGTTACTAAACGGTTAAGACATTGTGTTTCCCACCTACTGCACTTCTCAAACCTCCTACAACCCAGGTCTCCCCAAGGTAAGTCACTTACTCCCCCTATAAACTTACTACCGAATACCAAGGGAAGCCTACAAGAAAAGGTGAAATCACATCGGACAAAGTCATTCAAAAAACGAAACAAAACAAGAAGAAGAGTACTTTCGTGCAGAGTAATCAATGGGCTTGAAGTAGTGCTTTGACTCGGATGACAACTGGTGGAAGGACAATCCGCGCTGAAGTGACATTTTGACGTGCGAGGACCGTGTCTCCGGTCCGAGAGGTCGCCTTAAAGTTAAAGTTTATTTGTGTAAAGACAGTTTCTCACGAGACGCATAAAAGATTCTGAAAAGATGTACCTTATCCACTATCGGGACCAAAAGGATGTACCGACAATAATACGACTCTATCTAAGTGAGTGAGGTATGAACAAGCCCATAAAGAAGGGCTCCACAAATCCCTTTCCTTCCGAAGGCTTTCACTATCGACAGTAAGAAAAAGGATAACCGCCTGTTGAAGATCAGAAGTTTTTCCGATGAATCTTTAGCCAAGAAGAGTGTGGAACCGAGTAGACGACTAAAATCTTTTGGGAAACTTCTGAATAGAGTGTTCTTCTCTCTCCTCAGTTTGGCTAGACCGAGGGTGGTAGTACAGGGACTGAGACAGTTTGGGAGGACCGTCACTCTGTTTTTCAAGTACTCTAGTGATTTTGGTTAGGCAAGTGGGGTTTTGGTAGGGGTTTCAGGTTTTATTTATTTTGGGTTTTGCTTTGGCTCCGTAAAGGGATCGCCGGGTCGCCACTCTGAGCCACGAAGGCGACGCCCGCCGCACCAAAGGAAGGCGCCAGACCCTTGACTCTAGGTTGCGCGGAGGGACGAACCGGTTTTTGTTTTGGTCCGTTTTTATGTGTCGTACCTAGTGAGTTGGTGATACCGCCGGAGAAATCATGTAGCACCAAAGAGGACTCGCTCAAAGGTCCCGTTCGCTCAGGGACCAGTGGTTCCTTTCACCCTAACAGAGACTCCCAAACGGGGCGGGAATTCGTTGGGTGCGCGACTAACCCGTTGTCCGGCTCTTCGGGCGCAGCGGAGGTCGAGAGGTCTCTCTGTAAAGAGGCGGACGGCTCAAACTCAGTTCACGGGTCGACTCCTCCTGGTTCCGCTCTTCCGAAGTTCCTCCATTAACTACCCGTTACAGATTTCTCTTGCGACCTTTCAGTCCCGTGCACCTTCACCCAAAGTGATTCAGGACCGAAAGACAAGTGGAACGTAAGCGAGTCTCTGGCACCCTTTACGTCGCTGCCGGGAGCCCGGTGTGTATTTGGCACCAAGTAACCACCTTGAGAAGACACTTACTCCAACAAAGGCGTGAGGTGCCCAGGACACCACACCAAGTAAAAAAGTTGTTCCCGCAAATTCGTGACGGGACCCCTGTAAAAACTAATGTGTCAAAGAACATGATATTCTACGTACAGCCTTCTTACCTTACCTAAGAACAGGGACCATACTTTATGACTTCCCCCTTATTACGGGTCATAACCCGACTCCCTACCATCCGACCTACTTTTATTTTGATTAACCGACGTAAGAAAAATTAAAGGAAAAAACGGCGGTATAAAGACTTATGACTTAGATAATGACTCCTTTTCGTTCTCCTTCAAGGACCGATAGCCCCAGTCAACCCGTGGGTGAAGATCTTCGTAAACGGGTCTCAGGATGACTTTTGAGATGTCAGTCATACCGACTCTTGGTCTGTCGTCCAGCACCGGCGGAGCGCCTGTCGGGGCCTCGTCCCAGCGGTCGGAGACGCGGTGCGGGTCTGTGGCCTTCCCTTTTCGGGCGGAGGCGGGAACTTCTCAACGCGTAGGCGAAGTCTTCCAAATCGTCGAGCCTTCTTAGGCTGGGCTAGTTCCGAGACTCCTCCGAGGCACTTGAGACGCCAGACACCGACTCCGGCCTAGAAGTGTGGTTCCTCGTCTACCACCTGTCCGACCACGACCTCGTCAAGCACTACACGTACGGCGGCCTCTAGGTCCAGAATCAGTCTTCATCACCGCGGCTGTGAACATTCCTAGACCTCCTCCACGACTCTTTATTCGTCTTTGACTTCTTCACCCACTCATCCTGGGATCCCTGGGACACTCTCTCCCTTCCCACCCTTCTACCCGACGCTCGACCCGCTACTTCGTCTTCCTGGTCTCCCGAACCGAGATTTAGTCGCGAAGGGTGTCCCCACCCGCGAACGGACACCGCAGTCCCCTCCACAAAGACAGCCAGGAGTGACACTCCCACAACGAGAAAGTTTACAGTAACGGTCCTCCACCCGAGGATCCGACCCTATGCGTTCCTTATGGAAAAACCTAGGACACTTACCTATGTCTAGGATAAACTAAAAAAAAGATGTCTGACATCAGGCACAGGTTCCGCTCCTAAAAAACTACGGTCAGAGCCTACAACTCTACAATCCTAAACTCTAGTCACTCCCCGTGCTACTCCCTCTGCCTCGGTCCCTCGGGGTCAGACGTCAGTCACAGCAGGGAGGTCTGCTCCCGGTCGTCCTTTCGGTTCTGCCCGTCGTAGACGGTCCTCGGTTCCTGGACAGCTCCCCCGTCCACTCACAGTGCAGTGAGGACTGGACGTCAGACCCTCGTCCATCTTCTCCCAGCCCATCCGCACCGACTTTCATTAGCCCTCTTGAACCGTTTCCTGTCTTTACCTGGGTGACGCACGGCCTTAAAGGTACCAACGTAAGGTACGGGTCGGCAAAAGGTCGGTCACACTCTTACTTCTGAGTGGGTAGAAAGGACCACGGAGTGGTACCTTCGAACACCGGTATTCGTACTCCTGTCTCCTCAGGACAAAGGTGCCCTACCACGACCCAGTCAAGTAGTCCCCATTTACATGAGTGTCGACAAAATGGGTACTACCTAAAGCAGTCTCCGTGAATGAGAACCCCTTATAACATTTAACTTAACTTATAACTTAACTTACTTTTTAAGGGTCAACCTCAGTAAGGGCGGGGCGGGGTCTTCTAAAACCTCATGCAGACCTCTCTCACCTAAAAAAACGTCACACTTAGCCCCCTCCTCTACGATGACTAAAGAGTACTTATCTCTGGTCGATATGACGAATAGTAGAAGAACACGGGGTCCGGTGGGAGGTACTCCTCCTGTTTAGGTCCGTTCCATAGTTGTTCACCACTTCAGTCCTCGGGACTCGGTCTCAGGAGACGAACGTCTCAGTCCCCGTCCCTCCTAAACTCTACTCCACCTCTGTATACACGTTCTGTCAACCGTCACGGTCGACACTTTAGACCTGAGCTAACGGTCTCCACCAGTCATATCTAGTTCCTGTCAGTACCCTCAGTCCTCTCCTGACCGTCAGTCCCACTACCCTTCGTCAGTCCCGTATAGGGGGTTTCACTATGAGTCTTTCGACCTCAGAATCTAGTCCCATGACCCCCCACCCCTTTCTCCTCTGTCTCGAACGGTACCCGATTCCGTCACCCTAACTGAGACGAACCAACGGGGAACAGTCCCGGTCTTTCGAGAGGGCGGTCTCTGGTAAGGACTTTGTCCACTTGACCTCCCAGTCTACGGGAGGGTCCTCTTGAACCTCTTCCTGCACGACCTTCTGTGTCCTCACTGTTCTTGGGAAGGCACAGTTCTCGGACCTGAAGACGTCCTACCACCACTCATAATTTGTGAACCTCTGGTGTCCTCCATTACTGACGGAGGTGACTACAGGTCCTTCCCCATGGGTCGTAAAGGTAGGGAACCACAACCCCGGCCCATCCTCAACCAAGAGGTCACGGTTGGAAGAGGTAGCAGTTACGAGGTCTCACAAAGTAGTCGCTCTGAGTCCATCAAACCAACTACCCTTCTGACACCGCTTCTAATCCCTACCAAGGTTACTCCCACCGTGGTACCTTTTACGAGGAACTATTTATACCACGACTTAGAGAAGAAAGTCGTCTAAGACCCTCCCGTCTCTCTCTCCCCTCTCAGGGGTCCTTCCTTGACTATGAAGTCTACACCGAGGACTTGGGAAAGGAGAACACAAGGTCTCCCTCTGCAAAGGTGATGCTCACCTAGGTCTGCTCCAGGAGACTTCTTAGCGTCTGTGCAGGATTCCTTTGCCCTGTCGTCGGGGTGAACGGTTCTACTCGCAGGTCTTCGTCGGTGCACACACCTCGTTCCTCTCAAAAGTCCTGTCGAACCCAGGGTAAGGCAACGAAGTAGACCGTGGCACCCTGGGTGGTCACAAGGACTCCCTTGTCTTTGGGGCCCAGCCCGTGGGACACTTACGTCCCACACGTTTTTCTCGAAAGGAATAGTTAGAGTCGAATGGGACGTGGTCTCCTGTGTGTGTCCTCTCTCCGGGAAAGTCACGTTGTAGACACGGTTTCCCAAGTACGTCGGAAGCCTGGACGCCCAAGTGCTCGCCTAGGTGTGACCGCTCTTCGGGATGTCGACACTAGAGACGGAGTTCTTCAAGTGGGTGGTGAGGTGCGACGTACGAGTGTTCTCCTGGGTGTGGGTCCTCTTCGGAAAGGCGACACTCGTCACACTGTCTCGGAAGCCGGTGGCTCCCTTGGAGTCGCAAGTGGCTGTGTGGGTGAGACCCCAGTTCGGGATGCACACGGGGCTCACAGTGGCACGGAAGGCAGTCGACCCCTGAAACTTTGCGGTGGTCTTTTAGGTAAGGTTTACTGACCGAGTCCTGGGACGAGAGTCCAGGTTCACGGAAGACGAGGATCTTCCTTTAAGTCCTAATAAACAGTGAGTCCACTATGGTACTTTCCCACTGTACACTTCTTGAGTGTTAGTATGACCTTGGGCTACCCGAAGGTAAGTGTACCTGATCCGCTTAGAAACTCACTACTGAATAGAAAGGGAAGTCTAAGACAAAAGATGAAATCACATCGGACACAAAACCCCTAGTCAAAACTGAAACACCACAAGAAAGTCACTTACGTCCAGAGTAATCAAAAGTCATGAAGAACACTCTGACTCCAGTGACGACTAACAGGGGGGTAATCCCTTCTAAATTAACATTTTATCCCACGAGGATCGTCTCACCGGTCTACCTTTTCTCCTAGTGGTCACTTTAAATTTAAAGTTTATTTCTGTAAAGACAATTTATTCACAGGACACATAAAGGAGAAGGTTATAAAAAAAACATACCTCATCTACTATCGACGACAAACCATGTACCGGTAATAATACACCTCTATGGAAGGGAGACATTCCGAAGGGTCACGGAGCCCCATTTCTTAGGTGGACGTTACGTCTTCTGGGTCCAAGCTAGGGAAGTAGTCCTTCTACGGGACCTCTTCCCTCACCGTTGGGTGAGGTCATAAGAACGGACCTCTCAGGGTGCCTGTCTCCTCGGACCGCCCGATGTCAGGTACCCCAGTGTTTCTCAGTCTGTGTCGACTGTGTCGACTCGTGGGTGCAGAAGGGAGACACGAACAAAACTACAAAGAAGGGATCAGTATATCTTTTTCCTTCCGAAGGTTTTGACTATCCACAGTAACAAAGCGGGAAGCCGTCATGGCGGAGACTGAAAGATGTACGGATGAGGTCGCATCCAAGAAAGTAGGACATCGAGAATTCGACTAGAATCTTTTAAGAAACCTCGACATAAATGTACTCTTTTTTATCGATACGTTGGGCTGTTGATAGTATAGAGCTAAGAGAAAGAGGACATTTGAGAAGTCCGTTTACTTTTATTTGTAAGTGATTTGGTCCTTATGGTTGGGTAAAGACGGGGGACGGTTTTACGTTAGGTATTTGCCGATTGCATGTTATTTACTCCAGGGGACGAAGTGTAATTTGGTTATACCCCCGGACAAATTATTCAGTACCCCATCAAAGGTACCTTTTACTTAGGGGGACCGAACGAATTTTGTTAAGTAAGATGTTATAAGTCGGTTAGTAAGGTGAAAACCCCATTGTCCCTCCCTGGGGACTTTAAGGGGGGTCGTGGTATATTTATCTCTGCAAAGTAGAGGACCATGTCAAACTCTCGGTCAGGGACTGAACCCTCGTGAATCCCGTTCTCCCGCGTTACCTCTTTTACAGTCGACCCCTGTACACTTCTCTGACGAATCTCCAGTCCTGTCTACCTGCACACAAAGTCTTCCCAAACCAAAAGATGCGATACGAGTAATCAACCTCTGGAACAACTTTGTTGATTAGAGGGATCTAGGGGTATAATTGACACCAACTAACAACTTGACAAGGTACTGTACTCTTCTTGAACAGTGGGGCAACTTGGAGTCTTGGGTCTTTGTGGTTAACATTTTGTATGTACGCGGGGTTACAAGTTCGTCGTCATAAGTGTTGTCGGTCTTGTACGTACGTTCCGTCCACAGGTAGTCGTCTCTTGACTTCCACACCACACACATATGTTACCTTATAATGAGTCAGTACTTTTTCTTACTTTGGAACGGTGACCGTCGTTGTATCTACCTGGACCCCCCGTAATGCGAATCACTTCGTTCAGTCTCCTTTCGCTAATAACGTATTGTAATAACTATGAGGATACACATTAGAGTTTTTTTTTTTACCGATTATGTTGTTTCTGAAGGGTCATCGATTCTGAGTCTCGAGGGTCACGTCCCCGCGGGCCAATCTAAGGACCAGTCCCTTGATCTAGGACGGACGGTTTTGATTCTGAGACTCGTCGACTTATTTATTTATAAAAATTTTAATTAATTAATTTTTTATGTTTTCGATCAATTATATTGTTTTTCGTCCGAGTGTCCATGTCTCTTGATTGATCACCCACTGATCACTACTCTCCTTTCCCCCCCCCTACCTTCCGTCTCTGACAACCCACAGTCCTATGTTCCTACAACACATGTTGCACCCCTTGTCTCGGGTATACACAATCTATGGCTTATAGATCGGTTACAACAAGTAAATTCCATCGTCCTTTACTTCACTTCTCACTTTCACTTTCAGTGAGTCAGCACAGGCTGAGAAACGTTAGGGTACCCTTATCAGGTACCTTGAGAGATCCAGTCTTATGACCTCACCCATCGGAAAAGGAAGAGGTTCCCTAGAAAGGTTGAGTCTCTAGCTTGGGTCCAGAGGGTGTAACGTCCGTCTAAGAAATGGTCGACTCGGTGGTCCCTTCGGGTTCTTATGACCTCACCCATCGGATAGGGAAAAGGTCGTGGCAGAAGGGTTGGGTCCTTAGCTTGACCCCAGAGGATGTAACGTTCACCTAAGAAATGGTTGACTCGATAGTTATTCGCTGTTAATTGAGAAGAAACGTTCGAACCTTGTAAAGAGAACTTTAGTAGGTCGGTCGTCTCCCGTCCCCATAGTAAAGACATGTAAGAACGGTTTGACCTATAACATGAAAGACGGAGGTCTCCGTGTTTATATTCCGGTAGAAAAAAAAAAAATTCCTAAATAAATAAAACCGACACCCCCCAGAAGCGACGACACGTACCCGAGAGAGATCAACGACCTGAAGGGACCACCAGGCCACCTATCCTTAGGCGGACGGTCGAGTCCCCTGTGACCAAGCTCGGGACCAGGTCCTTCTAGGGTGTTCGGGTCCACGGTGTTGATGACTCGGACACACGGATCTCGGGTACGAGCGTTGTTGTCTTCGGTGTCGGTTTTTATTTGTTTTTCAATTAATTAATTGATTAATAACATTTCTGTCTCGCTCTGGTCTCTGACTCCTGAGACCTACGTTGTGGTTCTGGACTGGGTCATCTGTGCACTGGGTCACCTGTGCACTCGTGCCTCACACTTATAGGACTCGCCGCGGGAACTCTGTTTATAGGGTAATGATGAAACATGTAGACTTTGATAACATAGCATTCGGTTGATAGGAAGTCATTTTTCATTTTACTTTTTTATTTTTATTGACCACGAAGTTTACCCCTTTGCAAAACGATTGGCTACGGGGTTCCTTACTCACAGACAAATTTTATTTATTTAGAAAGACGACAATCACGTCCTTCCTTAAGCTAGGAAACATACTATAACGTGTGCTAGACGGCAAGAGAAGAAAAGGATCTTACGATATAAACTTAAAATAGTACTTTATAAAATAATAATGTATTTAGTAATAATTGGGGTTTCATAATATATCTCCATTTTAAGACTAATGATATTACTGTTAGAAAAAAAAAACCGGTGGGGTTCTTCGCGCACCCTAGAAGCGAGGGACTGGTCCCTGACTTGGGCGTGGGGAACGCGACCTTCCGTTTCAGAATTGGCGACCTGACGGTTCCTTCGGGGACAGGATCAAAGAACACGCATACCCGTGAAAGAGAAAGCCACACTTGAAGTCTTGGATGAATCATTTAAGATAAAAATTTTTTAGGGTAACCGTGTACAGAAAAAAACCAAACGGATCAAGGGAAACGAAGATAAATGAAAAATAAACGTCGGTGTCGCAGTCGGGTCAAGGGTCGGGCACAGTATTCGGGGTATTTATAAGTGACTTTCTCACTTACATATTTCCATACCACGTAGGCGTCCTATCTTCTCACACGACATCTACCTCGAAAAAGATGCCGCGACCGTTTTACAGACGCTGTCTGACTGTCGACCTTCTTTTTCGTCCAATGGATCGGCATCCGTCCTACCCCAAGACAAACGCACAAACCATGTCCACGTCCGTCCACACACGTCCGTCCACACGCGTGGACCCGTACGCACACTTTGGGTGTGGTGTGATTTATCCCAATGGTGTTTTTCTTATTTCTTTACTTGACGCGTAAAGAGTTCGACGATAACAATCGTCATTTCTGTGAAGTGAAATCCAATTTTTCGAAAACAACTGATAAATCATCACTTTTGGTGACGTGTCTCAGCATAGATTGGATACTAAGGTTCTCACAGTTTGAACTCGGATTCACCCCAATCTGCGGTCGACTCCTGGACGCCACCGTTCGTCCCTTCTCTTTACCCATTAACCTCTCGGCCTCCTTTTAAGACGGGCGTCTCTCATTCAGTAAGTTGGTCCTTGAGGGTTACGTTCCGTTTACTCACAATTTCGCAGTCGCGAGTGTCCCCCCACGACGGATTAATGTCGGGTCTTCGGTGAGAGGAGAGCGTTAAAGTTTCAAAATTAAGGGAGATTACACAAGTTTAAACAAGCAAGGGGAGGGAGAGAACCTCCCATTTCAAAACACAAAAAAAAAAAGGGGAAGCCACAAGAGAGACAGGGGCACCGGAGTCTTTACTTCGACAAAAAGAACTGGGAGGACCTCTGCCCAACTTATTAACTAGTATTAATACGACGGACCGTCCTTTCTGCTTCTTTTGTCGGAGTGGATGAAGGTCCTAGGGAGGCTCCCAACAATTCCGTTAAAATTACTCAGGGTCTCGCACTACGAGTTGAAGACGGACAACTCTACGACTTGACCGTAGTTTTTCAAATGAGACTTCTAGACCATTTGTACTGAACGGTTGACACTCGACGGTCCGACCCGACGAACCAAGTTACGAATAACCTTTTTTTTTTTGTTTGATGTCAGTAACGGACAAAGACTAGAACTTCGTAGTTAGGATTTCCTTTAGTTGGGACTCATAAGTAACCTTCCTGACTACGACTTCGAGGTCATGAAACCGGTGGACTAACCTTCTTGGCTGAGTAACCTTTTCTGGGACCACGACCCTTTCCAACTTTTGCTGTCCTCTTCCCCTGCTGTCTCCCACTCTACCATTTTATCGTTGTGACTGAGTTACCTGAACTCAAACTCGCTTTGGAGTCCTGTGCCACCTCCCGGCCCCTCGGACTGTGCGACGCCAGGTACCCCAGCGGACTCTCAGGTTCAGGTTCTCAGTCTGTGTTGAATCAGGGACTTGTTGTTGTTGTCACGTAGTATAAAATCCAAGGTGTGTGACTCACTATAGCATGCCAGAAACGGAAAGAACCAGACCGAATGAAGTGAAGCTCACTAGTGGAGACCCAGGTAGGTGCAACGACGTCTACCGTAACAAAACAGGAAATGTGCCGACTCATCATAAGGTGACACACACACACACACACACACACACACACACACATAGAGTGTAGAAATAGGTAAGTAACTCTGTTCGTCAGAATTATGAATCACACAGAAGCACAAAGGATACATATGTATATATGTATTGTATCTGTACGAATATATGTATTATATATGTAATATATATATAGATGTGTTTATGTATATATGTGTCTATGTGTGTAATGTGTGTACACAAAAAATTTACGTCTTGTTAATCCTCCTCGTCGTTTCTCTGACTTTGTGTTCTCACTGTACTAGTGTTAAAGGAAATTTTTTAGGTGTAGCGTCAAAGACCCCGGTCCCCGGGACCTCCGGACCTCGACACGCCTCGGGTGACGGTTCCGGGTCCGACAGAGAGGGACACTGCTCGTACGGGACTCAATCCGTCCCCACTTCTGTTTTCAGTCGTCGTAAGTTTTTCCACAGAGCTCCCGGGGACGACGTCTACCGCTATTTCTTTTCGTTCAGATCTTTTCTTTTTATTATTATCTTTTTTCTTTTCGTTCGGTCCCCGGGTTCCCCGAGGAGGACTCCCGTTTGACCTCAACTTCCCGTCCAGGCTTCCTCCTTGTATTCACGGGTAAAAATAAGAGAAAGCTAAAAAAAAGATAATGGTCATAAAAGATTAAAAGGAACAATGCCGAAGAATCTGTATGGGGAGTAAATCTTCGTCCGTAAGTTAAAGGTTTATGTACGCCAAAAATTTCGTAGAAACTATAATTGAAGAGTAAAGCTATAATTAAAGAGTAAAGTTACGAGAGAGGAGACGTTAACGGGAGACACCAAAAGGTCAGAGGCTTGAAATAACTCCGAAAATTACCTCTTCAGTTTCTAGAGAGAACCATCTACAGTGTTAGACGAACTTTATTCACCCAAAAAGGTTTGTAGAATATACCTAAAGATTGTATTAAGGTGTCATTATTCTCTTTTGCGGTACACACTGACGTTATAGAAATCTGGTACTTTAAAGACGTGGACGGGAATACAGGGACCCACACTGGTCACAAAGGATCAAATGTCAGATACTCTTGGCCTTATCTTAACGATAGGAGGACGACGCACTTTTAACATATTTAGAATTTATACAACTTAACCAAGTATTACGAAAAGTCCAGATGATATCAGATGGAGAGACATTTAAGTAAGATAATTAAAGACTCTCAAACTATAACTTTGAGACTGAATTTTTTTTGAATTAAATAGATGAATTTGTTAACATTGTTTGTCACCTTGATATACATTAAAACAAGACATAAAATGTTTAGAACACATTTACATAATAGTATAAAAGTATTAAAATTTTTCTTTTTTATTTCTGTTTTTCGTTTTTTTTTAATATATTACCCCACAATACACTGAAACAAAACATAAAGGGTTAAGAGGACATTTGTACAATATAACAAAAGTATTAACTTTTTTCTTTTCGTTTCTGACGGGTAAAAGTCACCAGTCACTCGTGCAGCCACCCTGTCTGCAGGTCCCTCTATGGGTCATCTCGGGTACCCTTTGAACCAAAAGCCCAGACCTCATCTGTCGCCCGAATTGGTGACAGACGTCCCCCAAGTGCTCGGGGTCCATCACCTCTCCCATCCACCCCTCTCTCGGGGCATAGACTTACTCCAGGTGTCCTTCCTGATTCGTCCCCTCCCCTGGGTCCTGTGACAGTCTCCGGTGCCGTTAGTCCTGTCCCCACTTCCTTCCCCCTTCGTTGCCTCTGTAAGTCCCCGTCACTCTACCATCTGAAGGTCGTTCCCCACTGAGTAACCTCGGTCGCCCAGTCGACCCTTACTGGGGGTCCCGACTGGGGGTGCAGGAGTTCTCTTAAATACCCCTCCAATGCCTTGTGAACGAGGACCCTGCACTCGAAGTCTCAGGGAGGTCACGGAGGACTAGTTTCTACACGTCTTTGGTCTGCGGGTGACCGGAGTCTGCGGACCTCTGGACCGGTAGAAGGTGGGACCTAGAAGGGCGGGTGGTACCGGTGTAGAAGGATTCACAACCCCTGAGACGCTCGGAGACCGTGCAAACCTCTTGAGACGGTAGGAATCCCTCAGTACCCCCACATCAAACCCCGTCAACTGGGGAGGAAAACATAATTTTCAGTAAAGATGATCTTCAATTCATTCGTTTATATTCATTTATTTTTATTTACAAGTCTTATGGAAAAGGATCAAAAAAACATGAACTAAACACCAAAACGTCTTTATTCTTTATGATACTCCTGAGAAGGGACCACCGAGTCTCCCATTTCTTAAGCGGACGTTACACCCTCTGGACCCAACCCTTCTGGGGGACCTCTTTCCTTGCCGATGGGTGAGGTCATAGGAACGGACCTCTTAGGATACCTATGTCCTCGAACCGCCCGATGTCGGGTACCCCAACTTTTCTCGACCTGTGTTGACTCGTTGAAAGTGAAAGTACTCCTTAGTACCCAGAAGGGACCACCACGTCTACCATTTCTTAGACGGACGTTACGTCTTTTGTCCCAAAGGGACCACCGAGCCACCATTTCTTATACGGACGGTTACGTTCTCTGGGTGACGTCATAAGAACGGACCTCTTAGGGTACCTGTCTCCTCGAACCACCCGATTTCAGGTACCCCAGCGTCTCGGCCTGTACTAAATCACTGTCTGTGAAATCACAGATGTACAGTCGGGGTTAGAGACTTAACTAAGAAGAAGGGAATGACAGACCATTAGTATTCAAACAAAAAATGTTGACACTAAGGTCAAGATTAAACATCTATTTAAGTAAACATAGTAAAAAAAATTCTAAGGTATACATTCACTATAACATACCATAAGTAGAAAGAGACAGACTTAATGAAGTGAGTCCTACTGTTAGAGGTCGAGGTAGGACTTTCGGGACACCGGTTTTGTGTTAAAAATTTTTTGAATACGAATGTTTCGTTACCAACAATTTATCAACTTCCGAACCTCTTTACTAGTCATATGACACGTACTGTCATTTCCTGAAACTTATGAAGTACGTACTTTATTAGGAAAAAAGAAAAAAACTGAAAAAAAAAAAGGACGACACACCGGACACTCTAGAATCAAGGACTAGTCCCTAGGTTGGGGACCAGAACCGTCACTTTCACAGCTCAGGATCGGTGACCTGGCGGACCCTTAAGGGTTTTTAGTGAAGAATTCTCTACATACCCGTTGTCTAGTAAACAACGACAACGAGAAATCAGTGATTCAACATAGACTGAGAAACTCTGAGGTACCTGACATCGAGCGGTCCGAGGGGACAGGTACCCTAAGAGGTCCGTTCTTATGACCTCCCCCAACGGTAAAGGGAGAGGTCCCCTAGAAGGACTGGGTCCCTAGCTTGGACGCAGAGGACGTAACCGTCCGTCTAAGAAGTGGTGACTCGGTGATCCCTTCGGGAGTCCTATAAAATTTTTGGGTGAATATCCGGTGCCCAGGCTGTGTTTGTCCTCTACCCTCAGCATCCTGCCGTTTCTAGTCCGAGTCGTATTTTAATAAGATTTTACAACAAAGTCCTATTTATTCGTTCCTGAAGTGACCACCAGGTCACCGATTCTGAGACTCGAGGGTTACAGTCCCTGAGTTCAGCTAGGAACGAACCCCTTGATCTAGGGTGTACCGTGTTCTTTCCAGGGACCTGTCCATTTAGTCAAGTCAAGTCAGTGAACCAGTGCAGACTGAGAAACGCTGGGGGCACCTGACGTCGTGCGGTCCGAAGGGACATGTAGGTTGAGGGGCTCGAACTATTTATTTATTTACTTTTAAAAACTTTTCATGGGCTACGTGAATTGAGAATTGGGTCCATGGATTTTTTTTTTTTTTTTTCTATTTATTCGTCTGTGGTTACCCTTCTTCGTCAGACACACAGTCGGGGACTACAGCACCCGTGTCTCGTCTGTGGACAGTCGGAGGTCCGTCGCCCTCCCACACACACCCGTCAATCGAAGCGGGAACCTTAGACCCTCTTGTCGCTCACTGGTCTCAGGGCAACCAGGACCTTCCTCGAGTAGGTGGGGTTGGGGGTTCGGGTGACAGGTGTTCAGTCCCGGGAGAGACTTCTACAAGAACGACTAAGACGAAAAGGACCCTGACCGTCTGCGGACGTAGGGCGCCCTTCCATTCGGGTCGAGGAGGACGGCAGAGGGGCAGGAGACAAAGAACAATGGTGCCCTCCCCCGGACCACCGACCGGAGTCTCTCGGAGGAGCCCAGGCTCAGGTCCGAGGAAGGGCGAGTGACAAATCTTTAAGAGTGAAGGGGAAAGGGAACCACCTCTACCTCCCCACCCGTTCAGGACCCATAGTGCCGAGGACGGGAACTTCTGTGTGTCTGAACTCAGACTTGGGACCAATTTAGTGACTGAAGAATCCACCGCGCCATCATTTTTTTTTTTAGGTAGACGGTTCCGACCTCTGCGGTCTTTGAGCCTAAGTTTGGGATCCAGTCCCTCTGAGGGGACCTTCTCCTTTACCGTTGGGTGAGGTCATAAGAACGGACCCTTTAGTGCACCTGTCTTCTCGGACCGCCCGATGTCAGGTACCCCAACGTTGCTCACCCTGTGTTGGCTCGCGAGTGTTGTTAGACACTGTGGCCCCCACCCTCACTAACGGGGCGTCTTCAGCACAATTGAACAGGAGCTGAACGAAATAGTCTCTACTACACAACCACTCCACAGAATGATGGGCACTACGATTCAAACTAGTGGTTGGTCGATGATAAAAGCGGAAATATTGACCATCTATTAGACCGACTCTAGTGACCCTTGAAGCGTCTATAGGATAAGGGGGAGTCTGAAAGGGGGGTGCTTGACGTCGTAGGTAGACACCTAGAACAGACGGTTTTACTAACGACATCATAAACGTGCTACCACTAGAAGACAAAGAGAATAAAGACGATGTTCATAGGCAACCTTGCGAAGACATTCTACTGAGTTACGAAGACGAGATAAATAAGTAAGTTCATTAATATAGTTATACTTGCGTGTCTATAAATAAAATAGTTGTTTTTCATTGTCGAATAGAAAACTACCCACCTTCCCACTACCGGTGTTCAAGAGAAGACCTGTACGATTCACACTGCTCGGACATTCTACACGTTCTGGAGGTACGCAGTGTCCAAGGTACTCTCGTCCCAAACACTACAGATTAAAAGAGGACATGGTTGTAGAGAGAGGGGTCGTTACAATGTTTACGGATGTCTCGTCCTTAACTCAGATTAAGTGGACGTGGGGGTAGTAGCTCGTGTCTGGTCACCGGTCATATACACCGATCACTTACAACCCGCCTACCTACTACGTCCTATTACCTACCTACTGCCCACCTACTACCGATCGACCTATTTAGCTACCTACCACTTACCAACCTACCCACCTACCTTCCTACCTACCTACCACCTACCCACCTACCTTCCTACCTACCCACCACCTACCCACCTACCTTCCTACCTACCCACTACCTACCCACCACTTACCCACCTATTTCCTACCTACCCACCACCTACCCACCTATTTCCTGTCTACCCACCACCTACCCACCTACCTTCCTACCTACCCACCACCTACCCACCTATTTCCTACCTTCCTACCTATCTACCACCTACCCACCTACCTTCCTACCTACCCACCACCTACCCACCTATTTCCTGTCTACCCACCACCTACCCACCTACCTTCCTACCTACCCACCACCTACCCACCTATTTCCTACCTTCCTACCTATCTACCACCTACCCACCTACCTTCCTACCTACCCACCTACCTTCCTACCTACCCACTACCTACCCACCTACCTTCCTACCTACCCACCACCTACCCACCTACCTTCCAACCGATCTACCACTTACTTACCGTCCTACCTGTCTATTACTTACCTACTACCAATCTACCTATTTAGTCACCTACCACTTCTTCATTTACCCACCTATCTCCCTATTACCCACCGCTCTCCCTATGCACCTGAATTCATCGAAAGGGCTATCTGACCTACCCAATCACGCAGAGGTCACTGTGAAAGTCGAGACCCGAGGAACCCGTGACGTCACTAGATTCAGATTACGACTTAAGAGAGGGACGAGGGAAGAAGGACAAGGACGACCCTAGGCCTACCGGATTGTGAAAGCGGAGGTCAACGTTGACTTCTTTTTTCATTCTTGACACTTGTAGGGTTAAGACATAAGGGTATCGGTCAAGGTACCCTTAAGTACATCTAACATCTTGGGGAAACCCCTAAGACCCCTTTTCACCCGAAGCAGAACCCTCGGTTTCGTTCGGTAACTGTAGAGACAGAAGATCACTACGGACGACAGATTTCCCGACAAGCAAGTAGGAAAACAGACCCCTTCTGTCCGAGTCACCCACTTACCTCTCGAGAATAGTCGTTCTTTCTTATCAACCTTATAAAAATGACCTCAATATAAGACTGTGTGTGTGTGTATATATGTATTTTAGCTAGACATCCTAAGTAAATATTTTGACATTTCGATTTCTTCACAAGAGGCTTAAATGCCAACGGTCTTCTTACTCCCCTTGCCTGTCAATCCCTCAAACCTACCTGTACCTGTGTGACTACATAAATTTTACCTCTTGGTTGTTCCTGGATGAAATGTCGTGTCTCTTAAGACGAGTCACAGTGCACCGTCGGACCTACCCTCGTCCCAAACCCCCTCTTACCTGTGTACATATACATACGGACTCAGGGAAGCGACAGATGGACTTTGGTAGTGTTGTAACACTTAACCGATATGGGGTTATATTCTGATTTTCAAATTTTTTTTCTTCCTCTCAAGAGTTGTAGGAACGGTTGTCACATTAGCTCGACAAACTAGAAACAGATTGACATGTACTGTTTGATGTTTTTTAGTCAGAGAGTACTTTAGGGAGGGGGCATTCTTATCCGATCCGATTTACTTCCTTCTGACTCGCATGTGTGTGTCTCACCGAGAATCTTGTTCTGTATCGAAGAGTAAGACCCCGGGGTAGGATAGAACCCGGAGGGACCCCCGAGGCGACCATTTCTTAGGCGGACGTTCCGTCCTCTGGACCCAAGCTAGGGACTCAACCGTTCTAGGGAACCTCTTCCCTTTCCGATGGATGAGGTCATAAGACCGGACCTTTTAGGGTACTTGACATATCAGGTACCCCAGCGTTTCTCGACCTGTGCTGACTCACTGAAAGTGAAAGTCTACTTCCCTCTTTCCGCACGTACGTCTTTAGTAGACTCCACCTATTTACTGACAATTGAGTTTGAAGAGAGACCGAAAAAAGAAGGTACACCTGGGGGACTGAGGACCAGGACAACAGGAAAAGGTCAGTTTACACTCAGAATAGAGGAAGAGGGTTACATTGGCCCCTCGGAAGTCGGTCTCCTCCTTCCCCCCTGTCCCCTGTCCCCCTACCGACAGAGAGTAAAAGTTGGACCCGTCGAGTGTCCTACGAGAGTTAGAGTCGCGCCGAGGTTTGGGTCTCGGACGCCTAGGGACCCCGGTTGGTTTACCTGAAGCCCCTCCGGCTGGTCGGAGACATTAGAACACGTTTTGCCCCACACTCCCTGTCTTAGAGCCACCAAAAGACCCTTATACCTGAAGTATCGAAGTCAGCCTAAAAGTCGTCCTGAAACACGAGATTGTACATGTTGGTCTGACCTGATGTAACACACCGAAGTGACCACCCAACATCTACTCTCTTTATCCCATGTCTTACCGGTTCCGAGCGAGGAGCGGTTCATAATTGGTAGGACCGGAGACTGATAACCAACAATACCTCTGGGAACAGACGGTGGGAGGCCTCTGAGTCCACATTCCCCCCACCCACTAACCTACGGGGTCTGGTACCATAGAGTCCCACAGAACTGGAGACCCTATTTACACAGAGATTTCTCCGGATACCCGAAGGGACTCCCGAGTCCCCATTTCTTTCTGAAACCAAGCTAGGAACCCAACCCTTCTAGGGGACCTCTTCCTTTACCGTTGGGTGAGGTCGGAAGAACGGACCCCTTAGAGTACCTGTCTCCCCGGACCCCGATGCCAGGTACCCCAGCGTCTCAGGTACCCCAGCGTCTGTACTGACTCACGGACTCGTACTACGTGTTTCTCCAGATACCGAGAACCTTGTCCTGTGTCGAAGAGTAAGACCCAGGGGTGCGACAGGACCCTGGACCCCCTACGGTGCCCCATATTTCCTGCTTAATTGCGTAAAGTGGAAGAGAGACTAGAGACGGCCGGTGGAGACTTGGAGAGGAAGGACGACACACGCGGCTCAGTTGTCACGACTTTCCACTGTAAAAACAAGTGAGAGAGAGGGAACCCCAAGACTAACGGGAACCAACTGCCCCATTAAAACCGGACGGAAAGTTCCTAGAAAGAAGAACACTGACAGGTGTCGGGTCGAAGACTAGATCTCTGTATTTTTCAGCTCTGACCTATAGAACTACTTTTCTTTTATGACGTACGGAGAGAGGAAGGGGACATTTTTGCTCAACTAGTCTTTGACTCGTGTAAAGACACCAGGTGAACACTGATTTCCTTTCGGTAAACCAACATCTCGATTTAAGTACAGATAGACTCTAGACACCTCCTCCTTTACCGTCGGGTGAGGTCACAAGAACGGACCTCTTAGGGTACCCGTCTCCTCGGACCACCCGATGTCAGGTACCCCAGTGTTTCTCGACCCGTGCTGACTTCACTGAATCGTGTGTCTTAAGAAGGAAGAAGACGGAGGTTCGGGGAGTGGTACCTGTATGTGCGTTAGTAGAGATACATTCGAAGAAGAAGAATAAGAATAGTCATATATCTGGTGAATTGGGGTTGGGTCGTTACCTGTAATTATATGAGTGGAACACCCACTCCTTTATCTTGAAATATCTTCTTCAACCTCTCTAGATGTAAACTTAAAAACGCGAAAGTGAGTAGGTGACACACCCCGAAGTTTTTAATTATGCTATAGAGTCTCGAAGTCGACAAGAGTGACTGTTGTACTCCTGTTAAGGGATTGGACCCTCCCAACCACACTTTAGTCATATTCCTTTCTCAACCCGAAAAAAGATCTCAGTCACTTCTTATCGAGGAAAGAGAGAAAGGATGGACCGACTTCTTACCGGGTGCCGACACAGGCGGTGGGGGCGGGGGCGAGTGCATTTGGAGGGGCTTTAGTTCGTGTTTCGGCGAGAGCTATTGGGGTGGGTCGGCGAGGGGCGCGGGTGCCGCCGGAGCGAAAGGCTCAGGCAGGGTCGAGGGCCGTAGACTGGAATGAAAACCAAAAGATGAGTACCGAAGGAGAGGCGCCGGGGACTAGGGTGGCAAGCCGTGGTGTAGACATAGGAGGTGGTGGCACGGCTGGGACCTAGCTGACGAGAGTCCTTAGCATCCATTTATGGAGTGGTGCAAGTGCTACGGGAACCTGACACTTGAAGCCCCCCTTTGAGACTCGTTCTAAAAGGCCCGTAAACTGCATACAGACCTCGGTACAACCCACTACCTTTGGGTTTCTACCTAGTATATACGAGTGAGAAATCCTTGAGTCTCTGACTACCTTTTCTGTGTGTGTGTTGGGTCTTTAATCTAATCTCTGTGACTACAGACGACCACCACTACCCCGACTTGTCTCCCTACTACCCTTATTACTCCTTTGGGATTCAGTACGCGCTCGAGAGTATCGGTATGAAAGGTTTCTTCTCTCGAAGAATTTAGGCAACTTGGCCCCTTTAGGTGCTTAAACCATATAAAGGAAGACGACGTAAACTTGTAGAAAGGAATACAGAAGAAGGGGTCCATACTACTCGTCCGACAGTCGTCTACCATTCACTCTGAAGACAGAAGAGCCCGCAAAGAGAAGAGATATTCCATTACGTCCAAATACCTCAGAAAACACAAAAATCAATAAATAAATTTAAGGCACAAAATAAATACAAAAGAAATAAATAAAGCCTTCTTGCTAAGTCTGACATAGACTAGTGCAAAACAGAGAATCTCAAAATTCCATTCCCTTTAAAAATAAGCACATCTTAGTCTCGCGATCTTAAAACGTTCTCTTTATAGTGCACCATCTAACAAAATTCGATATTTTCTAAATACGAGTACTCTTTTCAACATCCTTGTATTTCACTCTCAGTTTTAGAAGGAGAGACAGGATAGGGGTCAAGAGGACAGAACTTTGTCGGTGGTGAGGACCAGAGGACGCACAAGAATGTTCTTTACGCCAATCCATGGATATAGAAGTTGAAAGACTCCAGTACTGAGTTTACTGACCCAGTTTCTCGTCTCCAGAAAATTTAGACCCGTCTCCAAACTGTTTGCATGTCAAGGTATTTGGCGGATGTTCTTACGATTCAAGGGGTGTGGAAGTCGTTGTACCCCATCGTAGATCATAAGACTGAAAAGTTTTGCCCTACCGACTTTTGTGACCAGGGGTACACGTGCCCATCTCTCCGACTTGGGGTCGTCTTCAAGGGCGACAGAGACGATGACAGGTCAGGTCACGATAGTAAATACAAAAGGTCATTTCCCGACGTGAAACTTTCCTGCAGGAAATAACTCTTCGAATTTATCTATTTGAACGTTTCCTTCAAAACGTAAGGAATCAGCCACTTTTAGGTCAAAGTAAACAAAGTTTTCATACGTTACGTTTCTTTATCTCCCTTTGTTGTCTTACCCTTTCTGATCTCCTCTTCCTTTACCGTCGGGTGAGGTCAGAAGAACGGATCTTTTAAGGTACCTGTCTCCTTGGACCACCCGATGCTGAATCGTCGATTCGGTGTCTCTAGAGAAGCTCTCAGCCTGTGCTGAATCGTCGATTCGGTGTCTCTAGAGAAGCTCTTTTGACTTCTATGGTTCCCTTGTAAAGTACGTTCCTACCCGTGTTGTTTCCTGTCTTCACAGTTCCGGGATTGCCTTCGTCTACTCTACTTCTTCTACACCGTTCTTATGTGTCTTGGTATGTTTTTTTTCAGAATTACTGAACCTATTGGTGCTACCTTACCAGTGAGTGGATCTCGGTCTGTAGGACCTAACACTTCAGTTCACCCGGAATCCTTCGTAACGTTACTTTTTTCGATCACCTCCACGACCTTAAGGTCGACTCGACAAATTTTATTATTTTCTACTACGGCAATTTCACAACGTGAGTTACACGGTCTTTTAAACTTTTTAAGTCGTCCCCGGTATCCTGACCTTTTCCAGTCAAAAGTAAGGTTAGGGTTTCTACCTGTTACGGTTTCTTAAAAGATTCTTCTATTGACGTTTTTATCTGTATGACTTTGTTACCTTTATTTCATCATTAATATTGCTATGACTACTGACGACTCCCAGAATCAGACTTCTACCAAGAGAGAAGTGACCTTTCCTTCTGGTCTCGCGTAATCTCTCTCCAAGACCTGTTCAATCGTAGTAAAACTCTGACAACTCCTCTTTCTCACATTTCACTTAAGGTATAATCTAGTGTATAAGGGTGGTACACTGAGGTTTGCTCATTGTAGACACAGGTGGACTCTGGAAAGGTCGGTAGGGGTTCCCAAGGGCAGGGTCACGTGTCCCGTGCGGACCTAGACCTCGAGGTCCCTCTACCTCTGCCCTTGACCTGAAGGTCCCCATGTATACGGACCGTAAAGTTCGGTCGAGACAAGAAATGGTCGTATACCCTGGGACCCCGTTCCGAGAAGAGAAGAGGGTATCTCATCCCGATCATTAGGTGTGATATTCCTCACGAAGAATTACAATATTATTTGATATTATAAAATATACCATATTTTTAATATACTGTAATATTAATTTAGATGCTTTTTGAGTCCATGATCCTTCGACCAACTTCACCCGAGTCGAGGGACGCACGGCAGACAGGTCCCCAGGACCTCAGGCATCGGGAGGAGTGCCGAAGACGAGAAAGTTTCTATGGTCGAAGAGTGCAGAGAGGGGAACCCAACGACTTCTCGAGACACGAAAGGCACACAAGGGTAGTTGGACCTTCGTCTTGGGAGGAAGTGACCAAGGGTACTCTTTAGCCGACTCTGGATGCTCATGACTCAGAGCTACTTTGCTCTCGCGAGTCTTGTCGGTCTCGGGACTCGTCTACCTGCCGGAAGAGGGCAGAGACGAGAGAGAGAGAGAAGAGTAGAGGGCAAAAGGAAGAGGGGTGTGACGGACACCTCAAGGTTCTGGAAGAGGAAGAGTGTTCGACTTATTGTGTCCTGAGGGATTGAGGATGGGAGTTTCTTAGGTAGGTCTTTATCGTCTCGAAATACCCGGTTCTGGAGGGAGGAACCTTTTGTCGGTCTGAAGTATTTATCACTTTACGCGAAGAATCGGTTGTATGCTGGGCCGATATTCCGTTTCCAGTTGCAGTGTATCTGTAATAATCCGTTTTATTGGAGTCTAGGTCTCAACTCACACCTATTTCGGTATATCAGTCCCGAAGGAATCACCGAGTCACCATTTCTTAGGTAGACGGTTACGCCCCCTGGGCCGAAGTTAGGGACCCAGCCCTTCTAGGGGACCTCCCGTGCCGTTGGGCGAGGTCATAAGAACGGACCTCTTAGGGTGCCTGTCTCCTCGGACCGCCCGGCGTCAGGTACCCCAACGTTTCTCAGTCTGTGCTGACTCGTTGATTTAGCGTTGATGTCTCCGGTCTCAGCACCGAGTGTCTGGCCTTTGGTAGACATCTCTGTGCTTTTGTCTGTCGGTCTCTCTGCGTCTCGAAGTCTCCGTCTCACCATTGATTGTTTTTGCAGTACGCCCTCAAGGGACCACCAGGTCGCCAATCGTTCTGAACCGGAAGGTTACGGTCCCCGCACCCAAGACAATACGAGACTCGGGCATAGAGGCTTGCCTGGCTCTCTCTCTCGTTCAGGTGGTGTCATTACGTTCCCGTTCTTCCCTCAAAATAAAGATCGCACGATCCCGGGTTCAGAGTAGGCCGAGTCGTCTTAGGCTGTTCTCGGGGCTTGTTTCCTCATACCGCCGAATATATGTCCGTCAAGAAACAGAGTCAATGTCCTCATCGACCGCAATGTACTGACCGGTCCGTCCTCCTCGCGTACAGGACAGAGAAAGACCATTTGTACTGAGTCCAGGATCTCGGGCAGCAAACCAGGGATTGTCCAAGGTAGGGGCCAGTCCCTGGATTCCAGAGTTTACAGAGCTCCGGGGTTTCGGTTTTGTGTTTTGCTATAACATTGTTTAGGGTATCTAAATTTTTTACTAGGTGTCGTTTTGTTTTAAGAAATTTTTTGAAAGTGCCTCGTAGAACCTTTTCGGTCACACAAAGTCCCGAGACGAACCTAGTAAAGAAAATTCGGAGGAGTGGGGACACTCTGCCCACCTAGGGTAATGTTAGGTCTCACTGACACACGCGGGTACTGTACGGACCAAAGTCGTAATTTTGAGAGAGTGGGTCACCTGGGGAAGGTTCAGGACCCGGTTCGTCCTGTTATTAACGTGAAAATACTCTTTTGGTTCGGGATCTCTCTACCCCATTCAACGGGTTCACGACCCGGGTTCAGAAAGGGGCTAGCGGGTAGTAAGAATCCTACTTCGGGCTCCAGAAATTTTACTGGGTGTCCCGGCCCGTAGTAGATTGAGACCCGCAAGAACAGGCGACCAGTAGAAGCGGATGGCACAGGGGAGTCGTCCAGAGAGAGGTAGGAAGACTTCGAGGTCTGAGGAAGGGTGGGTCCTGACAGGACGGAGGCCCTTACGCAGAGACAGAGAGGGGAGGTTTCCAGAAGTGGACCGATTGGGGAGGAGTAGAAAGTCCACAGTCTGAGTCACTGTCAAGGAGGTTCTGCGGAAGGGACCGTGGGGTTGTTCCAGTCGTTTACGGCGAGAGATCGTCCAAGGCCGGCGTGGGTCTTTGGGACCGGGAGGGGGCCTACCCAAAGACTGAGAGCTCCGGCGGAGAGCCCGGAGGTGAACGAACACGAGGGGCTCTCATTCTGGGAACAGGAGAGTGAAAGGCACATCGGGAGTGCGGAACGTGTGTGATCTCCGAGGTGGCCATGAACAATCTCTCTCTCTCCGTTGCTGACTCGGGGATGGGCGGAGCACAGACGAAGACGGAGACTTAGGAGACTGACCAGTCCCTCAGAGCAAAACGCCACAGGAACAAAGTGCCACAGAATTGCGACTAGGGACAGAAGGGAGACGTGGAGACAACCTTGGACCGGCGGACGTGGGAGCGGAGGTCTGTCCTGTCTCCTTCTTTCATTCACGAAAAAGTTAGGGCTCAGACACAGGAACTCTACTGTAAGGGCATTGGGAGAGACCCTAATGTGGAACAACAAGTCAACGAGTCACCATAGACTGAGAAGACACTGGGGAACACCTGACGTCGGGTGGTCCGAGGAGACAGACACCCTAAAGGAGTAATTTTTTAGCTCCCTCCCCTTAAGGGACCACCAGGTCCCCAATCCTCAGATAACCCAAAGTCCGAACGAACCCCTTGATTCTAGGACGTACAGGGTGTCACGTCGGTTTTTATTTTGTTCGACGTCACCCTTTTTTTGTCACCTCCCTTCACAACCACACCCGGGACCGTAAATCTATAACAGAACTCCAGTTTTCGTTTTGACAATTTTTACCCGACGTCAGCCCGACACGAACATTGTAAATTGTTAGTAAAGATACCCCTCTCCCACCCCTCGTCTCGGGCCCAAACGTCGGTGACGGCTAAAGACACCACATTTACGAAATCGCGACCCGACTAGACTTCGGCGATTAATCCGAACCGTCACCGAACGCTTTCAAAACGTTTAAATTGTTGGTAGAGAACGTTCGGTCGAGGCCGTGTCGGGCCCAGAGTCGCGACACCGAGAGCAAACCACACATTTAACGAGGGTACTTTTTCCCGGATGGAAGGTCTTCCTTTTCAAACCACCAAGAACCCTCTCTTTCCCTCGGTACGAGCAATCTCTCGTCCCCTGCGTAAGATTCCTTCTGTCTGCATACGGGGGGTCCAGTCCACTCGACCGCTTCGTGGAGAGAGAGGGTAGAGAAAACGTGGAGGTCTCGTCTCAGAACAGGTGGTGAGTGTGAGTATTGGATCTTCGTACAGATTGTGTGTGCCCGAGATGATGATAAGGACTTCGTTGTCTCTCCAGGGAAGATACCGACTACCTACATTAAAAACGATTACCTCCTCTTGGTCGTAACCTGGCAGATGGAGGTACTACGGTACCTTAGGAGTAGTACGGAGAGACGCGGTGTGTCTTGGGATCAAAATTCCGTACCGAGGGGTTTGACCCCGAAGGACCACCGAGTCACCATTTCTTGGACGGACGGTTACGTCTTCTGCGTCCAAGTCAGGGACCCGACCCTGCTAGGGGACCTCCTCCTTTCCCGTTGGGGGAGACCATGATAAAAACGTCACAAAAACGCTCGGATATTAATCGCGTGTTATTGTCGAATGTTTATTGAACTTCTCACAAATCACTCACTTATTTCCTTATACGGTCCCCCACATAAACTAAGATGAGAGAACGAGGGAAAAAAGGTACAACTGGGGGACTAAAGACCAGGACGACGTGGAAGGTCATTTTTCACTCAATAAGAAGGAAATGACACCATTAAGCCCACAAAAGTCGGCGACTCTGTTTTTTCATTTGCTCTTCCCTTAGAAACCTAACAAGAGTGGACCCCTGGGCCCAACTCTCTCTGGGAGACGATTGTCCCAGAGGTAGATAGTGAGAACTGAGACTTTCCCCGAGTCTGACTGGGCTGTCCCAGGTGTCCGGGCGGACTCTGGCATGCCTATTAGGGGTCTTAAACACCCTCCGTCCCCACCCAGACTCCGACATACACACTGACCCACACACTCACGTGCCGGTAGTTCCGGAGGTCTAAAATCGTCTTCGGTTCCCGGTGTCGGGGTCCTGTGTTCTTGCATGACTCGACACACATAAACGCCTCTCCTGCCAACTTACTCCTCCTCGAGTTTCGGTACCGAAAGAGAAACCAGTCCGAAGAAGGGAGGACTGGAGAGTCCTCTCTTTCCTCTATTTCCACCCAACCCCCTAGAAGACTCCTGGAAGGAGTAGAGACCCCCTGGTTGCGAGTTCCTTTTGTCCACAGACCCCTCAGACAGGTAGACCTATTAGTCCCGAGGTTTCCTCCGTTCACATCGCCTTCGTCCGTCTCAGGGGTCGGACCGGGGACCGGTGGGGTACTCTAGACCCCCGTGGGAGTAGCGTGGCACTACCCTCCCAGAGAGGCCTCCTGGTCGTCCCACCCTACTCGACCCTTCTTCGGTCAGTGTGGAAGAGTAGGAGAGGGGAAAGACAACTACGGGTTACCAAGGGCGACCTTAAAGAGGAGGGGCAGCGGGCGTGGAGCTGTCAGGACTTTGCACTCATAGAAAAAGGTGTAACGGGGGTGCAGACAGAACAAGGGGAAGAATAGAGACGGTACCCCAGGGAAGGGTTGGTGCCGGAGTGACTAGTCTCTTAGAAAGACAAAGAAAAAATAATTAGACCCCTGACCTTTTTTACTGACATACTCAAAGTGAAAGAGTTTCCACCCCACAGAATACTCTTGGTTCGGGGACCAGTTTAGTCCCTGTACCCGTTGCAAGAATACTGCTGCCACTCCTGTCATTCCTTTTAAGCAAGTCCCAAAGGACCCTCGACCCGTGCGAATTATATAAGACAACGCAAAGGGGTGGTCCGTCCGTAATAAGTGGACCTCCCACAGTCCCCCGTGTCGTACCACTACCGTTTATACGTCTCGTCCGCACCACCGACGGAAGGGTCGGACTGAGACTGGGTCGCGGTCAAGAAGTTCGGTGATGGACAACAACAAGTCAACGAGTCAGCACAGGCTGAGAAACACTGGGGTACCTGACCTCGGGCGGTCCGGGGAGACAGGTACCCTAGGAGGTCCGTTCTTGTGACCTCGCCCAACGGTAAGTGAAGGGGTCCCCTAGAGGGACTGGGTCCCTGTCTTGGGCGCAGAGGACGTAACCGTCCGCCTGAGGAATGCAGACTCGGGGGTCCCTTCGGGGAAGTCGGTGATCTAGCGGCGAGATTCGGTGTGCCACCCCGAAGGTCGGGAGAGGGGAAGTGCCGAGTCGTGGCGGACGGACCCGAAGCAAGAGCAAACGACGGCCAGAGGGGTGGAAGACTAGAATACTGAAAAAAAAAAAGGAAGATACCAGAGTAGAGAGCGCCGGGGAACCTGAGTTGTGAGACCTGAAACAGACGTGGGAACTTGTGGCGGGACGGAGGGCCTGGTGTGAAGGAAAACCTACCTACTGTAGTCTCTAGGATCCATTTAGTAGAGTGAGGTACGTACGGGGCTCTAAAACCGTACCCTTCAAACAAACCCTTTTCTTTTCAGAAAAGAAATTTTTCTAATTAAAAGTCGACACGACCCAGAAGCACCGACACACACCGAAAGAGATCAACTCCCCTCACGTCCGATGAGAGATCTCCGGCAGAGCCCGAAGAGGAACGCCACCAGAAGAGCACAGCACCTCGTCGTTGAGGTCCCACACCGAGTCATCGACACCAAGGACCGGAGGTCTTGTGTCCGAGTCGTCGCCACCGCGAGTCATCGAGGCTCCGTGCACCCTAGAAGGACCTGGCCCCTAGTTCGGACACAGAGAGGGCTCGACCGTCCGCCTACGAAATGGTGACTCGGTGGTTCCTTCCTTCGGACCCTTCCTATAAGAAAAATTGAGAGGTACACCCTATCCTGGTGCGTCCCGCCACCTTTCGGTCTCTACTCGGAGTACACGAACATGGAGATCTCTTTGGGGTGTGTCTGACTACGCCCCTGTCTGTCTATCGAAATCCCGTCATACTCGCAGGAGTCCCCCTCGGCTACTCTTCTCGCTCTCCGTCGACCCCACTCAATCGACGCGGAACAGCCAGATTCCCGTGAATCGTGCAACGGAAACCGTTAAGGTACAGGTGTGACAGAGACGTCCAAACGACTCGGAGGTCCACGACTTACCATTCATCACTGATACGATTAACCGGGGTGGTAAACGAAAACGAGGACCTGAAGAGTCGAAACGAAAAAATTACAACCTTCTCAGAAATTTATCGTAGTTTGGAATGTGAGAACCCCAAAAAATTTTAAAGAAAAAGTTAAAAATTAACTTTAGTATGTGAGAAATAGTAGTGGACTTGTACTTTTCACAGAAAAAAAAAGTAAATAGGTTGTTGTTTACGATTAATTATAATCGGAGAGACACAAGTCAGGACAAGATCTACAATCTCTATGTCATTCCTTGTCCAGTCTTTAGACACAGGTCTATCTTGACTACTCTTCTCTTGTGCTTATTTATCTCTTTATCACCCAATCTTCAGACAACCAACGATTCGGGACACTTCTAGCGTCTCCTTCCCTCTGCCCTTCCGTCCCGTCCCGTCTCCCTATGCAAAAATTTTCCACTAGTCCCTTTCACTGAAACTCGTTTCTGAACCTCCTCCACTCCCTCCGTCAGGGCTCGTGTACACCCACGTCCCACAACGACCGTCTCCCTTGTCGTCCACCTGTCCGGTGCTCCGGTGCGCCACGGACTCTAGTCCCTGACGCCCCCCGACCCGAGCAAGAGCCGAGAGGAATGGACCCCGCGGGTCTTAACGAGAAATGCCAAACCAGAGGCAAGTAAAGTCTTAAACAACTACTAAAGAAAAGAAGGAAAGGGGGGGAGGAGAAGGAAGGAAGGGTAGGAAGAAACGGAGAAAGAGAAGAAAAGTCTTCTTAGTTCGCCGACGTTCCTTCTTCCATCCACGGGCCGTAGTACGGAAAAGGTAGCTGTGCGGACGCTCAAGGGAGCCAGACACAATTCAGTTTCGGAATTCCTCTGTGTTAAAGTCCACCGGTTCCAGGCCCAAAGTCTTGGACTCTCCTACAGAAAGACTCCCCGTCGGTTTCGGACGTCTGGTGGGGATGGGGGAACATGACGGGGGACCACGGTTCCTGTGGTTCGTGTGACTCCACACTGACCCTTTGCAGAACTAAAAAGAGTCAGCGAAGACAACTAGTGACTCCAGATTTAGCCAAGGATCTCCACTTCCTGCAACTTTAACTGGGGTCGTGACGGTTTATTTATTCATTTAATTTTTTTTTTCTAAACGTATGTAAAGTTTCCCTGTCGATTTCTACGACTTATTAACTACGAAAGTTTAGTACGACCTCTTCTAAGAACTCTCAGAGAACCTGTCGTCCCTCTAGTTTAATCATTTAGGATTTCCTTTAGTCAGGATTTATAAGTAGCCTTCCTGACTACGACATCGACTTCGAGGTCATGAAACCGGTGGACTACACTTCTGAGTGACCTTTTCTGGAACTACGACCCTTTCTAACTCCCGTCCTCTTCCCTCACCGTCTCCTACTCTACCAACCTACCGTAGTGACTGAGTTACCTGTCCTCAAACTCGTTTGAGACCCTCTGTCACTTCCTGTTCCTTCGGACCGCACGACGTCGGGTACCCCAGTGTTTCTCAGCCTGTGTTGAATCATTGACTTGTTGTCACTTCCCTTTCTCTTTCCTTAATGTCGATGTCTCATTTAAGAGATTCTTTTCCCGTCCTCCACACGCGAGGACTTTAAAGTTAATTCCTCGAAAAAAAAAAAAAAAAAGGGAAATGTGACCATTACAAGACCAAAAACTGACCTCCCGGACAAGGCACTCCACTCAATATGTACAGTTTTACGTCTTTATCGTTTCGATTTTGGCGTTCTAGTCATTCTATCATGATTCCCTCTCAAATAACACGTTCCTTCTTATTAAGAATTTGACCCTCGAAAGTTTAAGTTTTGACTATACTCTACATCCCCGTCCCACAAGGAGTGTCCCACCGAATATTGCACTTTAACTCCTTTAACAAATATAAAAATTTCCTACCAATAATGTTACCCCAAAGGACTCCCGTGTTACCAACCAAGTTTCCCCTGATAGAAGTTGGTAAGTCCCCTTCTACTGAATTCAAGGAGAGTACTAATAGTCTCTGTAAATTTTCTTTACTGAAGTTAAAACGAATACAAGGACTTTCTTCGATCTGAATTAAATTGTAAGTACTGAGTGCACGCAAGGAGGTGAGACCCTTAAAAGTTCACGGTAGAGGAAAAAATTTTTTTAGAATAATCATAGTCCCCAAAAAAAAAAACATACGTTATAATTTTACACTACATTGGGAAAGAAATTTTAAATTTTACACTTTTCTTCTCCCTTTCTTATAACTCGTTCACTTTGACCCGAACACGGGGTCTACCCCAGACCTTACTCCTCCAGTGTCCCAGTCTAGACCACAATCTAGGGACACCCGAGGTCACCCTCGTCCAGACCCTCTCTCCTCACACCTCATCTTCCGACCACGTTACCGTTAGTCTCCCTCTGCACTCTGACCACGGAACGTCTACCTCTCCCCTCTACCCCAGTGGGCCATCGTTACCTGGTGCAAAGTTAGGGTCTTCGTCCACCTAACTCCCACACCCCAAGTCTCCCTCTAGACACACCTGTCCCAACACCCTTTCTGTCCTACAGGTGTGTCCCCCGCCGTCCGGAAGTGCAACCAGCACAGGTGAACCTAGAGGGGTCACTTCAAGGAGGGTTGCCGGTGGTGGGGGTTCTTCGGCGACTTCTTCTTTTGCCGTACCTTACCCGACTCTACGCGGATGTACTACCAGTGGAAGAACAAGCACAGGATGTTATTCCCTCTGACCCATCCTCCTCGGCCCGGGGATTTCCACCTCTCCCTCCTCTCTCTCTCGCCCTCGTGCCTCCTTCCCTCCCTCCTCGGCCCAGGGATTTCCACCTCTCCCTCCTCTCTCGCCCTCGTGCCTCCTTCCCTCCCTCCTCGACCCATGGAGCACCTCCTCCTCCCCCGACTTGTCTACCTCCCTCCTCCCCCACCCCCTCGCGTCTCCTTCCCCTCCTCCTCGGCCCACGGGTCCCGCACCCGTCCTACAGCCCCTCGTCACTTCTACCCCGCGCGGAACGGCGTGAGCATCTTCCTCGTCGCGATTCCCAAACCCCACTCTCTGCTCCTTATGCGCTCCCCGCTCCTCTACTCGGGGTCGGAGCGCGGGCACGAATCTACTCACCAAGAACCTACGCCCACTGAAACGGCGGGTCCCCTGTGAGTCGTCGCGGGCCTCTGTAAAGACCAACAGTGCAGACCCCCTCCTCCACGGCGACCGTAGACTACCCATCTCCGCTCCACGCGCCGAAGACATCCTACCGCGGGAGTAGATTCCGACTGGACCCAGTTTCACGGTCCCCACGACTCCGACTCTTTGGGGGTCCAGTCTCGTAGCACAGTAAATGACCCTACCCCACTTGACCGACCTGCTACCCCGTCATCCTCCCCTCCGACTTATCCAGTTGGTCTAGTTCCTGCAGTGAGGGAGGGGGCCCCTCCGCCCCTCTGCCTCCGTCCGTCCTTTCTTCTTTCCTTCGCACCCCTCCCTACCGCCCTCTCACCGTCTTAACAGAGTGGTTTTGGCAGAGAAAGACGAAGACCAAGGGGGAGAAGAAGTTGGAGGGTTCACGATGACGGTAATGACATTGGGCCTACACCTGTTGTCCATACAGGGTTCCCCTCCTCCCGAACAGGTGACGCCCCACCCCCACCGCCGAACCAAGTTTAAGAGGTCCTCCCAAACCTTTACGGTCGACATCTTAGTGTCTCAGCTTACCTGTCAAAGTTCAAGTAGAGGGATTAGCGTTCGGTGTCGAATGGTTACTATTCCTGTACCTCTCGTCTTTCTTAAGTCAGTAATTAAGGGAGTTTCCAATACACCCTAAAAAAAAATTCAACACCGCCTTATGTGTATTATATTTTAAATGACACTCATTGCAAAGCCTGTGAGTGTCACAACACGTTGGGAACACCGCTAAATCGAGGTTTTCGAAAAGTAGTAGGGACTTCCTCGGAGACGTTGGTACTCGTCACAGAGGAGGGTCGGGGACCGTCGGTGATTAGCAGAGAGAGAGAGGTAGAGACCTAAACGGATGAGACGTGCAAAGCATGTGTACCTGAGCATACGATACACCGAAAACACAGACCGAAGTGTGTGGATCGCATTGCAAGAGTTCCGGTAGGTCCGATCCCGTACATAGTCCTGAAGCAATAAAAAGTGCTCGCTTATCATAAGGAAACGGACAGATGAGTGCGAAGTCCACTTGCTGTAAACTCGACAGAGGTGGAAAACCGATAACCATACTACGATTCCTGTGACTGTGTGGTTTCAAAAGGAATGTGTGGACAAAGGTCAAGGAGCCCCCATGTGTGGATCCACTTCTTTCAGACCCAGCACACTATTAAGATACTAATTGAATAACTCTCTGCGTCAGCCATGTAAAAATAGTTCATTGACGTGATACTACTTAAGGCCCAAGCGATTTTTTGCCAATTTACCACTTAAGATGCAGTACACTTAAAATGGAGCTAAAAATTTTTGGCATTATTCATTTTTGTCCACCCTCGACCTCAGTGGGGACCCTGGGAGACGTCGTCTGACACTCGGGGAAACCCTCGTTATTCTACGAGCTGGATAGGGGGTTTCGGGTCTCGTTCGGAGTATATAAGTGGGGGACGTCGTTGGGATCCACTGGGGTCACACGGTCCGTCCCCTTCCGGAACACGAGAACTCCGTGCGGGCGATCACCCTCCCGTCCCTTATTTAGTGGACTCGAAGGACCTTCCACGACACTGTCTGTCCTCGACCTCCCCCATCGAAGAAGGTGACTCACAAGTCTTCTTGGAGAGAGACTTCGCTTCTATAGGCGTGCCACTCTACCGCTCCTCGTCGGCCGACTCCGAATCCCTCCGCACCGGCCACCCAACCTCCCCGTTCCACTCGCCCCAGGTGTCTCGTCTCTCGGCGAGTCCTACCTTCGACTACGAGCGTATGAAAAGGCAGAGGAAAGAAGGGAAGGAATCCTCGTTGGGGACGACACGGAAGATTGGCGGGAAGAGGTAGAGTCGAGGTGGGAGTGCTCAGGAGGCGGAGGGTCGCCCAGCCGGACCGGAGACCCCTTTGGAGGCACAAGATCTGACGGCTAAGCCTCCCGTCACTCAGCTCAGGAACCTCCTTGTCGTGGACAGACGGGTCTCCGCACCGGTCGTCCGGAGACGCTCGTCTCCGAGACCCTCTTCGACTCACTTGCGGACGTCGCCAAAGGAGGGTCGCGGAGAAATCGGAAAAAGTTGGGAAGGGATCACAAAGACATTATTTTCCATGTACACGGCTTACTGACTTACGGACGAAGAAGGTAGCTCTGGATCGACACACCCCACCGTCGCCTTCAGCGAGTCAGCACAGGCTGAGAAACACTGGGGTACCTAGCATCGGGAGGTCCGAGGAAACAGGTACCCTAAAGGTCCGTTCCTACGACCTCACCCAACGGTAAAGGAAAGAGGTCCTCTAGAAGGACTGGGTCCCTAGCTTGGGCCCAAAGACGTAGCGTCCGGCTAAGAAATGGTAGACTCGGTGGTCCCTTCGACTCTTGGGCTAGATAGTGCATTAAGATCGCCGTTGGGAACTTCTTCCACGATGGCGCGACGGACGAAACCTTCACCTCTTATGTCTTCAGCCGAGGAAAGGTGTAGGGTCGAGGCGGGAAATGACCTGGCGTCGAGGCGCCTCCACTAACCAAAAGTGACGGCGGAAAATGAGAGATATGTTGACCCTGTAATTATTAAGTATTCTGCAGATTGGTGGACCTACTCCTGGTCAACAAAGCAAGTAGTTCTTCAACCAATTTTGCCCGTTCCTTCCCGAAGGGACCACGCGCCACCCACTCTTAGACGGACGGTTACGATCCCTGTACCCAAGGTAGGGACCAGACCCCTTTAAGGTGCGCGACACCTCATTGATTCGACCGCGCGGTGTTGCGGACTCGGGTTCGAGGTCTCGGTCGCAGGACGTTGCTGATTCCGGGCGAACGGGACTTGGACACGAACCCTTGTTCTTTCGGTAGCGTCACTCTTCGGGCACCCGGTGTCCCTCTCCTCGGGGACGAGTAGTGCTGATCTCTTTCGGGAGCACTTCGTTTCTTCTGGGTCGCGTTGGTCTTTTGTAAATAAATTTTTTTATCTTCCCCGTCAATTTTTTACGAAATTTTGGACAGTAACATGTGTGCAAACGGTTGCAACGGGATATCGTGGTCGCCAAAACAAAACAAAAATCAAACTCGGATACCTCTTCCCTTACCGATGTGTGCGGTCATAAGACCGGACCTCTTAGGGTACCCGTCTCCTCGGACCACCCGATGTCAGGTACCCCAGCGTTTCTCAGTCTGAGCTGACTCGTTGATTGTGAAAAAAAAGAAATCAAACCCAGATTCCTGGATATAAAAGGTCAGACAAGGAATTTACCCCTCGTTTGTGAGAATATATCGTTAAACTCCATCCACCTCCGGCCCCTTCTACGAGATGTCACATGTCCTACCGGAGGTCTGTGTTTACGACTACTACAAATCCGGCTCTTTGTACCCAGGTGAAAGGCTCTGGGGAGTGAGTTTTGTAGGTAAGGGGGACAAGTTAGGGACGACAGAGGTACCGTTTCCTGTGAATTGTTACCCGTAAATTCGCCGACCTAGAGGAACGTCAGGTTCCCTGGGAGTTCTCAGAAGAGGTTGTTGTGTCAAGTTTTTCGTAGTTAAGAAGCCACGAGTCGAAAGAAACATCAGGTTGAGAGTGTACTGATGACCTTTTTGGTATCGGAACTGATCAACCTGGAAACAACCATTTCATTACAGAGACGAAAAATTATACGACAGGTCCAGTATTGAAAGGAAGGTTTCTCATTCGCAGAAAATTAAAGTACCGACGTTAGTGGTAGACGTCACTAAAATCTCGGGTCTTTTTATTTCAGACTGTGACAAAGGTGACAAAGGGGTAGATAAAGGGTACTTCACTACCTTGGTCTACGGTACTAGAAGCAAAAGACTTACAACTCAAAATTCGGTTGAAAAAGTGAGAGGAGAAAGTGAAAGTAGTTCTCAGAGAAATTAAGAAGAAGTGAAAGACGGTATTCCCACCATAGTAGACGTATAGACTCCAATAACTATAAAGAGGACCGTTAGAACTAAAGTCGAACACGAAGTAGGTCAGGTCGCAAAGAGTACTACATGAGACGTATCTTCAATTTATTCGTCCTACTGTTATATGTCGGAACTGCATGAGGAAAAGGATAAACCTTGGTCAGACAACAAGGTACAGGTCAAGATTGACAACGAAAAACTGGACGTATGTCTAAAGAGTTCTCCGTCCAGTCCACCAGACCATAAGGGTAGAGAACTTCTTAAAAGGTGTCAAATAACACTAGGTGTGTCAGTTTCCGAAACCGTATCAGTTATTTCGTCTTTATCTACAAAAAGACCTTGAGAGGACGAAAAAGTTACTAGGTCACCTACAGCCGTTAAACTAGAGACCAAGGAGACGGAAAAGATTTTGGTCGAACTTGTAGACCTTCAAGTGTCAAGTGTATGACGACTTAGGACCGAACCTCTTAAAACTTGTAATAAAATGATCACACACTCTACTCACGTTAACATACCATCTAGACCTGAAGGACAAAACATAAACAGTCCTTAGTGACCCCTGACCTTTTCAGACAAGTGTCACCGGGTCTCACTTCGGAAACTATTTTATATGGTTCTGTTCTAGCGACCCGAAGGAGTTCGGGATAAGGGTACCCTTACTACCGGAGTACAAGGACCTAACCTACATTTACGACTTATAGGACTACCAGAACACAAGATTATACGAGTATCCTTCGTTTGAAATCAGAATGCCAAGTTAATGTGTGAAGCAACTTTTATTGACACAAGGTTCTTATGCTAAAGTATGGTCCACCTTCAGTATATTTTAATTTTCAGTCACGGTCTCTACTTCAAAATTACATTAGTATGTGTGTTGGGTGGTGTGTGTGTATGTGTTTTTTCTTTTGGTACAAGGAATAATTGACATTCGATGACGACGAAGTGTTTCAATGTACTATAAAGTTTGTGGGTCTTATTCTTTTTTTTTTGGTCATAAATTTTTAAGTACACTTAAGACTAAGCAATTATTCATTTTCATTTTCCGAAGGTCCATCAGATCACCTATTCCTACCCGGACCGTCACGTCCCTTGTGTCCGACCTAGGAGCTACCCCCTTCTAAGGTGTACGGGACCCCGTCGTTTCGGGCACGCGGTGTGTGTTGATGACTCGGCCGTGAGACCTCGAGCCCCTTCGCGAAGATCTCGCGATCGCACACATGAACCCCCCCTAGGACTAGTAGTCGAACACGTGTCAAGAGACTAACCGACTACCACTGTTTCGTCCCCGCACAGTGTGCCCAATTACCATAGTCCGGAATCCAACGTCCTGAAGGGACCACCGAGCAGACGGATGTCACGTCCTCTGGGTCCAAGCTAGGGACCCAGCCCTTCCAGGGGACCTCTTCCTTTACCGTTCGGTGAGGTCATGAGAACGGACCTTTCAGGGTACCTACCTCTTCGCACCATCCGATGTCAGGTACCCCACCGTCTCACCCTGTGCTGACCCGCTGAAGTGAACCAGTGAACCAGAACCAGAATCCAACGTTCTCGGGACCCCGATACGCAAGTAGGAGTAGTTCATACTTATCAAACAGGTAGACCACCCCTTCCCCCAAGTGTCGACGCTTTCCTGAGTCGTTTACACGTAGTCGATGATAGACCCCTGAAGTCTCCCCTCGTCGTCCTCTCCGGCGCCCCCTTCCGGATTGGGAGGTAGCACCCCAGGACGCACCAATGTGAAGGTCTTTGCCGTGTGTGATAGACGCCCAAGAGGGACTGTGTGTTTGAGTGTCGGTGTTTTTGACCTTACATGTCTCAATCATAAAATTGGAGACACCCGGTCACAGACACCGGCGATGAGTCGAGGCGTAGCAGGTTTTCGTCGGTGTGTACTGCCCACCTCCACGTGTCCGTGTGTGTAAGTTTTGATCAAAAGTTGTTATTCATGTATTTTTCAAAGGTGTGTCCAACAACAAAATCAGTGAGTCAGCACAAGCTGAGAGACGCTGGGGTACCTGACATCGGGCGTCGGAGGAGACAGGTACCCTAAGAGGTCGTTCTTATGACCTCACCCGACGGTACGGGAGGAGGTCCCCTAGGAGGGCTGGGTCCCTAGGTTGGTGTCACGGGACGTAACCGTCCGCCTAAGAAGTGGTGACTCGGTGGTCCCTTCGTCATGTGTTGGTGTTTACCACCCAATGCAGGTGTGTTGCGTGTTAGCGTTGTGGAAAGGGTCGCAGAGTCAGAGCGCCAGGGGAGTGCGCGGCGGTGTTCTCCCGCGGGCGCAGGGGTGGCGCGGGTGAGCATCAGCGCAGTAGTGTTCCGGACCTTTGCCCGGCGTCCCCGAGGACCCTCCACATCAGGCTCAGAGCTTTCCGCGGCGCGTTTCCTGAGACCCCGTCAAGCAAGTCGGTTCATCGTTTGCTCTAAGGTGGGAACAGGACCTCCTGGTAGGGAAGCGGGGAGAGGACCCAGGTGAGCTGAGATCCGGTCTGTCTAGCCTCGGTGGCACTGGCCCTAGGACGTTGGAGTGCAGTGCTCCGAAGACCCTCCTCGTCGGACTCGAGCGTCACGCGTCCGCGGTCGCGCGCGCAAGGTCCGGCGCCCACTCGGGCCGAGAATGCCGGGAAATTCGAGACCCCCGTCTCCCTTCCCACAACCCTGCGTTTCGGGGGACTGCCCTCGCACATCCATACCTACGGGTCCTCCCGTCGCTTGACCCCTCTGACCCAGACCGACTTCCCTGGTTCCGTCCCGGACTCGTGGACTTAGGCAGATGCACTAGCGGATCCCTGGCGATGTCCACTCCGGGGGCCCTCGCGATTCGCGTCGGACGTGGACGCGCGAAACCACGTCCCCGCCCCGAAGCCCGCCCCGGTGAGGGGGTTCTCGCCGAGCCTAACGGGCTCGCACGGACGGCGCCGGCCGCACACTCCCCCGCCCCGGAGTCCGGGCTCGGCCACCCTCGCCACTCACTCGCGGACGCGCGGCGCACCGAAACAAATCCCCGCCCCGGAGCCCGCGAGCCCCTGCGGGACCCCCGCCCCGGCGCCGGGCAGCTGCACAGGGCGCGCACTGCCCCGCCCCGGCCGCCGCTCCCGGGCCCCCAGGGCGTCCCCTCACGCGTCCGCACCCCTCGCCTGGCCCTCGGTCCCCGCGCGCTCCGCGGCCGCGTCGCCGACGACAGCGGCGGGCCCGCGCTGGGCCCTCCTGCCCCACTCACACCCACACACAGACCGACTCGAACACACAGACCCGCGGGCGCTGGCGGGCGCCCCGGAACAGACCAGCACACCACTGCCTCACACTCTACTTCCTGACCCGCTTCGCACACCACCGCCGCGGCACGACACTCCCCTCCTCCCGCCTACCACCGCAAAGACGCCCAGACACTGCCTCGGCCGGTACACCCCGGCCCCTGCACGGAGCCCGGGCGCAAGCAGAAAGGGGCGCTCCAGACACCACCAGCACACTCCTTCTGCGCTGGCGCGGACACCCTCCCGCGGCCCCCGCCCGCACACTCGCACCGACACCCCTAAGCACGGCGACCTCGCGCCAGCACACACACTGGGACCTTCACCGGCACACCGCGGCAGACCGCACCGACGCACCAAACTGGGCCACCGACAGGCCGCAGTCGCCGAGACGCCAACACGTACCCACCGCCACAGGGCCGCGGCAGCACGACAGAGAGGGGGACGTCGGCGCCCTCCTCCCAGGGCCGCCCCTCCTGCGACGCGGCGAAGTGTCCGCACGTCCGAAGACCCATTTAGCCCACTACTGTCGCGGGCGCAGTCGCGACCCTGCCACTGGGCCCCATTGCAGCACTTTAGGTCTATGGGTCCCGCCTCGCACCGAGAGTGTCGGGCCACACCCGCGACCCACAAACGACAGAACGACCACCGGCACACAGGAACAGGCCTTAGAAGCGGAGACTTGAACTCTAACCCGCCAGTAGGATCTTCGACTTCTCGACTCGAGAAGACCGGGTCAACGAGGAAAAACAGACAATAACGTAATTACGTAGACTTCCCGCCCGTCTCAGTCGGCACCAAAGGGTCCACCGTGTCCCCACTTCTTGGGCGGACGGTTACGACATCTGCGTCCGAGATAGGGACCCAGTCCTTCTAGGGGACCTCCTCCTTCACAGTTGGGTGAGGTCATAAGAACGGACCTTTTAGGGTACCTGTCTCCTCGGACCACCCTACGTCAGGTATCTCAGTCTTTTCTCAACCTGTCTGACTCGCGCCTGCGCGCACGCGTGTGCGTACGTCAGAAGGAACCAGAGACCCTGGACACTGACGTATACCAACACACAAACGAAGGATTGTCACATCGAACCCCCCCGAGACCCTGAAGACCAAGGTAGTGAGTCAACAACCCACTAGACCCCTCTCCAGTGAATGTAACGGTGACGTTTTACCTCTATTATCATGACTTGAATACGAACACCACTTACAATTCATGACCCAACCGGTTTTTCAAACAAACCCAAAAAGACATTTTACAATACCTTTTTGAGTTCACTTAGAAAACTAGTTGGGTTAGCTTTTCACGGACTGTGTTCATTCGTTATATATTTACTATTAACGAAATGATAATCACATTATTGACGTCTCTAAAGTGTCTCTTATTTTAGGTGTGTTCTTCTTTTCGTTTTTCACCTCGGGATCCCTTTCCCAAAGTCCAGCTCTCCATCTTCTTGGAATTTCAGATCCAGTTCGAACGTAAGTCTTAAAAGACCAGTCCCAGGACCCTCCCGTCCTCGTCTCCCAGAAGGGCCTAGCTCGTCAGGGCTCCCTCGCGTACCCCAACGGTAGGTTCTACCCTTCACCGTCCCTGACCCCTCTTCATAAGGATCATTGTGTCTCTAGACCTCTGTAGTCAGTCGGACAGGTCCCGAAGAGTCGAAACCGTGAAACCTATCAATCCCAGTCTACCAAAAAGCAACCTTAGCCCATTTATAGGATTTATAACATCCTATAAATCGTAATAGAGACGGAAGATGCACGATCTTCGGTCATCGTGTGGGGCGAAGGGGTAAAAACTGTTCGTCTGTACAGAGACCTGTGTCGGACCGGAGGACACCTCCTATGTCAGGAGGATCAGTTCTTGATGATCACACGTCCTGGTACTACTCCCGTATGGTACTTGCAAGAGTCCCGGACTCCCACCCGGCCTCTCCCTCCCCCGAGCTGCTCTCTCCCCTATCTCCCTATAACAAGGCCTCTACTCTTTCCTTTTTTCCCATAGACACCGGACGTCGGACCCATCCGAGACTCTCCGCGAGGGAGTGAGGCGTAAGTCTACGGACGGCACCCGGTCCGACCGTTCTGTCTGATCCAAAGATGAGCAGACCACGAACGCAAATCATCTCTCTACTTCAATTTAAATATCGTCCACCGTCATTCACAGAATTTTTCATGTCGTCCCACTTCCCTATTATGTCACTGTCACCCACGTAAAAGTCATAATTGTGGTTCCGAAGGACACCTGTAGAGTCGATTGAGGTTTCGGTCCTTACTGAGGAACCTTTAGATAAAATTTTCTAATAACTAAATAAATGAACAAAAACCGACGCGACCCAAAAGTAACGACGAGAGCCCGAAAGAGATCGACACCCCTCGTCTCCGATGAGATCAACGTCACACGGCCGAAGAGTAAAACCACCGAAGACAAGAACGTCTCGTAGGGTCCGAGATCTCGCGCCCGAGTCATCGACACCGTGTGCACCCGAATCAACGGAGCTCCGTACACCCTAGAAGGGTCTGGTTCCTAGCTTGGGTACAGAGCACGTAACCGTCCGTCTAAGAATTGGTGACCTGGTCGTCTCTTCAGGGAGGAACCTTAAGAACCTAGTCCCTTATATTCTCAAGCTAGAATAGTTTCTGAAAGAGGAGGGGTCACGAGTCCAGACCCGAAGTTGTCCCTCTAGCGGTCGGACCCCGAGGCTCTGACCCCGTTATCAGATTTGATACCGAAACGTATCTCATCTTTAGAATCTTCTATCCTTATTCTGTACGAACCTGAGTCCAGGGTCTCTAACTGAACTAATAAGACCGTAGCCCGGGGCGGGAGTCAAAAATTAAATTTTTTGAGGGCTCTCTAATGACACATGTTTGTCCCAACTCTCGATGTCGACACTCTCAGACACCCGAGAAGACCCCGAAGAGTCATATTCTCTTTAATTAAAATACCGCCCCTCCCTTCTCCTCTGTGGTCACTGGTCACGAAGGTTATAGAACAGTTTCCGTCAGAACTGGCGACATGAAAGGACGTCATCCCTGTAAGGATCGGGATAGGGTAAAATTCACTCCTTCAGTTTAGATAAGGGTGCACGTCGTCTCTTTTACCGTCCCGACTGTAAGTCCACGTTTCGGACACAAAAGACAAACCGACGCGAACGCAGAAACCTCTTTCATGGAAGGACATAGGGACCACAGACCCCGAAAGTCCAAGTCCCATTCTCACTCGAATTTTATGATCCGTCCACCATGTCGTCCTTGTTCGACCGACTTGTCTCCGTCACTCTGACACGGAAAGTCCATACAGTCCTGGGCAGGGGGTGAGCTGTGGGTCGTCTCGTGGGGCCTAGCGCCCCCACGACGCGGGTCTTCCCTCCGTACCGGTGACAGGTCATTGAATGGTTTTTTTAAGAAAGAATCAAAACCGGCACGAGCCAAAAACAACGAAACGCGCCCGACAGAGACCAACGCCACTCGTCGGCCGACGAGCGACGACACCGACGAGGACAACGCTCCGTGTCCGAGATTCACACATCCGAAGCCATCAACGTCGTACGCCCGGGTCACCAACATCGAGTACCCGAGTAATGAACGCCGCGTGTCCGAATCAACAAGGCACAGTACACCTTAGAAGGACATGGTCCCTAGCTTGGACACAGGGGACGTGACCACCTGTCTAAGCATAGGGGACGCGGTAGTCCCTTCAGGGTGACAGGTCATCGAAAACACACACACACAAAGTCGTTTTGAAATGTTTTTATCACCGGTCTAAACCGGAGGGGGGTGTGTGACATAAAATACCTGGACACGGGATCTGATACTAAAAAGGTGCTCCAGAACCTGTCTTACGAGACAACTAAGGGGTCCGGTACCGACCCGGAACCCCTTGGGTCCACCCCATCCCACCTGAAGTCTTAAGAGAAAGAATCCGGGTGGCCTCCGACTTCGTGACCCGGTCCCTCCCCCGACTACACCCTCTCTTGACCCCACCCGTCCTCGGGGGACGACGGTACTTGAGTAGAATCCATTACGACTAAGAGCCCGAATGAGTCTTCGGTGGTCGAGGGTTAGGTACCCTGCAGTCTCAGTGGGCCCCGTGAACAAATTTTGAACCCCGGGCACTGGGGTCTGGAAGGTCCTCCAAGTCACTTAGACACGACCCCCAAGTAGCTCAGACAAGAGGGCCCGCCGGTCCTACCGGACCGAAGGTGTGCACCAAGGTGGAGAGTCGTCTTCACCCCGACCACTCCCTGTCTCCCCTCGCACTACTGCCAAATTACCCGGTCCCGACAGGAAGACGTCCACCCCGTTGTCAGACATCTCTCTGGGCTGAACGGGTTGTAGTGAACCTCGACTACAGTGAAAAGTGGAGCCCAAAGACCGTTCATGACCACCCCCCTCCCAACGTCCACTCCTCTGCGACTCGTCCTCAGTCTATCTACCAGGTCCCTTACGAAAAACTCTCTTCAAGAAGAGACCGGGGACACGCAGGTCGGGACCTTTCTACCACCGGTCCGACTCCCGACTCTGACTTCAGGAGACGTACTCCTCCACCTTCTCCCGAACACGTCGGGGGTGCGGACCCCGACCCCGGGCACAGGGCACTACCCGGAGCCGGGGTGGCACGACGGGCTCAAGGACCCCCCTCTGTCGACCTTCGACCTCCTACGTCGGCACGGAAGAGTCCTCGGGTCCCTCCCCACCGGACCCTCTCGGCCGGACCCTCGACACCTTCCGGCGGTCCAGGTGCAAACAGGTGCACGGTCTGCAGCAAAGCGTAAAGTCCGCATCCGGAACTCCTGGACAACACGTCCCCGCCTGTGTCGGCCCCCGACCGACACTACTCCCGTGAGGACTCAGGACCCCTGTTTACGGTCGAAGCCCCAGGTCTCCCTGTCTTAGACGGGAGGGGTGGTGACAGTGGACCGACCTCCCCTCGCACACCAGTCTCGGGGTCGACCCTTTACTCTCCCAAGGTTTTACACGGTTCTCGGACTGGTGCCCGGGGTTTGTGCTCCAGGACCTCTGCGGGCTGAGGTTCGCGGGAAACTCTCGGTTCCTCCCCGGCCTAGGCCTCCCGTCAGACACACACTCCTGGACCCGGGACAGGCAGGACGGTACCCCCGACACACGGGCGACCCTCCACAGGTTCCGCGTCCGCGTCGACGAGACAAAGACGGCGACACGGAAGACGTCTCGCGAGTCCCGTCGGAGCCGCCGGAGAGTCTACAGAAGGAGCAAGAGGACTTTACCGTCTTGTAAAGTCCATCTCCCGTGCGACCGGGACGTACGTCCACGACCAGAGGTCGACCCGGAGGACTTCGAACACGTCGGAGAGGCACAGGAAGGGGTCGAGGTCACTCGTCGTACCCCTGGGGTGCGTCTCTGCACTGGAGTCCCTTCGGGAGGCACTCTTGCAACGGTATCGACCACCCCAAGCACTGTAGGACCGTCCACCCGTGTTCCGCCCACAAGACCACCCTGTCCCCGAGGTCGCAACAGCAGAAGCACGGGTCGTCACAGTACCCCCAAGGACCAGCGGAGGAACGACGGGCGGAAGTACGACCTGCACAGGAACAACTTCCCTGTCCCACAGCACGAGCCCCTTCCTCGGGACCGGTAAGTGGTGCTCGTCGCTGCAGAGCGGGGCCGGGGGCAGCCGGTGGTGGTGCGGGAAACCGAGGAAGGACGGACCCGGACCCCACCGTCAGTCCCGACTCCGAGGCCGGCGTGCCATAGGTCGCGGTCCTCGGTCGCTGTGACCGTCGTCACACCCCACCTCGAGAGGTCCTTCAAACCTTCGAACTTGAGTAGGGCCAAGACCGGTAGGGGTAGAATCCTCGCTCCGAAATCACGACACGACTTAACGTGTCGGGAAAGGGCGGGACACCAGACCCTGAGTCTTACGTCCGGGCCAAATCTAGGGAGGGGACTCCACATCACCCTACGTCGGAGAGATAAAACACAACAACAAAGTTTCTCCACTAACAGACACGTAAACGGTTTCGCATCTGTCCCTTTTCCCTTAAACCTTTGGATCACTGGGTCAAGGTAAGAAGTCCCTGTCAGTAACGATGGTTGAAGAAATAAGGTAAAGGTCTTGAACAGACACGGAAAAGTGAGTTCATAAGTATAGGACAAAACAAAAAAAAAGAATTGGATTCGTAAAAGGAGATGTGGATAAAAGGTAGCAATATGGTACAGAACCTTTAGTAAAGTGTGTGCTGTCCGTGTCGTCTAAAGAATCGGAGTCATCTCGACTGGAGCACCCGGACTAACAAGCAAGACACGAGACCCGTGACAGGACTTGGAACGTCACAGAGAACAGAGACGGGTAATCTACGGACCTCGTGGAGTGGGGAGTTCGACCCTGTTGACGTTTACAGGGTCTGCAACGTAGAGGACCCTCGTTTTAATGGGGGTCATTTCTGGGTGACCACAGAGCACGACGGAATGAGGAGCATTCCGACGAACCACGGGGTGCACACGCACAGCGCAAGGGAGTGAGGAAAAGAGTGACTATCCGTCGACAAAGGTCCGAGAACTGTCCATCAATTGGTATTACCCCTCTTGGAAACATAAGACAATGTCCAATTAGTGATTTCCCGGTAACGAACATTCGAATTCACTATGTGTCACCGGGCAGAGACCCTTGAGACAGACGGTCCACTACTCGTACCTCCATTTTGTAGAAACAAATCCAGAGGCCTTAGTAGGGCTGGTCCCGGTGGACACTTACTGTCGTCTTTCCTTCTTTAACTGTGTAGGGAAAGTCTCCGACTGACCTTGGTCCTTTACAAACGGAAATGACGGGGAGGAAAAGCGCATTTTCTTCGGACTTAAGATTGAATCCGTTCCACCAAGAAACCCTGTACTCAGGCGGTGGAAGAGTAGAGGACCGAAAAGCCTATTTCAGTGACAAGGAACAAGGTCGTCGAACACAGAGCCAAATAACCAGACAGTATACGACTCGTCACACTCGAGCCTGAATCATTCTACTACTATTAAATTTTGGATTGTGAACAAATCGTGACCCCGAGGGGACTCAAGTAACTCACAAAAGTAAGTAAATTAAAAGTGTCGTCGGGACACCTCAACAGGACCAATAAAAGGAGCAAACCGACAACTCCTTCGACTCCGGGCCTCTCCTGTCCCTCCCGCAGACTCAGTGAGTCCCTCACCCACCGCTTCAGCCTTCGATTTGGGTCTGGCGGACCGAGGTCTACGTACGGGAGGTGGCTTCGGGACGGGACCGAGGGGGACGTTTGGGACAGTAAAATGTGTGTACGTCCCTACAGGTTTCTGCGAAGTCTTTGTGGGCCCAGTCTATCGTACACGTGGGAGTCAGAATCCGCCGTAACGGTTCAGCGGTCAGAGATCGGTCGGGACACACTCTTAAGAATGACGTCGGGAGAACCACCCACAGTCCGCAGGAAACACTACGAACCACATGTGGTTTAATTTTTCCTTGTCCTTCCGCGCTCTATTGGCACACGGACAACAACTCCCACGTCTACTCGTCTGACTCCGAAATACATCGAGAGGGTGTCGGTCATTAGCCGTCTCCGCTTGAAACTTAGGTCTTAATAGACTAATGTTTGACGACAAGAAAGGAGGGTCGACACGGCTCAAGGAGCCTCCTTTAATGAAGCACCTGTTCTTAGTGTGCGGAAGTCAGGTGCCACACACTGTTCGTGTTCGTCGATACTCTTTGGTGTCCTACCTGCGGCACGGTGACGGACCTCGTCAGGTGAGCTGAACTCCTCAGTCTTTCCTTCTTAGACCATTCACTAAAATTTGTGTCAAAAATATAATCGTGTCTAAATAGTACTACACCTTACGCTTTCAGTATACCAACAACTTCTTTTTTCTTGTCTTCTGAAGTCCTCAAACTACACCAACCCGTCGACGAAACCCCACAAGAGTCCGACGACTCAATCCGTGCTCGGGAGGAACGACACGTCCCTGCAATCAGCCTTCTCGAATGTCCGGCGCACCGTCACCTCACGACCTCGACCGGACGGGGCCGAGTGCGTTCGGGCATCCCGTGTGCAGAGGGGTCGGAGTCCGAGTCACCGTAGTCAAACCATGGAATGTCGCGTGAGACCACCGTCAGAAGTGCGGTACCTTTACCCGTCTGTAACGCCCGCTGGGTCGTGGGCAAAGTTTATGTCGTCACACACGCGCTGGAAGACGTCGTCGGTGCCCCACGAAGAGACACTCAGAGAGAGACAAAGCATCCGTTGAAGAAAGCACGGCGACGGAAAATCTAAGGTGTATACTCCTGCAGTGTGCCGTGAGGAGGACGAGACTGAAGTGAGTCAGTTGCGCGAGACCCGGGCAGGCACGACGACGTCTGCCGCGGCAGAGTAAGACGAACCACCGGCTCTTGTAAGGGAACATATATGCAGGCGTGGAGACAGGCGACGACAGTCACGTGTAAATCCAACGAGTGCACAGAGCCGCAACCGTCGCGACGACGTCACTTGCAACCCACGTCCACCGGAAAGTCCAGCACAGAAAGAGGTCTAGGTGCGGGTCCGGACCCGAACGTCCCAGTATACCATCGAGACGAAGATCAAAAATTCCTTGGAGGTATGACAAGAGGTATCACCGGCAGGGTTAAATGTAAGGGTGGGAATTACATCCTCCCAAGAGAAGAGAGGGGGTAGAGAAATCGTAAATAACAAACACCTAAAAACTGCTACCGGTAAGACTGACCACACTTCACTATGGAGTAACATCGAAACTAAACGTAAAAGATTATTAATCGACACAACTTGTAGAAATGTACACGGTCAACCGGTAGACACACAGTAGAAACCTCTTTACAGATGAATCCAGAAGACGGGAGAAAAACTCACCCAACAACCAAAACTACGACAATTCATAGTATCAAGTCAAGTCAGCGAGTCAACACAGGTTGAGAAACGCTGGGGTACTTGGTGTCGTGTGGTCCGGAGGAACAGGTAGTGGTTAAGGACCTCAAGTAGGTCTCAGTACAGGTAACTTAGCCACTGCGGTAGGTTGGTAGAGTAGGAGACAGTAGGGGAAGAGGAGGACGGGAGTTAGAAAGGGTCGTAGTCCCAGAAAAGTTTACTCAGACGAGAAGCTTAGTCCACCGGTTTCATAACCTCAAAGTCGAAGTTGTAGTCAGGAAGGTTATTTGTGGGTCCTGACTAGAGGAAATCCTACCTGACCAACCTAGAGGAACGTCAGGTTCCTTGAGAGTTCTCAGAAGAGGTTGTCGTGTCAAGTTTTCGTAGTCAAGAAGTCGTGAGTCGAAAGAAATATCAGGTTAAGAGTGTAGGTGTGTGTTGATGACCTTTTTGGTATCGAAAGTGATCTGTCTGGAAACAACTGTTTCATTACAGAGACGAAAAATTATACCACAGATCCAACCAGTATTGAAAGAAAGGTTCCTCGTTCACAGAAAATTAAAGTACCGACGTCAGTGGTAGACGTCACTAAAACCTCGGGGGGGTTTTATTTCAGACAGTGACAAAGGTGACAAAGGGGTAGACAAACTGTACTTCACTACCCTCGTCTACGGTACTAGAATCAAAAGTATCGACAAACATTTAAAACCTCTGATTAGGGAATGGTCAGTGTAACTACGTCTATAAAAGAGGGTTAGACACCCAACAGAAAAACAAAACAAATAACAAAGGAAACGACACGTTTTCGAAAACTCAAACTCATCCAGAGTAAGGGCCTCTTCCGTTACCGTGGGGTGAGGTCATGAGAACGGACCTTTTAGGGTACCTGCCTCCTCGGACCTTCCGACGTCAGTGATGACTCGCTGAAGTGAAAGTGAAAAGTGAAAGTACGTAACGTCTTCCTTTACCGTCGGATGAGGTCACAAGAACGGACCTCTTAGGGTCCCTGCCCCCTCGAACCACCCGACGGTAGATACCCCAGCGTGTCTTAACCTGTGCTGACTTCGCTGAATCGTCGTCGTCGTCGTCGTCGTCTTCCAGGGTAAGGTAAACAAAAACAAACAAAAATAAAGGTAAAAAACCACTCTACCTAACTTCTTCTATGACGACACCAATACACTCTCACAAGACGGATACAAAAGGATATCCTTCAAATATCATAAGCCAGAGTACAAATCCGGAAAAAACTCGAATAAAAACACATACCTCAATTTCTTACTAGATCAAAGTAAAAAAAATTGTATACTGACAGATCAAAAGGTTCGTGGTAAATAACTTCTCTGACAGAAAGGTTGTAACATATCAGAATAATTATTATGTAAAATTTTGAGTTATTCGAAATAGACTGTATAATAGAAAAGTTGAACGTTAGTTATATTTGTTAATGGGTACCCTAAAAAATGTAAGATAAAAAAAAGTATGATCCAGAAATTTTAGTCCATACATAAAATACCAATCTCACGTGGAGTTAAGTCTGTGAATTAAAAATAACCTCTATAAACTAGATATAAATTTAAAACATTTTAAATAATAATCTCCTTCCAGGGACCACCGAATCACCAATCCTAAGACCCGAAAGTGACGACACGGGACCCAAGGTAGGGACTGACCCTTCGACTCTATGAGGTGTTCGGTGTACCGTACCGGGTTTGTTTGTTTGGGTTTAACAGGGTCTGTATGAATTTTCAAAGTGTCATTGACTTGATTCCTAGTCAAAAATTAGAATCTCTATTAAAAATTAAACTACTAATATAATCAATAGTAAAAATACCAAAATTATTATTGACTTTATTTTACTTTGTCAAAGAATAAACGTCTTGAGTCACAGACGACCATAAGTACAACCTGTTCTGTCCATATCTCGCTGTCCCGCTATCTCCCGGAGCGAACCTCCTCAGAACTGTAGAGCGGAGAATTGAGAGAGTGGGACCACGTGTGGTAACTCCAAAGAGAAGGTCTAAAGACGTGTGGACAGATTACTCGGGGAAGACGTCGAGAACGAAGGGGGAAGGATGGGGTGGTTGTGTGTAGGTATCATAACCGGTGTATCGGTGGTTCTTTTTAAAAACAATTTACAATTCAGTCAGTGTAGTAAGGAGACGAGTCGATGGTGGACAGGGGTGTGGAATGGTGTGAATCTAGTTAAGGTTTGACGAACAGCGGGGGAAGTACTGGGTCAGGGAGGACTACGGTCAGTGGAGTCCGGGTGGCAGCGGGGCGAGAGAGTGCGACGAAGGCGAGTGGACGTAGGAGAGACGGGAGGTGTGGGGATCACACACGGACAGCGTCCGGGTGACAGAGGGGCGAGAGAGTGCGACGGAGGACGTAAGAGAGACGGGAGGTGTGGGGATCACACACGGACAGCGTCTGGGTGACAGAGGGGCGAGAGAGTACGACGAAGGCGAGTGGACGTAGGAGAGACGGGCGGTGTACGGGTCGCACGCGGACGACGTCCCGAGAACGTGGACGACATGGAGATGGGTCTTACGGAAAGAGGGACACGGGTCCACTGAGTCCGTACACGACGTCAGTGCGGAGCCGAGACCCACCGGAGAAGACTCTCCGGAGGGGGTACGGACGGGGAAGAAGGGACGAGTCCAGGACAACGGAAGTGTCGTCCCTAGCGCCGAGTGCGACCAGAGACACACCCGGACAGAAGGGACGACCTTGCATTCCCTGACCCTCGTCCACGGAGAGACGAGACTGAGACGAAGGGGCGGTCGGGGACCCTGTCGGGGACCGTGCACCGCCCGTGCGGCGTCGATGAACAGTCGACCTTCTCGTCCGTAGACGGGGAAAGTGACAGAGGACTGGACCGCGGAGGACACTGGAGTCTTTATCTGTCACAACCGACGTCGAAGAGGGACTACGACTCTTTCCCGTCCTCCCAAAGTCTACTACGAGACTACAGGGGCCACGCACACACACTGGTCCCACACCCGGGTCTCCGACACCCGGGAGGGCCACCGGGTCCGTCAGAGTACCGAAGAGAAGAGGGGGTCCGGGTGGAAGAGTCACGGGACGGGAGGAGGACGATACTCGGGATTCTGCCTCCTCTCCTACGGACGGCGAGCCCCCTTCAGATTTAGGTTCCATTCATCACTGACGACAAGAAAACCCTTTCAAGAAGACGGCACATCCTTTGGTAAAGAAAGGAAGGTCGGGGTACCTCTGGGTCCGTTCTGTACCAGGGACCAAAGGAAGGTAGTGGAGTCTCCCACTCTCGCACTCGTCCCCGGGGGAGAAGCAAAGAGAGTCACACACGTACTGGAAAGTGGATAAGTAAGTCATAGAGGTCCCCGAGACGGATAGAAGGGAGGGGTCTCTCTTCCGATCTCTGTGGCACTAAAGAGTTCCACCTGTACTCACGGGTCCACCCTGGACGATCCCGTCTCCCGACCTACAACAGGAGGTCTCAATTTAGACATTACAACGGCAACAAAGATGAACATGTCGGGCATAAATGTTCCTCCTTTAAAGAGATTGAAACTCTTTGAAGACTGGGACATCCATAAGTCCATCTCAATCAACCTGGGTCCGGTCACTCGGTCGGAGGATACTATCCGTACAAAGTTCTAAAATCACTAGTTCGTTAAAAGATGTCATTCGGAGGACTTACGTCAAAGAGTATTATCTGTGAAAACGGGAAATTCAACACACATAAGCAAGGGACAACGGTGTTTGAACCGGTGAGTTCTGTCGTATGTAAATAAAAGTGTTCAAACACCCAACCCCAAGTCTGGGTCGAACCCAATCGACCCAGGAGACAAAACCCAGAGTGTTCTCACTTTAGTTCGACAGGCGGTCGACACCAGGGTAGCCTACGAGTCCCAGGAGAAGACTTGAGTCACCAATGACCGATTTAAAGTAAAGAAGAGGAGGCGAAGGGCTCCCCGAGGGAAACAGGTGGAAGTTTGGTCGTAGTTGTCCAGGTCTTGGCGAGTACGACGTCTAACGGGGCTGAAGGGAAAGGCGAAAGGAGAAGGCGGTCGACCTCTTTTAGGAAACGAGCACCCCCGAGGACACTACTGTGGCTCGACTGGATCTATTAGGTCCGATGAAGGAGGATAAAGCTCCAGTTGACTAGATTGGAACTATTGTAGACGTTTTTAAAACGGTGTATATTACGTGAGTGTACACCAATCCCTGTACTTAGTCTTCGTTCTGACGGGTCTGACTTGGGGTCGAAGAGGTGAATGTTCGACAATCTGGAGGTCATTCAATGGAGTGGAGAGACCCGGAGTCAAGGGCATAGACATTGTAGCGACACCAGGAGAACCGTCACGGGGTCAGCGACGGATTACACTCCATCACGTACGTCCCATGGATCTTCTTACGGAACAGAACAGTCACGACACATTTAGGTTCAACTATACGAAAAACACCTTGTTTTGGAAATTATGGTCGACATAGTATAACATAACACAAAATAATAATGTTGACGGGGAAAACTAGAGCCTTGGAGTCACAAAGGAAGTATCTTGGGACCGTAGTACACAGCAGGCACAAACCTTCAGGTGACAAAAGAGGTCGACACACCTTCGTGTTCGGGTGTCACTTTCCTGTAGACGAAAAGGTAAAGTCCGTGGTCACTGTAAACCCCTAAACCGGTAGATGAAGAGGGTCCTCCTCACCCTTACCGACTCGGGATAAGTCTTCCTAGACATACTTCTGCAGTACAACCTTTTGATGGTCTTGGACCAAAGAGAGCCATTCCGAGAGGACGAGGGTACTAGGTGTTGACCTGACAACTCCCTCTACTCAGTTAATCAGTCCCCTTATCTTCGGTGAGGTCAAACCGAAAAAATTTTTTATCGAAGTAACTCCATATTAAGTGTATAATATGTTAAGTGGGTACACTTCATATGTCAAGGCAACCAAAAAGTTCACATAAATGTCTGAACTCGTGGGTAGTGGTATCAGTTAAAATGTAGAAGTCAAGTCAAGTCAACGAGTCAGTACAGGCTGAGAAACGCTGAGGTACTTGGTGTTGTGCGGTCCGGAGGGACAGGTAGTGGTTGAGGACCTGTTTGGATACAGGCAACTCAGCCACCACGGCAGGTTGGTAGAGTAGGAGACAGTACGGGAAGAGGAGGACGGAAGTCAGAAAGGGTCGTACTCCCAGAAAAGTTTACTCAGTCGACAAGTGTAGTCCACCGGTTTCATAACCTCAAAGTCGAAGTTGTAGTTAGGATGGTTACTTGTGGCTCCTGACAAGAGGTAATCCTACCTGACCAACCTAGAGGAACGTCAGGTTCCCTGAGAGTTCTCAGAAGAGGTTGTAGAAGTAATGGGGGGGGTTTCTTTCGGACACTGATCGTAGTTAGGGACAAAATAAATGGACACGGTTGATTGCGGGGGTCTAATCCGTGTGTGACTTGGTAATAAATGAAAGACAGATACTTAAAGGGAAAGAACCACAAGGTATTTTTACTTTAATTTATACAACAGGAAACACAGACTGAAGAAAGTAAATTCCATTATAAAAACTCCAAGTAGACGTAACATCGTACATAGTCATGGAGTAAAGGAGAAGTACCGGTTTATTATAAGGTGGAAAACAAAAAGGTAAGTGGTCAATATCCGTAAACCCGACAAAGGTCACATACCGATAATACTTAGACGACGATACTTACAAGCACATGTTTAAAAACACACCTACGTATAAAAGTAGAGAGAACCCATATACAGATCCTCACCATCCATGACCAGTATATAGTTATCATTGATATATATATTGGAAAACTCCTGAACCCAACAAAAACTCTCTTTATTAAATTTCTAAACTGAAAATTGTCCATGATAATTTTCCACTTATAACCTGCGACTCCATTGTGTCTCTACCATTGATGTCCTGTGTAGGAGGTAGGATCCCGACCCTCCTGTCTCCCTTCTCAAACCTCAAAATCCTGAAACCCCTACCCTGAGTCTAAAGTCTTCCTCTCCCCTCGTGACGGACAAAACAAATAGCACGACTCCCCCGCTGTACTCCGAGTAAGACCCTCAGTGTCCCCCTTTTTTCGTTTCGTCTTTACCTTTGGTGGTCATGACGATAACCACCTACGACTGCCCCTCGTCGACCGTACCCTCACACCCAATGTCGTCTGGTCTCCTGGCGCCCGAACCTACACCCTTCCGACATTGACTTACCGGTCGGAGGCCTCAAGACGAGGTTGAGAAGGGGTCTCATCGACCAAAACATCTCAATCTTCACTTATCGAGACGACAGATACTGACTGGAAAGTAGGAAAAAGAGGTGGATGGGAAGTGTAGGAGACACGAGGAAAACGCACTTATTTGGGGTAAAAAGAACTCTGTTTCGGACTAAGATCATCGACACCACGGGTGTAGTACGAGTCAAGGTTACAAAAAGGACACAACATCCTGAAAGGAAAGCCTCTGGTTTGCACTAGTCGAATAACCTCTTTCCCTTTCGTGGGACCTACCACCTGGGTCACTTTTCTGCGGCCCCGAACCCACTCACGGAAGGTAGTATTTTCCCGTGACAGAAATTCTATTATTAACTCTCGGTGAAAGAGGTGGAGTGTCTGGGGTTCCAACACGTCTTTTGAGTTCAGAGAAGTCATACACAGGGGTCTCCCGCTTATTAAGCACAAGTTGTTCGGAGAGTGATCCATAGACTATAAGAAATTTTTTTTTTTAAATAAATAAACCGACGCAGACCAGAATCAACACAGTACGACCTAACGGTCTGAGGGATCAACACTGTGCACCCGAAGTCTCGAGTGTCCGAATCAACGAGGCACCGTGCACCTTAGAATCAAGGGGCTGACACCCAACTAGGACACACAGGACGTATTGTTCCACTTAAGTATTGGTAACCTGGTGGTCCCTTCAGGGACTATGAGAAAAAATTCATGTCCAAGGAGGGTCGTCGAGATATTCCATCCAGGAGAATAATAAGGATAAAATATCTACTCCTTTGACTCCCGGTTTCTTCAAGTCACTGAACGGGTTCCAGTAGATCGACCCTTCATCGTCGTCTCAACCCTAAACTTGGGGTCGAAGACTAAAGTCTTCGAGTCCAAAATTATCGGAGTAGGGGTAGGACGAAACCAAAAGTATAAAGAGAAGTCTCTTTCGCACACATAAGACTGAAGAGATCACTAACATAATTATTCTTAGACTGAACGTAGTAACAGAGGTAAGGAATTTTTTTTTTAATTTTTAGAAAGGGTATTCGCAAATAAAACTGACGAAAAGTTCTTGAGTAAAGGAAGAGATCATAACTATCTAAAGAGAAACTAACCAGTTTAATATTCAAAAAATTAAAACAACACAAAAATCAAGTAAAAATGTCGATACTGAAATCAAAAAATTAACATTTTTCGTGTATTGTAATTTACATGGTAGAATTGGTAAATTTAAATCAAAAATAAATAAATAAAAAACCGACGCGACGAACCGAACACCCTAGAATCAAAGGACTGGTCCTTAACTTGGACCCGGGAGCCCTCACTCTCGTGTCTCAGGATTGGTGACCTAACGGTCCCTTAAGGGTAGAATTGGTAAAATTTTACATGTCAATTCATATAAACGTAACAACTCGTTCTCCATAGATCTTGAAAAATTTATAACGTTATGACTTTGAGGCATGGGTGATTTATGATTAAGAAGGGTGGAAAGGTGAGTCGGGAACCATACTAAAACTGATGATACCTATGAAGCATACTTACCTTAGTACGTCATAAACTGGAAGACACTGAGCGAAAAAAGGTGAATCGTATTACAGTAGTTCCAAGTAGACACAACATCATGTACTGTCCTAAAAGAAAAAATTCCAATGTATTATAAGGTGACATACATATATGGTGTAAAAGAAATAAGTAAGTAGACAATCACCTGTATACCCAACGAAAGTGTAGAATCGATGACACTAAGTACGACGTCACTTATACCCACATGTCTATTTAGAGAAGTTCTAGGACTAAAGTCAAGGAAACCTATATATGGGTCACAATCACAACAACTTAGTATACCATCAAGACAAAGATTAAAAGATTCCTTGGTGGTATGGTAAAAGGTGTCACCGATGTGGTAAAAAGTAAAGGTGGTCATTGTGTGTTCCCAAGGCCTAAGACGAGTAGGAATGTCGTGAACAAAAAACAAAAACAAAAAAAATTGCATATATAACCGACAAAAATACAATACTCCACTATAACACCTAAATTAAATATAAAGAGATTACTAATTACTACAACTCGTAGAAAATTATACAAATAACCGGTAAACAGACAGAAGGAACCTCTTTATCGATAAGTTCAGGAAACGGGTACAAAATTATCCCATTAAACAGAAATTCAACACCTTCAAGAAATGTATAAGACGTTCAATCAGGAAGTAGTACATACACTAGACGTCATAGGTATCCAACGGAAAAGGGACAACAAAAGAGACTTTGTGTTTTCAATTCAAACTACATCAGAGCAAGAGAAGAAAGTAAAACAACGGACACGAAAAGCACGGTATCGGTTCTTTAAGTCACGGTCTAGGTTACAGGACTTCGAAAAAGAGACACAAAAGAAGGATCCTTACATTATTAAAACCCCGTATGTAAAATCCAGAAATAAAAACTCAATCAAAAACATATATCACATTGATTCCCCATGTACAAGTAAGAAAACGTTCATCCATGGGTCAAAAGGGTTGTGGTAAACACCTTCTTTGACAAGAAAGGGAAAACACTGTCAGAACCGCGGGAACAACTTTTAGTAAACTGGTCTATACATTCTCAAATAAAGACCCGACAGACAAGAGAAGGTATCCAGACACATACATGGAAATACGGTGACGGTGTGGTAGAATTAATAATCCTTCAGACTTCGTAGGAAGAAGTAAAGAGAGAAAGTCCTCACAAAACCAATAAGTCCCAGGGAACTCTAAGGTATACTTAAGATCCTGAAAAAAGATGACGTTTTTTATAATGACCCGAAAACTATCCCTGACATAACTTAGACATCTATTGAAACTCACCATACCTGTCAAAATGTCATAATTCAGAAAGTTAGGCGTTCGTGTCCTACAGAAAGGTAAATAAATATCGAAACTAAAGAAAATCGTTACAAACATCAAAAGTCACATGTTCAGAAAGTAGAGAAACCAATTTGAATGAGGATTTATAAAATAGGAAAAACTACAATATCATTTACCCTAACAAAAGAGTCAAAGGAAATACCTCACCAGTAACCACCATATATCTTTGTTTTGACTAAAAACTTACAACTAAAATATAGGACGGTGAAATGACTCAATTAAGTGAATAATTAAGTTTAATTAGTTACAAATTCGACAAAAACCACACTTTAACTGCATCAAGGAAGACCAGGATCGAATAACTCACAAAAAATAGTACTTTCTCACTACTTAAAACAGTTTTCGAAAAAGACGTAGTCAACTCTACTAGTACACCAAAAACAGGAAATTAAACCACTAACACTATATAATGTAAATAAAAGGATACAACTTGATAGGAACGTAAGGTCCATATTTAGGTTGAACAAGTACACATACTGGGAAAATTACATGACAACTTAAACCGAACGATCATAAAACAAATCCTAAAAACGTATTCATATATTGTCCCTATAACCAGACATGAAACGAAAAGAATACCACACAGAAGAAAACTACAATTCCATTACTACTGGAGTATGTTACTCCATCATTCATAAGGGAGACGAAAACAGGAGACTTTCTCTAGTACCTCTTAACCTTACTACAGAAGGAATTTACAAAGTATCTAAAGTGATCGTTTGTGTATACCCGGACCATGAAAGATAAAACCTCCCAATAATTAATGGCTAGGTCACAAAATTTATCTATACACGGATAAGTCTAGTAGAAAAAGAATACAAAACTCAAAACAGTTTAACACAGACAGATATCAAATGGAAGACGGAAAAGACCTGTAAAGGATATTATTTTGATGTAAATAGATAACTTGTCAAATGCCTCAAAGTACACCATTTACAACAACAAGTCAACGATTCAGAACAGGTTGAGATACTGGGGTACCTGACGTCGTACGGTCCGAAGAGACAGGAAGTGATAAAGGACCTCAAACGAGTCCGAGTACAGGCAACTCAGTAACTACGGTAGGTCGATAGAATAGGAGACAGTGGTGGAAGAGGAGGACGGAAGTCAGAAAAGGTCGTAGTCCCAGAAAAGGTCACTCAGTCGAGAAACGTAGTCTATCGGTTTCATGACCTCGAAGTCGAAGTCGTAAAAGAAATCCCAACTGACCAAACTAGAGGAACGCCAGGTTCCCTGAGATCTCAGAAGACGTCGTGGTGTCAAGTTTTTGTAGTTAAGAAGTCGTAAGTCGGAAGAAGTACCAAGTTGAGAGTGTCGGTATGTACTGATGATCTTTTTGATATCGCCATTAATATACTTGGAAACAGTCGTTTCACTACAGAGACGAAAAGTTATCTGACAAATCCTAACAGTATCGAAAAGAAGGTTTCATATACCATATATAAATAAGTTATTATTTTGGAAATAAGTAAAGTTTAACGTGAAGACACTTAAACAATAATTTATAAAGATATTTCAGGAATGATACAATTTTGATATTATTTTGTGAGTCAATAATAAGATTAATAGTAGTAACAATAATGAAACTAACTATTAATGACGTTTGTTGAAGTAAAAAAATCGTGTCCTTTTGTTTGACTTAAAGAACTACAGAAAGTCTGAATCCCAGATTTACACTCTGGTTCTTCAATGGAGGTTTAGTCACGTTGTTTAGACCCGTTTCGTAGATAGTCTTTGGTCAAAGGTGCAGTGTTTTTCGAGGGTGTCCTTTCTCTCGAACGTCCTTTTTAAGTCAGGATTATTTTGGGTTCTTTCATGTAAGTCTCTTCTTCAGAAATTTTACATTACTGACACCCTTCAAGAAATCAGTCTCGAATAGAGAATTTAAAGTAGTCTTGAGAGTACGACCCCTCTTCGGAATACTTACGTCATCAACATCCTTTCGAAAGTCTGTCTAGAGTAGGGAGTAAGAAGTGGTCTTTTTGGTGTTACCTTCCTTTTCGAAACTTACACTATTTACACCCCTTTCGAAGTAAGTCTCTTGTAGGGACGAGGATGTACCCTTTTAAGTACCACTTTTCCTTCAGAAACTGACACCCTTCCGGAACTCAGTCACGAGTAGAGAGTCATATGTAGTCTTTTAGGTGAAACAACTTTTACAGATGGTCACGTCTTTTACATTCTTTCGGAAGTAAGCGTACAGTAGAAAAAATGAAGTATCCTTTTAAGTGTCACCTTTCTTTTATGTGTTTACGTTATTTACATCCTCTCAGAAGTCACTCTTTAGTCAGGAACAATATGTATTTTCTTAAGTGTGACCTCTCTTTTCAACACTTTCACTCTTCCGGAATTCAGTGTCAGATGTCGTCTCTTCAGTGGTAAATCTCTTAGGAATATTTACGTCTTTTACACCCTTTAGGAAATTATCTTAAAGTAGGTAATACGAAGTAGTCTCTTAAGTGTTAAGTCTCTTTGGGATATTTACGTTATTTACACTCTTCTAGAAGTCCGCCGAAAGTTGGGAATAAGATGTAGATTCTTAAGTATTATTTCTCTTTGATATGGTCACATTATCTACACTCTTCCAGACGTCAGCCGTAAGTAGGGAATAGGTTGTGGTCTTTCAGGTATGCTTCTTTTTCTTTGACAAACTTACATTTCTCACACCCTTCTACAAAAGACCTTGACGGTTGGAATTTTATGTAGTCTTGTAAGTAAGACTTCTCTTTGGGAAGTTTACGTTATTCACATCATTTCAAAAACCGGCGGTCAGTAAAGAATAACTTGTAGTCTCTTAAGTATGACCTCTTTTTGGGATAGTCACACTCCTCACACCCTTCCGGAAGTCAGTGGCGTAGAGAGAATGCTCCGTATTCTCTTAAGTATCACTTCTGTCTGGGATACTTACACTAGTCACACCCTTCCGGAAGTCGGTCTCACGAGTGGAGCGGGTTGTACTTTCTTAAGTGTGACCTCTCTTCGGTATGTGTACGTTTTGTACACCCTTCCGGAAATCGGTCGCCTGTAGGGAGTAGGAGGTACTTTCTTCAGTGTGACCTCTCTTTGGGATACTTACATTACTTACGCCCTTCCGTAAATCGTCGCCGAGGCTAGAATAAGCCGTAGTCTCTTCAGTAAGGAGCCTCTTTGGGATACTTACATCATTTACACCCTTCCGTATGTCAGCCTCGAGTAGGAACTAAGCTGTAGTCTTATGTGTAAGACTCCTTTTCCGAATTCTAACAAAATTTATACACTTTCGTCTCTCCCTCCGGTCGGTTCATCGTCTCTGTCTCCGTACCCTTTTACGTACAGACATTGTGTTTGACATTTTTACCCCGTCAAACTACAACACAGGGTGGAACTTTCGGTTTCTTGTTTTCAGTAACCACTAAACTGGCCTCCTAAACTTTAGTTGACTTCGTCACTGAAATAGTCTGTAGAATCAAAGTTTTATTGTTCGAGTCTACTAACCCAGCCAGTAAAAATTACTTCTCGTAAAAAGTAAACTATTTTTGTTGACCATGAAATAAAGGTAGCATTGAAATTTCGATAAAGTAACCAGTACATGTTGTTTCATGTAACATTTAGGTAAAAAGACCTACCTAGACACTCGGACTGAATTCCAGTACACTTTTTTCTTAAACTCAAACAGGGAATCTTCATAGTGTCTTCCCTAAAAGAGTGTTTGGTCCCACGGTAAAAGTCGATTGTCATTGAACACCCACTCTTATTTCTTCTGACTCATTTCTCTATTATCGTAAGTGTTAACACACCTCGCTATCTTAGTAATGGTATGACAGAGATAACTATACTTCTATATACTAGAAGTACCACACTTTTTAGATTGTTCGGACCCTGTTCGATTACCCCTTTTTTAGTTCTACATGACTTCTTACTCCTTGAAGTCTTACCCCTCTTTAATAATAAAACAAATATATACTTAAATATAAATATACTTATTTGTAACCATAAAAATACATTCTTGTGACCACGCGTTGTTCACTAACCACCTCTTACCCTACAGCACCTGACTTAAGTACAATTTTTGGATTGGGGATTACACCGACATAAACTTAACTCCGGAAACCCCTATATCATTCCCAATCTACTCCAGAACTCCTACACCAGGAGTATTATCCTTACCACAAAAATTTTCTTCTCTGTGGTCTCTAGAGACGACACGCTCCTGTGTTCTTCTGTTTTGCTCGGGAGTGGTCATAGGTCGGCACACAGCAGGACTGGAGTCGGAAGGTCGGAGGTTTTGACCCTCTTTACTTAAAATGCAGTGAGTCAAATATCACAAAGTAATACCGTTTGATTTGATTATGTACTCTTTTTGGGACGTAAATACACGGTCCGAGAAAAGAACAGTCGACAAGTAATATATATGTTATCACAAGTCAGGGAAAGGTCAAACACGTTTTATACATTCTTTATTTTAGTCTCACAAAAAAAACCTTGACCCAATATATGTCAACCTGAGAAGAAACACAAAAGGATTACGTTTTCGATAAAAACTTTTATGGGTATAGAACAATTCTGTTGATACACCTAACAAACTGGTGTACCAATCCAGTGACATTGAAACTTGTATCGACTCCTTTATTGTTGACCTAAATACTTCCCTCGTACGTACGTTATATTATCTTGTTAATTAAAAGGTAAATTTGAACGGTATAGTTAGACGTTTTAGTCGTATTTTTAGTCGTGAAGTCCGTTTATCTACTCGTCTGTTGTGTCTCTTCTGAACACCTCCCGGAACACAAAAGAGTGATGACGAAACATGTGTGTGGAGAGATGAAACAATTTAGGAGACGGTTAGACGGGATCTACAACCAAGGTTTAGTCACCAGTGTTTGGATTTTGTACAGTACACATAATTATTCTGTGACAAGAACGGAAGTCCGTGAACGTCAAATCCCTTATGTCTGATAAATTTATGCCTTCGTATATTCCAGGTGTTCATTACAGTTCCTATCACTTGAGGTACCACTAACTAGTGAAAACCTCTGACTAGTATAATTGCCGTCCTATCTATAAATGATCCGTGTGTTTACAACCCTCCGACAACTTCCGTTGTCTCTTTCATGTCTACATGTTTGATTACCGTCTCCCAACACTCCATAATCCCCTCAATGTTCAAGATCGTAAATCATGTCACTGACCACGTTTCATTCACCATTTGTGAGCAATTATGACTTACTTACTTTTATTGGAATCAAATCGACCTAAAAGAGAATTCCGTATCAGTTTTCCCTTATGAATTCAAACTTCCAGTGGGTCTGTAACTCTATTTGGACACTTTTTGTTCGGGAGTGAAATTCCTTAGTGATCACTTAAAACTTCCGACACTACTTGAATCCCACTAGTATCGTTGTTCGTTGGGATTTGGAGTAGGTCAATTGATATAATTACTTTTGTACTTTCCGAATTGTTCTTTACCGTACTGGTAAAGATTCCTAATTTTAGACAAATGAAGACAAAGATGACAGGTTGTGTTCTATGTACCTCAAACCGGTTTTCATTAAAAATGTTTTGATGTTCTTTTTAGTTGTGGGTGGTGGTTCTCTGTTTTCGTAAGTTCTTGACCTTGGTCTGAGAGACTGTGTCTTAAAATTTATTGACACTTATTATGCAATTTCCGCGATTACTTTTTCCACAAATTGTCCGTTTAAACTACCCAGTAAACTAGTCTCTCTACCTTGACACTCTTAGTTTACCTTTATTATTTTTTAATTGTGTCATCTCTACTTGTTTTGGAAGTTGTCCGAGTATCCATATGGACTGCGTCGGTTCCTTTCTTATTGACTTAAACTTCCATTCAGTTATTTTTCATCGATTTGACCTTGTGATTCCTCCCATCCTCACTGTCGTTTCTTATCTAGTGGGTTCTCGACACCCCTTTCTAGACATCAGGGGTGTGTATTGCCTTAGGGTCTTCTTTGTCTCCTTTACTGACTATTTATAGACTTATTTATTACCTATTACTGTTGTCTTGTATTTAGATATTCCGAATTATGGTCCTTTCTAAAACAATTCTGTAATGTGTCCTTGTTTTACCCCTCCCCCCTGACATACTTTAAAAAGTACTTTTATAGAAAGTCTTAACTATCTCTTTACTTCTGAAAGATTTTCTTTCTTTTTATCTTTTATGTAACGGTCTTCTGGGATGAGATTTTGTTTACAATTTACTTCGAGAAATTCGTCTCCCTATACTTGGTATCGTATATGAGCCTATACGTGCTTCTAGACCTTTACCTTATTTACTTCCATTCTATTAAAAGAATTGAAAATCAAGTCAGTCAAGTCAGCGAGTCAGCACAGGTTGAGAAACGCTGGGGTACTTAGCGTCGTGCGGTCCGGAGGGACAGGTAGTGGTTGAGGACCGCAAGTGAGTCTGAATACAGGTAGCTCAGACACTACGGTAGGTCAGTAGAGTAGGAGACAGCAGGGGAAGAAGAGGACGGGGGTTGGGGAGGGTCGTACTCAGAAAAGGTTATTCAGTTGAGAAACGGACTCCACCGGTTTCATGACCTCAAAGTCGAAATCGTAGTAAGGAAGGTTTCCTTGGGGTCCCGACTAGAGGAAGTCTTACCTGACCAACCTAGAAGAACGTCAGGTTCCCTGGGAGTTCTCAGAAGAGGTTGTGGTGTCAAGTTTTCGTAGTTAAGAAGTCGCGAGTCGAAAGAAATGTCGGGTTGAGAGTGTAGTATGTACTGGTGACCTTTTTGGTATCGGAACTGATGTGCCTGGAATCAGCCGTTTCATTACAGACGAAAAGTTGTACGATAGATCCAACCAGTATTGAAAAGAAGGTTCCTCATTCGCAGAAAATTAAAGTACCGACGTCAGTGGTAGACGTCACTAAAACCTCGGGTTATTTCAGACTGTGACAAAGGGTAGATAAAGGGTACTTCACTCCCTGGTCTACGGTACTAGAAACAAAAGACTTACAACTCGAAATTCCGTTGAAAAAGTGAGAGGCGAAAGTGAAAGTAGTTCTCCGAAAAATCAAGGAGAAGTGAAAGACGGTATTCCCACCACAGTAGACGTATAGACTCCAATAACTATAAAGAGGACCGTTAGAACTAAGGTCGAACACGAAGAAGGTCAGGTCGTAAAGAGTACTACATGAGACGTATATTCAATTTATTCGTCCTACTGTTATATATCGGAACTGCACGAGGAAAAGGATAAACCTTGGTTAGACAACAAGGTATAGGTCAAGATCGACAACGAAGGACTGGACCTATATCCAAAGAATTCTCCGTCCAGTCCACCAAACCATAAGGGTAGAGAACTTCTTAAAAGGTGACAAATAACACTAGGTGTGTCAGTTTCCGAAACCGTATCAGTTATTTCCTCTTTATCTACAAAAAGACCTTGAGAACGAAAAAACTACTAGGTCGCCTACAACCGTTAAACTAGAGACCAAGGAGATGGAAAAGATTTTGGTCGAACTTGTAGACCTTCAATTACCAAGTGCATAACGACTTCGGACCGAACCTCTTAAAAGTCGTAATGAAATGATCGCACACTCTACTCACGTCAACACGCTATCAAACTCGTAAGGAACCGTAACGGAAAGAAACCCTAACCTTACTTTTCACTGGAAAAGGTCAGGACACCGGTGACGACTCAAAAGGTTTAAACGATCGTATAACTCATGTCGTGAAAGTGTCGTAGTAGTAAATCCTAAGCTTTATCGAGGTGACCTTAAGGTAGTGGACGTGATCGAAACAAGTATCACTACGAAAGATTCCGGGTGAACTGAAGTATAAGGTCCTACAGACCGAGATCTACTCACTAGTGTGGAGTGAGTAATGGAACACTCATTCCACTACACATGGTTCACTAATGGAACCGGCACTTCTAGAAAAAACATGTCAAGAAGACACATAAGAACGGTGGAGAAGAATTATAGAAGACGAAGACAACCCAGGTATGGTAAAGACAGGAAATAACTCGAGTAGAAACGTACTTTACAAGGGAACCATAGAGATTAAAAGAACTTCTCTATAGATCAGAAGGGGTAAGACAACAAACGGAGATAAAGAAACGTAACTAGAGACTCCTCTAGTCAGAGAACAGAGAAGAACGATCAGAAACCTTGAGACGTAAGTCTACGAATATAGAAAGGAAAAGAAGAAACGAAAAGCGAAACGAAGAAAAGTGTCGATAAACATTCCGGAGGAGTCTGTCGGGAAAACGAAAAAACGTAAAGAAAAGGTACCCCTACCAGAACTAGGGACAGAGGACATGTTACAGTACTTGGAGACAGGTATAGTCTAGATCAGGGAATTTAGATAAAGAGTGAAGGTGACATATTAGTATTCCCTAAACTAAATCCAGTATGGACTTACCAGATCACCAAAAGGGATGAAAGAAGTTAACTTCAGACTTAAACCGTTATTCCTCAAGTACTAGACTCGGTGTCAGTCGAGGACCAGAACAAAAACAACTGACATATCTCGAAGAGATAGAAACCGACGTTTCTTATATTAGTCAGACTAAAACCTCAACTGGTAGACCACTACAGGTACACATCTCAGAAGAGAACACAACAACCTGTAGACCTTCTATCGACAGTTGTCGACATACGATATCGTCATATTCACATTTATATACTGTCTTTGTGTTTCCTACCCTCTCTAATCCTTTGTAGGACATTATTGAGTAATGAACTTCTGTATAAGACCAATTAATCTCTACATGTAACATTGGAATTCTCATTGGTGATTTTGTAAAAAATTTCTCTATATTCGTTAATTAGTTTATTTTACCTTATTATTTTTTTTAGGAATCAATTGGGTTATCTTCCGTCTTTTTCTTGTTTTTGGTTTCTTATCCGTCAAAAAGGAAAGAGTCTGAGTGTACATTTTTTTAAGTCCGTTAGACCCGTTCCCCATTGTCTAGTCTTTAATCTTTCAGGGGTCTAAATGGTTGACTAAAATTTAAGTTCTTGAAGACAGTAAATTGAAGAATTTCACGTCTGCGGAGGTTACGAGGATGTAGAGTCAGAGGGGGGTTGAAATCCGGTAGGGTGGAGCTCCTGGCTCGGGTGGAAGGGGAGTCGACGGCTGAGGCGTGTTTCGTCTTGGATGAAGGAAACTGTAACCGAACTGCTAGAACACGGTCCGACTGGAGAACGACGGGGCAATACGAACTGAGGGTCATGAAGACGGTGCAACGGCTTTTTACCTTACTTAAAATTCAGTAAATCTTCTCTTACTCATCGAGAAACCCCTTTCAGTTCCGTCTAACACGTGAATAAAAATTGACAAAGGACAGTCAAGTCAAGTCAGTGTGTCAGAACAGACTGAGAAACACTGGGGCACCTGACGTCGTACGGTCCGGAGGGGCAGGTAGTGGTTGAGGGTCTCGAACGAGTTTGAGGACAGACAGCTCAGTCACTACGGTAGGTTGGTAGAGTAGGAGACAGCAGGGGAAGAGGGTAGAAGTTAGAAAGGGTCGTAGTCCCAGAAAACGTCACTCAGCCGAGAAGCGTAGTCCACTGGTTTCATCACCTCGAAGTCGAAGTCGTAGGCAGGAAAGTTACTTAAAGTCCTGACTAAAGGAAATCCTAACTGATCAAACTAGAGGAAAGTCAGATTCCCTAAGAGTTTATTCTACTCAGGATATGAATTTTAGAATATAAAATTACATTAAAATAAATACTGACACGACTCAGAAACAACGACGCCCGGAAAGAGAGTACCACCGCTCGCTCTCGACCAGAGATCAACACCACGCACCAAAGAGTAACCCCGCCGAAGAGAACGACACCCCGTTCCCGAGATCCCACACTTAAGCATCAACACCGAAGGCCCGACATCTCGTGTCCGCGTCCTTAACGTCGCGGGCCTAAATCAACAAGGTGTAGGACACCCCAGAAGGACCTAGTCCCTGGTTCGGACAGAGGACGTAAACGTCCACTAAAGAAATGATGACTCGGTGGTCCCTTAGGGGGTTAGGATATAAAGAAGTTTACACAAACGTTCTATGGTCCTTATGTTCAATTAAAACGTCCTATCAATTAAGAAGACAACTGTGAAAAACTGACACTAAAATTACTAGAAACCATTATCTGTTTTGGAGTAGATGGAACGTACGAAGTACTAAATATATTCTAGGATTTTCCACTCAAATTCGAACCTAAATAAAGTACTTTCAATATTGTAAACGACATCCTTTGACCTAGATAACGACACCGTCTATATAGTTCTTCAGTTTGTAAATAAGGAAATATTTTTCGTGGACTGTTTCCTATTTTGTTACAAATTTCTCCAACTCATTCTAACCGTCAAACTTAGAAAGTCCTTAAAAAGGACTTTTTACTTACCGTTCCAAAAGGTAAAATAGATTCACCAGTTTAAAAAACCACATTCCAAGGGTCATAAATAAGGGAATAGTAGACGAATTATTGACATCACTACAGTAGGGACAGTAAGGTCCATAAACATTGACCTTATAAAAGAAAGCACAAACTCACTTCTAGATAACCCAAATAACTGGAAAATATAAACAAAGGATAACTAAAGATAAGAAATAAAGGTAATAATACGATGGAAACCCAAAGTAACGAGAAGTAGAAGATTAGACTATTTCCACTCTGACTTCGGTAACTCTCGAAATAAAATGTTAAATCACTACAAAGGAAGATTCATTACACAGTCGACGAAAGGTACATAAAACTATACGACAATGATCAATGTTAGGTTTTACGAAACAAAACGGAAAAGAAAATTGGACACCCAATGATTTTTAACACGATAAATCTAAGTTTATAAATCCTCGAAAGGTTGACAGAATGACTAAAGACGGACGGTCTCTACTCTGCGCACCTTCGTGTCGACACTCAATGACTAGGCTACTCGGACTCGTGGCTCGGGTCGCATGGACTCCGACACTGTACGTGCGAGACGTAGAAAGTAAATATCGTCGACTATTTATGGAAAAAGGATTCGACTAAACTTAACCCAAAGATAGTCTCAGGGCTAATGTCAACGAAATAAACATTTACATGATTGAAATATATGAGGGGCTCAGAAGTACTCCCCATTCCTAAATTAAGTATGGTGGTTCACCCAATATTATCGAGGAGACTACACAAAATTGAAGTTTATGTTGATTGGATGTAAAGAAGATATCTGAAAACTGTCTAGAGGACTTAGGAGAGGTATATGGTACTCGTATAACGGGGAATAGGAACGAAGTTCGAGAAGGGACAGTCGGAGGGTGGTAGGTCAGATAGTCGACATAAAACGGAAATATAATAATTTATCTATAGTCTGTATATGTGTGTATGTCTCTGACGTCACTAAACAGATAAAATTTCGACCTTTATACCCCGAAGGGAACACCGAGTCGACCATTTCTTAGGTGACGTTACGTCCTCTGGACCCAAACTAGGGACCCAACCCTTCTAGGGGACCTCTTCCCTTTCCGATGGGTGGGGTCATAAGACCGGACCTCTTAAGGTACCCCAGACAATATGTGCATGTACGTGTGTGTATGTCTGTGAATTCCCTAAACAGATAAGATTTCGACCTTCATCGTGATCTAGGAAGAGTGTCATATTTACAGGAGATTCTCCGTCTCGGTCCGTAACGACTAATGTAAGGGAGGAGATACTCCGGTCCCAATCCCAGGGTCACGAGTTCCAAAAGGGGTATAAGACAAAGGTTTCATTACAGTGTAAAATACCCCGAACGAAATATAATCCTGGTACTATGGACTAACCTCTTCCTTTACCGTTGGGTGAGGTCACAAGAACGGACCTCTTAGGGTCCCTGCCCCCTCGGACCACCCGACGGCAGACCCCAGCGTGTCCCAGCCTGTGCTGACTTCGCTGAATCGTCGTCGTACTACAGACCATACCGAAGAGGAAACAAAAAGGGTTCGGTTATTAACAGACAGAAAGGAAGACTGCTTACAAACAAAAGTGGTATAATGTCTTTAGGAGTTTGACACAACTAAAATAAATTACATTGGGTAGGGAAGGAAAGAGGGACTTCAAAGAGAAGTGACTGAGGGACCTATTGATCGGATGGTCATTAGACCAGACTAAAAATGTCACTAGTAGGATCAGTGGGAGTTGTGGTGAAATGATCCAATCTAAGACAAAAAATGGAAAAGGTAGGTCTAAAACGATTTCGATTAGTAAGTGACGGGATAACTTTCTGTTCACCTGCATTTGGCTTCGTTTGACATATCTGTCTTATAGTCATAAACCGGAGTACAAAGTGATGGCAAGGTCATATTTGAAGATCTAAGTTTCGTCAAAGTTCAGGATTCAACCTTCGACGACAAGACATAAGATGGTAGATTATAACGAGTAACCTCCCTTCCGATTAAGATAGAGTCAGTAATAAGAAATAATCCTCTTTAAGTGTAAAAAACTTTCGAAAATCCTATCACAGGAGAAGTAACAATGTCTTAAGGTGTTCGTATAAAGACCCACAGAAAATTTTAAAAAAAGATAATATTATACCAAAAACGGTCAAGTCGGACGGGTTGTAAGTTCACTCGATAAGGAGCGACTTGTAAGTATTGAAAGAAGTCAAATCTTTCTAAGAATTAGTAAACTGTATAAGGACAAAAGAGATAATAATAATAAACACACACAGACACATACACACCACCTTGAGCGTAATTGATCTGTCCGGAAGATGATCTGAAGGTTCAGTGAAAACAAAGAGTAAAAGAAGGTTTAAATACTTTACCTTCTTAAAGGTGTTGAAAGAAACTTTGGAAGATAATATTGTCATTAAAAAAAAAATTAAGGATCCTCAACAGAATAAAGAAAAACCATCGAAGAGCATAAACGAAACTTTCACATTGTAGATAAGGTTAAAGTTTGCATGTGAAAGTCAAGATCGGAGTAATATATTGAAGTGGACGGGGTCCAAATCAGACAGAGAACCAGGAGTAGTACGACTATGAGAAGGTAGTAGACACTACTAGGAGTCGACAGACAAGTGTAAACTCTTACTATGACAAACTGAGAGGATCCATCTGTCATCCTCCAGAAACCAATAAGAGTGATGTCTAGACAAGGTGACTTACTTCGCTAAATAACCCTAAAGTCACACGGACCCTTCCGGACCTCTCTACTACTCTCAGAGGTTTAAGGTCCTTTCCAAAGTTGAATTCGATGGTTGAGAGAAAGATCAACGAGATCAAGAGGCATTCAAGTAACTTTAAAAAGTATCAAATTACTATTGTAAGAATAAATTTTGTAATGTCTACTATTTAGATGCGAGAACTGGTCTTACAGGTTAAGGTCCAGGGAGGCATTCTGTGAATGTTTAACCTACAGACAAGTCCTGAATAAAGACACATAAACGTATCAATATCTTTACATAAAATTTATATATCAGAGATAATTAGATGTTTAAAAATTAGTCACGGAAGATCAGTTTAAGAATAGTTATAATGGTCAGGTAAGAAAATTTGACCACGGTCATAAAGAGATAACTACCTTTAAATCTATCAAGACAGAGTACATGATTGGTATGCCGGGAGACTTCCCCAATCAAAATTGATGAAGTAACGGAGGTTTCGCCATGACTATTCTCATCAATAAAGAGATATGTTGACGGTTCCAAAATTTTAATCTAATAAATTCAAACGTAGAGAATGATGATCGCTCCAATTCGTCCCTGAGACAGTCGTCAGACGTAAAGAAGACTGAACAGGTAATAATAGGAAACAAGTAAAAATAAGAGGGAACCAACAGGACATGGATAAATATCTATAAGAATGTGGAAAGGAAAACATAAGATAATGTCGAAAAGGGGTAAAACAAAGAAAACAGAAAAATTTTCGCACGACGTCAGGTACCCTAACGTTTCTTAACCTGTTCTGAATCACTGGCTTGTTGAAAACTATGTTAGTTCAACAAGTAATTAGAAATGAAACACTGAAAGCAAAAACAGATCAAACACTTCTATACAGGTTGTCGTTTCAGTATTCGTAGGATTATGAAATGATAAATTGTAAATCCTAAAATAAGTTGATCTTGATTAGAAAGACTTACCACACTTTCTTCCTAGGTTAAATAAAATGAATGTCTGCTCATATTACCCTTTCGAAACCATCCCTATGACTGTATTGAAAGTGTATTTTTTAGTATTTGACAGAGCATTAACAATGGGGGTCGGAGATGTGTTCGGTCGAATCTCGTACTCGAAGAGATCTCTGGAAACCTGTCTGAACTGAAGGGTAATGACTTTAGGTAGTCCGTCTGTAAAGTCCAGTGTCGACAAAGACGATGTAAAGTACTTATTCGTGAAAAAAGGGAAAACAGAAATTGTTTTGAACTGAGAGAAGACTATGAAAAATTTAACAAAATAGACAACATCCTATACCTTCCCGTTTGCACACAAATTAACGTTTTCTTTCGGAACTTTTAAGACTATAACTGTTCAGTGGAAATGTAGTCATGTGTCTTCATGCAGGAGAGAGGATACGAAAACGTCACGTTTGAAATAGTTAGGCTATAACTTTCTACCATCAAGTGATCAAATTGAACATAAGACTAGGAACACTCTCAGTCATGAATAGTAAAAGTAGTCAATAGAGAAATAAGGGGAATGGGTATTCTCCACAGTAAAAGATTTACTAAACCTCCTCATGAAAATACAATTCCTATAGTTAGAGCATCCAATTTGTATAAAATGATTAAAAAAGTTTAAGATTACAAATTTTTGGAAAACATGATAGAAACTGATATATTTTCAAGTAATTTCAAGAATATATCAGTTCTTAGGTACACACACCAAAGACCTAGAGTACAACATAAATCCCTCTAACAAAAGGTACTAATACATACGATAGGAGATTACTGAGACAAAACGTAAACCTATTTTCTTACTCTGTCAACAAAACATGTCTTTATTAAAACTCGTCTTAGAGTATATGGTCATGACAATTCGATGACTGTTACTTGATCGTGGAAATAATATATAAAGGAAATACACATATAGATAACACTTACAAACACACACACAACTGTTTGTGCTACAAAGTTCGGAATTTAAGAATCCTAAAACAATCCATGTTTCTTAGTTATCTAATTAAACCCCGAATGATTGTAGACATATTATGACTTAGAAGGGGATGTCTTCCTACTTTACAGACAAGAAGAGTAGGAGGTAATTTGAAATGAGTAAAACAAACATGAATATCAGTGTACTCTTTACCAAGGTCGTGACCGACGTGTTTCGGAAGTCCTCAGTCCTTCATTATGTCACATTTTGTTCAGTCTACATTCCGTTGTCCATCACCAAACTTGACACCTTTTCACCTTTTGTTTACGGGTAGATTTCCATGAGTAAAATTTAAAGTGTGTTTAGTTTGTACAAATACTCAAAACTGGATATCAAAACTAAAGAAAAGGGAGACCAGAACCTTAATGTCGAATCTTGGATTGTGGAAAAGATAAATTTACTGTACCTAAATTGTACTAAGTAGATGGATCTTAATCCTTGCGATTCAATTTAAAACAAAAGATTAGAAGAAACCAATAACTAGAAAATTTCAAAAGACAGAAAACTCCTGATATCACGGAAACAAATTTACATTTACTACTTATTTAGAGTCATTTAAAATGAATAATGTTAACTACAACATTATTGTAGACCAAAGAATTTTGACTTATATATTACTTCAATCAAAAAGAATAGTTGTTTTAGTATAAAGGTACAAACATGACTTTGTCCTCGGTAGTAGAATTGAGATAGTAGTACTTGAGGTTGTAATTGAGATGACACAACCTATGGGAAAAGTGAGTCGAAGTCTTGTTCCCGACGAGAAAATGAGTTTTTAGAAATCAGAGGACCCAGAACTCGACAAAGCAATAAAGTGGCTATTAGTGACGATTCTACTAGTCCAGAAGAAACATATGTATCAATGGAAAAATAAAATGTAATTACAAATAACTAATACGATCCGTGACACGACTCGTTAAATGTACGTAATAGAGTAAATTAGGAGGGTAATTGAAAACTCCATCATGGTAATAATAAAGATATTATCTTTATTTTTCTGTTCTACGAATGTTCCTTGTTTTACAAAGAGGTCTTGATCTCCCGATCTTCTACCTTGTAATTCTTGACCTTGGGACTAGATCAACAACGACGTTATACTTAAGACTTAAAACTATTCATCGGGTCCTTACTCTGTCAGTGTCCTTTACCCTGAGACTTTACATTTCACCCTGTTCCATAACCCCCCGTCCCCAGAAAATCCGATAAAACTCACTACACGTGGAACTTGATTCGGGATGTCCTACCGTCACTTGCCAAAATTACTTCTTCACTATACCAGTCTGAGAAATTTATGTTCAAACTGACGTCATACCTAATGATTGTCCTTATGTCCCCCTACCCAATCTTTCGGGAAGGGTATCAGACACAGTTTATCTAATAGCACATAACCTGTTTGTAACTATCTGACCTTTACCTAATTGCCTCAGTCTAAGTTCCGTATAAATCCTCTATTTCGGATGTCCAGAACCGTCGACTGACCCGTATCTCCGACTCCCCCTCCTTTCTCAGTTCTTACTGAGGTATCACACTTAAGAGAGTACTACTCGTTCCACACGAGCGACGGACTTTCTAAAGGACGTCAGGAATGTAAGTATCCCAGAAAGAGGACATACTTAAGAGACTACATCTCAATCTCTGGGTGACATCGATTTCCGAAAGGGTGTTTACAATGTAAGCATTCCAAAGAGAGGTCATACTTAAGCGACTACGACTCGTTCCGGACGCAAGACCGATTTGCAAAAGGATGTAAGGAATGTGTACATTCCAAAGAGAGGCCATACTGAAGAGACTACAACACGTTCACTGCTTGACAACGATTTCCGGAAGGGTGTAAGCTATGTGAGTATCCCAAAGAGAGGTCACACTTGGGAGACTACAACTAGTTCCATGCGCTAGACCGACTTCCGAAAGGATGTATGAAATGTAAGCATTCCAAAGAGAGGTCATACTTGGGAGACCACAACTCGTTCCACACGTATGACCGACTTCCAAAAGGATGTAAGGAATGTAAGTATCCCAGAGAGAGGACATACTTAAGAGACTACATGTTAATCCATAGGTGCTACCGATTTCCGAAAGCGTGTGTGTACTGTGTGTATACCAAAGAGAGGCCACACTTAAGAGACTACGACTCGTTCTTTACTTGGTAATGATTTCCGGAAAGGTGTGAGCTATGTAAGTTTTCCAGAGAGAGGTCATACTTGAGAGACCACAACTCAGTCCACACGTTAGACCGACTTCCGAAAAAATGTGAGAAATGTGACTATTCCAAAGAGAGGTCACACTTGAGAGACCACAACTCGTTCCACCCGTAAGACCGACTTCCGAAAGGACGTAAGGAATGTAAGTATCCCAAAGAGAGGTCACACCTAAGAGAATACAACTCGATCCAAACGTGAGACTGACTTCCAAAAGGGTGTAAGCTGTGTGCGCATCCCGAAGAGAGGTCATACTTAAGAGACTACTTCTCACTCTCTACTCGAGACCAACTTGTGGAAGAGTGTAAGTAATGTAAAGTTCTCAAAGAAAAGATGTATCTGAAAGAATGCAAAGTAGAGCTGTCCAAAAAAGGCCATTGAAGAGAAAACACCGAGTACGAATAATGCAAAGACGAAATATAGTTTCTAACATAGGACTACCTTTCAAACGGTCCTGAATCATATAAGTAAAGACACTAGGAGTAAATCCTAAAGAGACACTCACTACTAGTCGACTGATCGTACATGGAGGACTCAAGGGTTGACCAAGAATTTGGTCAGGCAGGAAAATCTGAGGGGAGAGGTTGACCTCGTCAACTCCAATATTGATTCTACCGAAGAAGGGTAGTAGTAATGAAACCTACTAAGAAGTATTTATTGAACGAAACTACCTTTAAGGAACAAAAATTTACGTATGAGGGTCAGATGTTCTATAGTTCTTTTGTTTGTAGAAAACATAAATACGTAATCCTTTCTTGAAGATTTTGTGTCTGACCACTTACTTGATGTACGCATTCAAGTTCCTACATTATCGACCATTTACGTTAGATTGCTCTAATATTCCGTACCTTTATATCCTTTTAAGTAATTCTTTTATGGAGTACGTATTGATAATTCCATTGGTAGTCTTTTAGTGTTAGTAATATATATGTATAAGTATAATTATATTCAGACGTTTGTGGGAAGGAGAGAACGGGAGTCCAATCGGACGTAAGTTCCATTCAAGCAATCGAAATTTTTTTTTTTTTAAGTACAGTCACACCGATTTTTTTTTAGATAATCTAGGGGTGTAGGGTTTTGTGTGCTTCACAGTGATTAATAGTACCTTCACAATCAGTGAGTCAACACAGAGTGAGAAACGATGGGGTCCCTGACATCGGGCGGTCCGAGGAGACGGGCACCCTCAGAGGTCCGTTCTTATGACCTCACCCAACGGTAAAGGAAGAGGTCCCCTAGAAGGGCTGGGTCCCTGACTTGGACACAGAGGACGTAACGTCCACCTAAGAAATGACAGAACTCGGTGGTCCCTTGGGATAATTAACGGTGTCCGACATATACTTTGAGATACCAATTTGAAATCGTCAGACTTTCGTCAGAAGGACTCATAGTAAAAGACACACTATACAAGGTTGGTTCACATTTAAAAATCGACTATGAGTTCGATTCTACGGAAGTATAACTTCATTCAAACATAGTTTAACAACCAAAATAATTAGACGGTATCCGGAAATAAACGGAATAGAAAAGGTAAGGATTTAGTTTAGTGGACAATGAGACAAGTTCTGAAAGGTTACCAAAGAGTGGAATAAACATCATTTTGGTCTGAAGGATAATACTAAATGTTTTCGTTATATCGTGTCTTTGTATTTGCATTTTACCATGTTTTAATATCGTTTATTTTAGATCCTTTTATACTTTCGTATTAGGACTGGTTCACCTCAAGTAGGGTGTTTACGTTCCAACCAAAGTATATACTTTTAGTCATATTAAGTGGTGTAATTGTCTAATTTCTACCTTTAGTATACCAACAAAGTTAGTCACATTTTCATAAAATGATTTAAATTGTAGACAAATAATACTTTTAACAGTCGTTTCATCCTTATCTTTCCTTGAAAGAGTTCGACTATTTCCCGTAGATTCTTTATAGACATTGTTGAATAACCACTTTCTCACTTATGTAAAGGGAAATTCTAACTCTTGTCACGTTCATATAAACGAGAATTGGTTACGATAAGTTGTCATGTTCTTTAGGATCCATAAAGGTATTCTTTATTTCAACATAAACGTCTATTGTATTGAAAAGTACGGAAGGGACCATCGAGTCAACCATTTCTTAGACGGACGTTACGTCCTCTGGGACCTAGCTAAGGACCCAACCCTTCTAGACAACCTCTTCCCTATCCGATGGGTGAGGTCACAAGAACCCGAAGGGGTCAACGAGTCGACCATTTCTTAGACGGACTTTACGTCTTCTGGACCTAAGCTAGGGACCCAACCCTTCTAGGGGACCTCTTCATTTGTCTATGAGTGAGGTCATAAGACCGGACCTCTTAAGGTACCTGACATATCAGGTACCCCAGCGTTTCTCAGCCTGTGCTGACTAGTGTATACGTGTGTAATGACCTTTTTTGAATATAGATTTCTTAATACATAGAATATAGGTATTTTGATATAGAGAAAGATATATCTATATATTTATATTATGAATATTCTTCGGTGATGTGACCTATACTGTTTTGTGACGATTATCTTTCATTCTGACATTTTTTACCGATTTAAAGTCCTTAACCTTTTGTTACTATAATCAAGGGAGATTTAACTATGTATCTAAGTTGTGTTAGGGTTTGTTTTGGGGTCGTCCTAAAAATCCGTCTTTACGAGTTGAAGTAAGATCTTAAATATATCTTTACGTTTACTAGATAATTTTATCAGTTTCACTAAAATGTTTAAGTTGACTACAGTTTTAAATGATATTTCGATGTCATTAGTCCTGTCAGACCATGACCACTTTCCTGTCTGTATATATCTAGTTACCTTTTCTTGTCTCAAATCTTGAATTGGGTGTGTACATACCAGTTGACTCAAAGTTGGTTTTATGGTTTTTCTGTTATATTACCCCTTCCCTTTCAGAAAATTTTTTCCCATGGTCTCGTTGACACATAGACTTTTTGTCGTTGTCTGAGCGTGTCTCTCGTGTGACCAACGGCTCCTCCTCTCCTCCCCCTCCCTTCCTAGTCCTCAAACTCTGGTCGCCTACGTTTGACAGTATATCCTACCTGTTTGTTCCGGGGGGACATCTCGTGTCCCCCGATGCATACGCATCTGGACTCAGTAAGACGACATGTCGACTTTAATTGTTCGTGACATTTGTCGGAATGAAGTTATTGTAGTAATTTTTTATTATTATTTGGAGTTTGCTATGCCACTCCTATACCTCGTGAGGACCTTGAGATGATGTTACGACTACCCTTACTTTTATGGTAGAGGAACCTTTTGATTTCAATGGGTATAAGGACAGTATACTGAGTCAAAAAGGTGAAAAAAAGTTTCGACCATAATTTTTTTTAAAAAATTAACCGTATATTAGCGAAATGACACAACACGATCGAAGACGACATGTCGTTTCATGTTGCTGTACACATGTATATAGGGGAGGGAGAACTCGAAAGAAAGGTGTTGGGGGTGGGGTAAAGAGGAGAAAATCTATAAATGGATTCTCTTTGCTTTTACATACAGGTATGTTTCAGGACATGCACTGGTGAAGTATAGTGGGGGTGACCTTTGTTGAGTTTCCACGTAGTCAGTCATACACTCGCCGTTTTGTTTTTACACCTGGTAGGCGTCTCATCTGCCTGTGAGTCGTTGTTTTCGCCACTCAATTAGTGTGTACGTTGTGACACTGAAAGTTTTATTTAAGACTACCACTTCATTTGGGTTGTCTTATCACACTAAGGTAAATCGAATTTCCGTTTGATTAGATTTTGCTGTTTCCAATCAAACCTCGGTCTCACCTCTTCTTACCTGACGTTTTTCCGTGTTCGATAGAAGACCCCACTACCTTTGTAAAACACAGAATAACGTCACTACCAAAGTACCTACATATGTCGACAGTCTTGAGTAGTGTGATATTAAGTGTATTTACGTTAAATGACAGATATTTCAATTCTTTTTCATACCTACCTTTGTTTCTGATTCATTTCTGTCTGAAGTCACTGTATTTCATTTTGAGTTCATTGCTCGAGAAATGTGACTTTTATGAGACTGAACCTTGGATATCTTATCAAAATTTTATACAATCCAGTATATTTTAGGAGTTGAGCAATCTTTTGTCTTAATCATCATTAACGATAGGACTAGTTTATACTATTTTGTTAAACTAGTTTTGTGTCATTTTGGTCTTTTGAAAGACAATTTGTTGACAATACATTTACCCTTAATTTTCTTTTCAACAGATCCTTTATCTTTATTCTTTTGGTGATTTATAGCTTATGTCGACTTTGATATAATTCGCCTTCAATTTTGGAGATTATTAAAGTAATCACTTAATTCTCTGTTACTTTATTATCAAATTCGAAAAAAGTCAAAAAATCGTACAAAGGTTTTTTACCTTTCTTTCATTCGGATTCTTTATTTATCATTTTTCTTTTTGGTTTCTATCTCTTAATCTTTTCCCCTCTTACTACTTCGATATAAAATATAAATTGTCTATATCGGTCTTCGACCTTAAAGTTTTATTTATTCGTTTTGACTAATTACTCATCGTTGGATTGTTGATTTTTTTAATCGATATATTTTATTCTTTTACCCTATAAAATATGATGTCAAGTTTTGTTTTTCTTGACATACGCTAATAATGCCTCTTCCGTTACCGTGGAGTGAGATCATGAGAACGGACCTTTTAGGGTACCTACCTCCTCGGACCACCCGATATCAGGTACTCCAGCGATTCTCAGTCTGTGCTGACTCGTTGAAGGGAAAGTGAAAAGTGAAAGGACGTAACCTCTTCCTTTACCGTTGGGTGAGGTCACAAGAACGGACCTCTTAGGGTCCCTACCCCCTCGGACCACCCGACGGCAGAGACCCCAGCGTGTCTCAGCCTGTGCTGACTTCGGTGAATCGTCGTCGTCGTCGTTCGCTAATAATACGAGTCCAAGTACCTTTATTTGGACTATTGGTAGATCCTTTTAATTTTAAATATATTAAATTGGGTTCCTCCTTCGATAACCCTCCGATGAAATGGTCTCCTGTGAGTCTTTCGATAGTTTCCGGATGAAGGGGTGTCTCCGGGACCGTCTCAAAAAGAAGGGTTGAGATTCTGGCGACTGGCGTAAGGAAGGGTGATTGTAGATTAGTCTGACAGAAGGATCGGAGGAAGGGAGGTCACCATACGTGAAGAAGTGATCCTTTAGAAGGGTAGTCTATGCAGAGAATGACAGGATTCAGTTTAAGTAGAAAAGAAGATGTTTGGACAAGAAGGAAAACTGAACAAAGACAATTTACGATAGTGGAGGGTCAATGGGTCTGAACTTCTTTTATGGTGGTCTTCATAAAAAGGACACTACCAAATATTTGTAGTCTTATTAGGATTTTTAAATTATCCTACTAAAAGAGTTTCATCTTTGGACTTAGGACCATTCTCTAAGTCACTTATTTATTTACTTAGTCAGGAAGTCAGATTTTCCCTACTTACTCACTTTTCCTTTTTTTTTACGTAGCGACGCAGGTCTACAAACTTGTGTCCCAACCTCGTTGAACACATTTTGACTTTCCGTTCCTGTTCCTCTGCGACGTGTAAACCTAGGTCTCCTGTCCTCCTCCAATAGACTCTCCTGTCACGACACACTCCCTCACTTAGGCTCCTCTCACATCGAACCCTCGAGTCCGGTCTCTGTGGAGACGGAGAAGCGTCCGGACCTCGGGAAACTGCCATGGGTCCTTCGTAGCCAATCGTCGACCTGAAACGTCCGATCACCTCGAAAAGGACCGTCCCCGGAGAGGTCGGGACCCAGAGTGAGTGAGTGGTCCCGTGCGAGGGGAGCCGAGGAGAAGGTGGTAGGTCCCGCGGAAAGGAACGAGGTCATTACTCTAGTGTAGACCGAATCTTTGGCTTTGAGGACGAGTGTTCTTTATTTTTCCCCTCAATCGGTCCGGGTAGTCAGTCTAGTCCGACGAACCAGTGACCCTTCCCCTCCCTCGGCTCCGGCTGAGATGTTTCGATGTGAGTAGACCCCCTCGTCGCCCCTCCACGTCGTCTCCGAGGGGTTTCCACCGCGACCTTTCGTCGGAGGCACGCCTAAGGCGGAATGTCCCTCTGGAGTGGGTCGCTATGGTCCGAGGACATCAACAGGTCGTAGTGGCAGGACATGTCTGAGGAGACTCGTCCCAAGTCGGTAAGGGTGAGGAGAACGCTCTTTAACTGTCGGTGCAGGGGTTTACAGTGGTCTAGGACTTTACTGTGTCTGTGCCAGGACGAGTTGGTCACAAGATTGGGAATGTACTCGTGTCAAATTTTTCCATTTGACGGACACAAGAGTCTGTCTTTATGACGTATGTCCCTGAGGGGACAGGCCCAGGACCCCAGACTCGTTGTGCCGGAGAGACACGAATCAGAACCATAAGACGGTACCTTTCACGTGTTAAAGTCTCTGAGATGACTGCCTCTTGACCGTTCTCGCCTTGTGACACTTGTCGTTTGCACCGTCTCGAGTCCTGAGTGACGTGCGGTCTCGCGAAGAGTCACACCCTTTAGTCCTGTCCGACGACGACGACGACTCAGCGAGGTCAGCACAGGCTGAGGCACGCTGGGGTCTCTGCCGTCGGGTGGTCCGAGGGGGCAGGGACCCTAAGAGGTCCGTTCTTGTGACCTCACCCCACGGTAAAGGAAGAGGTCACGTCCTTTCACTTTTCCCTTTCCCTTCAGCGAGTCAGCGAGAAGCGCTGGGGTACCTGACTACGCATGGTCCGAGGAGGTAGGTACCCTAAAGGGTCCATTCTCGTGACCTCACCCCACGGTAACGGAAGATCTCGTCACTTTTTTCCGGAGTTCCTCCTCCGTCTTTGTACTCAATACGAGTTAAAAATACACGTAAAAGGGTTTAATACGTTAACTTACTAGTTACAAGGTCGATATAGTTAATCCATATATATTTTTATATAAACTACGAGTGACATAACCATGAGATTTTAATGTATGTTTATTTTCGTCATTTCTTCAAAATACCACTAAAACGTTTTTATATTGAATTTACATACGGTAATGTCTCTTGTCAGTCCTTGTTGTCTTCTAATGTATTGTCGAGAACCATTGCAGTGATTCAAAGTCTCTGTCGACAATTGAATAGTATTCGGGATTCTCTGTCTCATTGTCAGTAAGATTGGTGGTAATACAATTTATCCCTTGTAAAGTTTACACTATTACGTCGCGCAGTGTTTTGTGGACGTCGAGAGTGGTCTCTTTGTGTGGGTCTACACGTGTGGATCACTTGTTCTCAAAGACTTTACAATGGTGTATCGAGAGTTTATGGTACCAATTTAATTCCTAGAAACATTGTACTTTACTCTGGATCAGACGAAGGGGGTTTAATTCTTTTATGCCTAAGAAGGATTACGCCATTCAGACGAGGTCTGAATTAAAAAAAAACGACATACTAGACCATACACGAAGTGTCCAAACCGTGTAGTGTCTCGTTTTGGATGGGAATTCGACTCGACTGTACGTCGACGGGAGTTGCCGTGTGTGGGTTTGTCGACTCGGCTGGACAGTCTATGACTTTAGGAAGGTGTGACCGACCACTTGTCGCCGACGTCCCTCGGGGCGACCGCCGGTAGGAGGGGTGTCAGGTCGTCCCTCCCCTGGCGGGTGGGACGTAGTCGCAGGTCCTGGGGTAGCCCCACTCAAGACCTACACAGGACCGGTATCCCCAACAGTTTATCCTTACAGTGAGGATAATTGCACGGAGGACTGTCTCATCATTATGGGAATGACTTCTACGTAAATTCGGATAGTCACTACGATGTGTCTTTGTAAAAATTACCCTTCTTTTTTTTTTACTCAGTCATATACTTATTGACAGACTCATTACCTGCTTTTGCAATTCCTTCGATGTTCACTCCACTTTCCTGTGGTGCTTTGTAGTCAATACAAATAGTCGAAGATAGAATACACGAAGGTAGAGTCTTTGTCGAATTATTTCCCTTTAGACCCTTCACTCACTCTCGCAGTTCCTTTCCTTGTGTCCAACCCAAATTTTCTACTTTGAACACGATCTATCCCGACCCGTGGTAGTTAGTATTTAAGATAATTTTGAGTTGGTGAAGTTGTGTGAGAAATTTTGACACACGTTTTTTTCCACAAGGTGTGTGGTACAAAAGACATCATCTCCGGTCCGTCCAAAACGGTCCATTTGAAGAATGAAAAAAAATGAACGTGTGTATTTGTTTACCTAGACCCAAAACTACTAGACCAACTGTAAAAGGAGAATCGGTTACTCTAGACTTATAAAAGGTTTACAGAAATAAAACTAAGATATTTTGTCCTTAGAATCTGGTACAACAGTGGAAGAATTTCTTCGAGTCCTTTATTACAGACCTCTCTCGGGAGTCCTACCGTGTCATCGTTCTGTACTTCGGGTGGAAGAGGTGTTTGTGCTTTCATTGCCCTACGAGGGTCGTCGCTCTCTTCTCGTCTCTTAATTAACGTTCCTGTGGGGGTGCGCCGAGAGTCCACTGAAGAGACGTCTTTGTGACGTCCTACCTTCCCTGACCTTTCTATACAAGTTTCTGAACTTTCCCTTCTTGAACGTCGGATCCGATGAGAATAGCATTCTAATAAATCTTATCTTTTTGTTTAAAAATTTTCTTTCTTTTATCACGGACCATAAAGATGGGTATCACTAAAAAAAGGGGAAAGATTCAATTTTTGAGTCTTCAGGATTGGGGGTTGTAGATGGATGGAGGATATTCGTCAGTTTTACGTGTCAATCATACATAAACAAGTCCAAGGGAATGTGTCTGTATAGATACTAATGTATAAGTAAATGACTACTGTAGTGAGAACCAGCTACGTATAATAACAGTTATGTATTACATTTAGTCGGTATAGACTAAATGATTGGGGAACTAAGAAAAGTTAATACAATCAGAATTAAAAAGTGATACTACAATGTTTCCAGAGATCAATAACAGAATTTTATATAAGGATTTTCAAGGAGAGAGGTAATTCTGATCCTAAAGGGTTGAATGAATTGTAGTCTTTTTTCAAATTTAATGTGATAAGACCGGATCAGTCTTTTCCTGCATTACTTTTTTTTTTTAGTCCAACCCTGACTTCAAAACTGGACATCAGTTTCTTTATGATTATTTTCAAAAAGTCCATCCTCCTTTTACCTTACTTTACTTTTTATTCCTTGTGCCTTCGTAACATCGTGTCCTTCTTTAAGTCTCGGGGTTCTGTTCTTGATTCACATTGACGACGACGACGATTCAGCGAAGTCAACACAGGCTGAGACACGCTGGGGTACCTGCCCTCGGGTGGTCCGAGGGGGTTGGGACCCTAAGAGGTCCGTTCTTGTGACCTCACCCAACGGTGAAGGAAGAGGTTACGTACTTTCACTTTTCACTTCACTTCAGCGAGTCAGCACGGACTGAGAGTCGCTGGGGTACCTGCCCTCGGGTGGTCCGAGGGGGCTGGGACCCCAAGAGGTCCGTTCTTGTGACCTCACCCCACGGTGAAGGAAGAGGTCACGTACTTTCACTTTTCACTTCACTTCAGCGAGTCAGCACGGACTGAGAGTCGCTGGGGTACCTGCCCTCGGGTGGTCCGAGGGGGCTGGGACCCCAAGAGGTCCGTTCTTGTGACCTCACCCCACGGTGAAGGAAGAGGTCACGTACTTTCACTTTTCACTTCACTTCAGCGAGTCAGCACGGACTGAGAGTCGCTGGGGTACCTGCCCTCGGGTGGTCCGAGGGGGCTGGGACCCCAAGAGGTCCGTTCTTGTGACCTCACCCCACGGTGAAGGAAGAGGTCACGTACTTTCACTTTTCACTTCACTTCAGCGAGTCAGCACGGGCTGAGAGTCGCTGGGGTACCTGCCGTCGGGTGGTCCGAGGGGGCAGGGACCCTAAGAGGTCCGGTCTCGTGACCCCGCCCGCGGTAGCGGCGAGATGACGAAACGGCGCGATGACGAGCATTATCTCGCGACCAACTCTACGACGAACAACTCTTTCACCGTCTTCATGATTGACATCTTCCTTCTAATGTCTGCTTCTTTCTACTAGCAGTGTCATTCTTCATCACCTATGTCTAGTAGGATTTCGCCGGTGATTCTCTCATTACCGGACCGACACTCTTGTCTCCTTTTTATGTTGTATCTGACAAAGTATTCTCCGAAGGGTCCACCGGTTATATCCTCTGTGCTCTAGTTAGGGACCCAGCCCTTCTAGGGGACCTCCTCCCGTTCCGTTGGGCGACGTCATGAGAACGGACCTCTTAGGGTCCCTGCCCCCTCGGACCATCCGACGGTGTCAGAACGACGACGAGGACGATTCAGTGAAGTCAGCACAGACTGACACGCTGGGGTATCTGCCGGAGGGTGATCCGAGGAGACAGGTACCCTAAGAGGTCCGTTCTTGTGACCTCACCCAACGGTAAGGGAAGAGGGCCCGATGTCAGGTACCCCAGTGTTTCTCGGTCTGTGTTGACTCACTGATTGAAAGTGAAAACACATTCTATTTCTATTTTAGAATTTTTACTCGACTCCAAACTTGTTGTCAGATGCATTTCACCCTCTCGATCGGTCGGTGGGAGATGCCCTCCTCTCAGTGCCTACTCCTGCCTCGTGCACGTCCTTGTCCTCGGACCTTACGAACCCCCTGTCGTTCCGCCGGTCACTCTGACCGGTCTGTCGTCACTTCTGCCCTCCTCTGCTCCGGACTCGCGGCCCTCGACCCGGCGCACCCTGGACTCTCCGTTCCGTCCCCGCGCCCCGGAGTAGGGCACCTCTTCACGGCCCGAGGTCCTGGGCTCGTGAGCCGGGGGTCCTCGGGAAGGGACAGGACGGTGGGAAGAGAGTCGTCGGCCACGACTGGGAGTCGTCACGTCGAACGACGGAGACTGGCAGTGATTACGACTGCAGACGTGCGGTGAGGAAGGAACCGGAGAAAGAGGAGTACACCTTTTATCACAGAGTCTTTTGGTCCAATGAGCATCAAAATAAGGACCGAAATAGTAAAATACTTGGATCTTCAGACCACAGATTTATCTGATCGAGGACCGGTGTACACCAATAAATTTAGTTATAAATTTTTAATCAGGAAGTCAGTGTGATCAGGTATGTGCACCGAGGTGTCGGGGTGCACGATCGACGACGCCACGACCCGTCACGTCTGGGTCGCAGAGACGGCGGTCAGCGAGCCGCTACGAGACGCACTATCTTTGGTTTCCACATCGTCAGACATCAAAATAAAAATATAAATTAGATGTCTTACAAAAATCGGAGTTTCATACTCCTTCTTTTTTTAAAGTTCACTTGCAGGTCAGGAAGAGGAGACTAAATTTTATAATGTGATAGTATATTATTTGATCATCTGTCATTTAAGGTGCTTCTGTCATAGACAAATTGGTGTCACAACGGTCGTAAAGTATATGTCATCCAGAAATTATTGATATACAAGTCACTCACTCACTCATAGAAGGGAAACATGAACGTAAACAAAGACCTGCAATACACGACTGGAATAAAGAGACCGAGGGTAAGATACAATAAATGACTAAAACAATAATATCTACATTCGTCGGTGAAAAATTGCATATAAGTTATAAGGGAGGATGGTCAGAGGAAAAAGTTTTTTACAGGAGGTCAAAAGGTATAATTGAGATGATTAGAAGTGACTTACTGCGTCTTATAAGCCAGACACCGGACTACGATTGAGTCCTATAGAGTAATGAGGGCACCTCATGATGAGCAATTACGAGTGGGTCACGGACTTCTTTTGAGGACGGGATCGACTGGGTGATTTACGAGTTCTGTGTCGTTTAGGGTGAGGAGTTTTGGTGGGACTCTTTCTCTGGGACAGGACGCGGTGTCGACTCCGAAGGGGTCGTCCGGGACGGATGAGAGTTTGAGTCGAGACACCTCTTCGAGTTTTGACGACTAGTGTAGAATCGTGGGTGAAACTGGAGTTACTTAGTTCAGGGAGGTCGCTTCTAAAAGTATAAGGTGGTTCCTCACATAAACCGGAGAATTCTGGAGGGTTGACTTGTGGAGTGGGTGTCGTTTACGATTTGACAAAGAACTTATCTTCTACTTTTAAGACCGACCCCCGCCCCTTCCTTCGAGTGACACGAAACCCCCACCCCCCGCCCCATTAGAGGAAAGTGATCTAACCTCTTGTACTCCTGGTCCAGTGACTTACTGACCTTGAAGTCATCTCCCCCCTTAAAGTCTTCTTTTCGTTTTACAGGTGCATTTTAGACTTTTTTTTGTTCCGTAGATCTATTCTTTATAATGGAATGGAGCCTGTACCGAAATTCTTTAATACTGTCGAGGAGACGGGAGGAGGAAGGCCGAGGAGAGACTCGTCACAAGTCTCTTTTGTGTCGACCTCTCCCTCCTTCTTTTGTACTTTACGGTCCGGACGGGGTCCGAGAGTCGTGGCAGTCGACTCGTTCGGAGGAAGGAAGAGCGACGGGAAGAGGGGTGGTGTCTTCACTTATTCTCCGCAGTCAGTCGACCGGAAACGACAGATTTAAGAAAGTGGATGGACGAAATTGATGTCAGCTCAGTGTCACAATGTAATCAAAGTTCACAAGTTGTATCACTGAGTCACAGAAATCTCTAGTATGAGGTGAGTTCCCAAAGGGTCCACCAAGGTCACCATTTCTTGGACGGATTGTTACGTCCTCTGTATCCTCTGTGACACTAGGGACCCAGTCCTTCTAGGGACCTCCTCCGTTACCGTTGGGTGAAGTCATAAGAACGGACCTCTCAGGGTGTCTGTCTCCTCGGACGACCCGATGTCAGGTACCCCAGGGTTTCTCACCCTGAGCTGACTTCGCTGAATCGTCCGAGTATGAGGTAAATTTAGAGGGTGCACGAAATCTAGAGTTATACGTTGTATTTGAGACACGTATTCTATCGAGGAGCAAATATTGTCGTGGGAAGTCTCACCGTGACGGTTCATTCCCCATACAGGGGGAAGTGTCATTCCCATAAGTAGTCGCTTTAATAGGTTCCGAAGTACGAGTTCGTCGACGCGGGTGGACCCTAGGTCTAGACGGAGGAGTCAGAGAAGTGATCTCCTACTGTAACTTTACACAAGGGTGGGAAAGATGTTTCTACTCTATTTTTCGATGTTTCACTTACGGAGTCTCTTCGTAGAAATGTGTCCCATCGGGCGTGTCCCCAGCACACCAGACCTCCTGGGGCCTGGTTTCTCCTGAACGACGAAGACCAGGACCGAATATTTTGTGTGGCCTTTTGGTAAGCGAGTTGAAAAGATTCTTTGAAGGAGCCCCGACCCCCCTCACACGTCCACGTCCCTGCACGTCTTTGTCGGTGGCGTTGAGGGATTCAATGCTCAGTGACAGGTGCTTGAGGGGACGGAACCGCTCATGTCGCCGTCACCTTCCTGGAAGCCCCGGCCTCCAGTTCCGGCCGCGAGTCCCGAGACGGGCGGCCCGGGCTCCGGCCGAAGCGGGGTCGAGAAAGGAGGCACTTGAGGGAGAGGGGGCGAGGTAGAGCGCAGACGGGGTGATGTGCCTCGGGGGTCAGGGCCGCGCGCGTGTGTGTGCGGGGCCGCGGGGAGCGCGACCGCCGAGGGGCCCGCGTCGGACGCCCACGTGCCAGTGCTACGACAGAGGCGCAGGAGTGTGAGAGAAGTGTGTGCCGGCGCGCGTGAGGGTGCGCGTTCCAGTGCGTGTGTCCCCGCGACAGTGCGCGACAGTGTGTGCCGGTCTGGGCCGAGTGTGCGGCACTGTGCGCGCGAGACGGGTGTGTGTCCGTGCGTGGACTGGGGCCGAGGGTGGGCGGGCCTGCGGGAGTCGGCGGGCGGGCGGCCGTCCGGACGGGCGGGTGCGCGGGGCGCCCTGCGGAGTGGAGAGGAGCGAGCCGCCGGCCCGCCGGGCGCCGGCCCCGCCCCTGAGCTAGAGCGGCGCTCGCCGCCGGAGTGTTTCCCCGGCGCCGCGGGCCCGCCCGTCGGCCGCGGCCGGCGCCCCCGGCGGCCCTCGACCTCAGGCCGCGGTCCGGGCCCCGCCGCGCCCCGTACGGCCCTGGCGGCCCGGGCCCGCGGCGCCGGCGGCCGGAGCAGGCGAGCGCATCAGAGACGGCGCGCGAGCGTCGGGACCGGAAGGCAGGGTCTCGGCTGGGCCGGGCCGGGTCGGCAGTCCGGCCGCCTGGGTAGCGGGGCGGCGGCTCAGGCGGATCTGGACTCCCGGCCGCACTTGACGCGTCCGCGGGGAGCGAGCGGAGCGGATCCGCACGTCTTCGCGACCGGCGCGCGCCGCCGCCCCGACACCCCGCGTGCGCGTCACCGGCGCCGGCACGCCCGCGGCGTCCACCCCGAGGCCCGGCCGCGACCCGCTTGCGGCAGCCGCCCCGACCCACACGCCCGGTGCCTCGCGCGGCCCCGAGCCCCGAGAAGGACCCAGGGGCGGCAGGAGGGCTAGGGAAGTAAACGGTGAATGACTCCCCGATGACCCACGGTTCGTCCGGAAGGGTGTACCGAGCCACCATTTCTTAGGCGGACGGTTACGCCTTCTGGACCCAAGGTGGGGACCCAGGCCTTCTAGAGGACCTCCCCCTGCACCGTTGGGTGAGGTCACAACAAGGGACCTCTTAGGGTACCTGTCTCCTCGGACCGCCCGATCTCAGACCGTCCTGACTCGCTGGTTCCTGTCGTGTCCAGCGGCTCGTGACAACGTCCGCGACCCCGACGTTGATCCTTGCACGGTTTTAGGGGTAGGCGCCTCGACTCCAAGGTCACACCCTCTTTAAATTATCCTTTTTTTTTTCTACGGTTATTTATGACCCTTAACTATGTGCAATACTTCTTTTCGCCTCGTGTTCCGGCAAGAAAGTCATGAAACAAGAAAATGCGGGAGAACAAGGATAAGTCGCACAGACTCTTACAAATTATTCGAGGATCGAGAGGAGCAGTGTCAGTACGGAGTGGAGAAGACTTTGACGTAATATCCTACACGTCGAAGGCTCATTGAAGAGTAGTTTCCTGGGTCACTGTCTTGCGACCTTTACAAATATACCTCCTTTACATTTTTTACGTTTACAATATGAATGTTTCTATAAGTCAAGTCAAGTCAGCGAGTCAGCACAGGCTGAGACGCTGGGGTACTTAGCGTCGTGCGGTCCGGAGGGACAGGTGGTGGTTGAGGGTCTCAAGTGAGTCTAAGTGCAGGTAGTTCAGTCACTACGGTAGGTCGGTAGAGTAGGAGACAGCAGGGGAAGAGGACGGGGGTTAGGGAGGGTCGTAGTCTCAGAAACGGTTACTCAGTTCAGAAACGGACTCCACCGGTTTCATGACCTCAAAGTCGAAATCGTAGTAAGGAAGGTTTCTTTAGGGTCCCGACTAAAAGTTTTACTTAACCAACGTAGAGGAACGTCGGGTTCCCTGAGAGTTCTCAGAAGAGGTTGTGGTGTCAAGTTTTCGTAGTTAAGAAGTCGTGAGTCGGAAGAAGTGTCAGGTTGAGAGTGTAGGTATGTACTGGTGTCCTTTTGTGACATATGTCATTATTGTAGAACTTATATTTGTTGTGCCAATTTTCATCTCTTTATTTATGTACACAAACTTTAATATGTTGAATATTTTGATGAACACACTATGACTTCGTTGGACATAAAGACCCCAAAACAAAAGCAATTTCCCCCTTAATTAGACAATGTTGATGTAATTCTAACATGATAACCCTTCGACAAGGATATATATCTTTTCATTTTCCTTGTGTTAGGTGTTTTTGATCAACCAAAACACAAAATTAAAACTTTAAGACTGACGTGGATCGGAGACCGAAAGACTTTGTCACGTTTGTACGTTCAATTCTGTATAGTCATTTACAAGTCCAAAAACGTCGGAAAAGGTGTAAAGTGTCTACATACTTCTTAGAACTTACGGGTATTTCTACATACCCGTAGAAATGGGACTTCTTTTATCCACTATTGTAAAAAAACAAAAGTTGGTAATGGAAAATTCGAAGACAACCGTCTTGGACGATGTTTCGAACGTAGTTTTAAATGACACTGGACGTATTTTTTCTTCAAATAGTAAAAGTTTAGTTATTAGTCGTTTGTACAGACGGATCGTATAATTTAAATTACCGTATAAGATTCATGTACTAGAACTCATAATCTCATATCTTAGGCTCTGTCTCCTGGGTAAATGAAACGAGAGTAACAGTGTTACTTCTATATAAATAAAAAAGTACCTAATTATGACCTCGTTTAAATTCAGACATGAGATAAAACTCAATTTAAAATATTGTTCACACTCCAGCTTCAAGAAAACAACGACACCTACAGGTTACCGCGGTCGTAATAACTTTTACGATACCACGGAGGTTATTTAACGAAAACGTGGGCTTGCGTTAAAATTTTACCCGTTTCCTATACCTGTCTGTAGAGAGGTTTCTTATATTTGTCTTTCAGGTGTTCGTGAACTTTTCTACGAGTTTAGTAGTCAGGAACGACGACGACGATTCAGTGAAGTCAGCACAGGCTGAGACACGTTGGGGTATCTACCGTCGGGTGGTCCGAGGGGGTAGGGACCGTAAGAGGTCCGTTCTTGTAACCTCACCCAACGGTAAAGGAAGAGGTTACGTACTTTCACTTTTCAGTTTCACTTCAATGAGTCAGCACAGGCTGGGAGTCGCTGGGGTACCTGACGTCGGGTGGTCCGAGGAGGTAGGTACCCTCAAAGGTCCGTTCTCATGACCTCACCCCACGGCAACGGAAGAGGCGTAGTCAGGAATCCCTTTACATTTAGTTTTGGTATTACTGGACGGTAAAGTGTGGGTGTTTTTACCGATCCTAGCTTTTCAGTCTGTTGCTTCACAACCACTCCTACACCTTTGTGACTTGAGAGTATGTGACCGCCACCCTTAAATTTTACTTCATCGACGGAACCTCTTTGTAAGGTCTGTAAAGAATTTTTCGATCTCAATGATGTACTGGGTCGTTAACGTCAGCATTTACATATATATGGATTCTTTTTACCATTGTGTGTAGGTGCGTTTTTGATCATGTGTTTACGAAGTATTGTCGGTAATTATTGTCAAGTGATTATTACTGCCAACCTTGTAGTAATGAGTACTACCGGTCGTACCTTTGTTGGGTTTACGGGAATAATAAGTCAGTAGTTGACATTATTTTAGTCACTGTATGACTGTGGCTCGATGTTGCCACTCGACAACCCTCGGTCGCACTCCTTGAGGTGGGTACCGTTTCCAGTACTCCTTCCTTCGGACCGTATGCGTTTCCGCACTAGTTCGGAGTCCTTTGGGGGACAAGGGCTCGTAGATGGGGGTTTTGGTCTCATGAAATGCCCCTCGAGAGGGGGTATTGGTAAAGAGAGTCTCTTCCTCAATTGAACGTCGAGGTCAATTATTTTTAAGGATCCACACTGTTCTCACAAAGTTGAATGCTTGAGACTTCGAAGCGACCGGACGGACTAGTCCGAGCAGGCCGGCGTACACTACCAAATGTCGGAGGGTTGTCACTGTCCGTGCCCTACAAAATTTTGAAAGATTTATGTCTGAGAAAACTCTTCAATCTTTTAATAATCATATCATATCACCCAACTAATCCTTAATATAACCACTTCCCAAAAAAGTAAACAGGACGGTTATTAATGACGATTAAGGGACGGGACCCACACTGTTCCTACAGAGTCCAGTTTGAGAGACAACTGTCTGATCGAACACACTGTTGGAGAGTTGGTATTCGTCGTGTCTCTCAAACCTCATAATCGCATCCCGAAAAAAGTAACTACTCAGTTACTAACGGTAGTCCGGAGGTATTGGAATCCGTGGACCCTTATATAATTAGTTACATAAACTTTATATCTTTTCCTTTATATCATCAAAAAACTACAATCGTTATGATCTGAAAAACTCAATTACTTAAAAGAAACAATATCTAGTGACATGAAACAATATTTAGTGATATGATACATTTTTACATTGAAGTAGTGATAGAATTCTGTTTTATCTAGAATTCCCCTTGTAACCACTTCCCAAATGTAAACAACTCGGTTATAAACGACGATTTAGAGGTATAAGGACGGGAATATTACTTGTATTGATCGTATGCCCTCTTTATTCATAATTGGAAATTCTAATTAGTACAATTTGGAATCCAATTCATTTAAGGAAAGAACTGACATTGAGTGATGTGGGAGTGGGATATCCTTACGTTGAAATAAACCTCCCACCGTAGACTAAATTCTTTTTTTAGTGGGGACCTTTTTATTCAAAAGACCAATTGACTGGCTATAGTCTTTCCCGGTATTTTACAGTCGTCTGGAGTACCGGTCTTCTACTACTTTGAGTATTCTGGAAACATATTAAAATATACTTCGTGGACTAACACTGTTCCCAGTCCAGACGACTGGGGGCGCACTGAGACATAAGTAGGGATACATATTGTTTTTCCATATATTTGTTTGGACTTTTTATTTCTTTAGCCTAGTCAAAGACCTTTCTGACTAAGGGGGCACAGCAAAGAAAGAGCGAGGGGCAAAAGGACCGACTTAAGGGTAGACTGTACACCCATGAGTGGTTCGGACGATTAAGACGGACCCGAAGACTCTAGCCTGGCCCCTCCGGAGTCACGGAGGAGAGGAAGCCCTCTTACCTTTCTGCGGACACCGGATGCATCCACCACTAACCCTAAGGTGCATTGGTCAATAAGTCGGAGAAAAGAGGTGATTAAGAGGATGATGTGATAGACAAAGATTAGAGGGAGACATAGACATTAATTTATTCAAAAAAGGTCCTGCGGCTAAGGCAGGGGTGGAAGTTTAATGGGACCTAGGTGGCCCCGGCCTGGGGTCGTCACTCGGAACTTTTGTAAGGTGATACACTTTTCGGTCCGTGTTTTCTGATGCGCAACATACTCGTGTAAACTATACTTTATAGGTCTTATCCGTTTTTAAAGTCTCTTCCACTTAGTCACCAACAAACCCGACTCCCCTCCTTTACTTCTTACTCGTGCCTGTAGTCCGAAAGAAGAAACCACTACTTTTACAAAGTTCAAATCTAACACGACTATCAATGTGTTGGGACACTTATACGACTTTATGGAGGTTTCTTCTTCTCGAAGGGACCACCGAGTCTGCGATTTCTTGGACAGACGTTACACCCTCTGAACCCAAGCTAGGGACCCAGTCCTTCTAGGGGACCTCTTCCTTTACTACTGGGTGAGGTCATAACGACGGACCATTTGAGGTACCTGTCTCCCACCACCCGATGTCGGGTACCCCAGTGTTCTCAGTCTGTACTGATTGTGCAATTCGTGACTTCTTGTTTTCCCTCGCCTGGGACTCTCATCCCGAGGGGGTCTCGGAGCCGAGAACGTAAGGAGGAAACGAGGAGGGGGAGGAAGTATGTGTTGTAAATTCCCCCGTGTTTTGTGTTTTGTCTTGGTCTTTGGTTTTATGTACTATGTAGCTACTTTACGAAAAGTTGTATTTTCTAGTTGCATTTTTCAAGTAATACTTGTTTTGTAGTTTTAGAATCTCTGTCCTAGACCGACGAAATAATTTGGTTCTTCACTGACCCGCGTCGTTCTGACTTGAAGTGTGGAACTCTTGGATGTCAGGTCTTCTGTCAACGTCTAAGCTTCGTAGACTAATGGTCGCTAGTGAGATTTCACTGACAAAAACAAAAACATCGGTCAATAGACACTCCTCTATTTAAACTCTGATGTTTCTATAGGACAAGTAATAGTTAGAAGTCGTTGTCGAAATCTTAGTCTTAGAGACGGTCTTAGTTAATGACGGTGCTACCGACTTTCCATAAAATATCGAGGTAGGAAGGAAGATGTAAGTGATCAACTTTCAGAATTCAAGAAAGAGAAGAGTAAGTCGGTAGTAAATAAAATCATACTTATTTACTTTATACAAGTAAATATGACGATGAGACCTCTTCCGTTACCGTGGGGTTAGGTCATGAGAGCGGACCTTTTAGGGTACCTGCCTCCTTGGACCATCGGACGTCAGGTACCCCAGCGATTCTCAGCCTGTACTGACTCGTTGAAGTGAAAGTGAAAAGTGAAAGGTGAAAGTACGTAACCTCTTCCGTTACCGTTGGGCGAGGTCACAAGAACGGACCTCTTAGGGTCCCTGCCCCCTCGGACCACCGGACGGCAGATACCCCAGCGTGTCTCAGCCTGTGCTGACTTTGCTGAATCGTCGCCGTCGTATGACAATGAGATTAATATGACTGCGAGTCTAACAGGGTCAATACGGGTGTTTTCGGGAAGAGTTTGACTTAGGACCTCTTATACGAAGTTTCTCGAAGTTGTTTATAGATGTAGGGACACTAGTGGTGGAGTTAGTTCCATACGTTCCAAAGATAGTAGGGGGTCTACGGGGACGGTAAGGAAAAGGTTGAAAGGGACTTGGACACCTGGTCTCGTTGGTGACTCGAAAGACAGGGATGTCAAAACGTGTACGATCTTAAAGGGAAATTTATCTATATACGTGTCGAATTGAATTCTTGAGTCCTCTCAGGACACGTACAAAGGCCTCGAGAAAGAGGCTCATGGAGGGAGGGTAGGGAAGGAAGGAGAAGGTGTGAGGCGAGTCGTTAACGGTCAACGAACTCAAGGGGGGAGACGACAAACAGAGTGAACTCCTTTAGACCACGCGAGACGAACGCGGGGGGGAAGGACATGGCAGGCGTTATCCGGAGGTCTCTCTTCGGCAACGACGAATCCCTCAGCAAATAAGAGGGGAGAGAGTCCCCGGTTTCGGAGCGTAATGTCCACAGGTCATCGACTTCTGCACAGAGGATGTATGACAGATCAAAAGATCAACATGTATTCCTCCCTACCGTTCGAAACATGATATTGTGGTAACATGAACGCCCGTCCCATAGTGACACTATAAAAAACTCGTAGAGGGATGAAAACCCGTATTCTTCTATAAGGTAAGAGTAAAACGTGAAAGGGACGGGAGTAGGACCTTAGTCTGTAGTGGGGTTATTCGAAACCAAGGAAAAGTAATCTCTTACTATAAATCTCTGGTTCCAGACGAATAACGGTGACTCCGTAGTAAAGAAGGTGCGAGGAAGTGGTTTATCTCTTCATCTTTTAATATGTGTGTGTGTGAATTTTTTCTTTTCTCATTCTGATTAATTAAGTTTACTTGAAAATAAAATCTTCAAAAACTAAATGTCTTTTTGACGCTTCTAGCATGTCTTCCAAGGGTGTATGAGACGTGGGTCAATTACTTGGTCGGGACTACGTAATCATAATTTCAGGTGTGAGAGAGAGAGGGTGAAAAATAGATTACAGGAAACCAAAAAGGTCCTAGAGTGAGTCCTATGCAATAAAAATCATCAACACAGAGTAGTCCGAGGAAAATCAACACTACCAAAGAGTCTGAAAGGAACAAATGTTACTGGTAGTGGGGTGAAAACACCTCAAGTCCCGTCTGTAAAACAGCTTACAGGTTCCTGATGGTAAACAGACGGTGCGACAGTAATTTTACTCCGAGACAAAACCCTCCTTCTACCATTTCAGGTTCGCGGTAAAGGTGCCGTAGAATAGTGCTCACGGACTAGAGTCGTACGGCAGTGATACCCACAATTGTGGCTAGAGTCACTCGACGTGTTTGTATAAAAATTAGTGCTCACGTGTGGTTGAGTTGTAGTACCCCACCAAGAAATAGAAGATAATAGGAAATAAATATAGAGAGAAAAGGGTGTCATCTTGTGACCGGTGGTTGTTTAGTTACGTAAATAAGTCAACGAGCTAAGATTTCTGCGGTTACGACCCTTGCTAACTCCCGGCCTCCTCTTCCACTGTTGTCTCCTACTCCACCAGCCTACCGTAGTGGCTGAGGTGCCTGTACTCAAACTCGTTTGAGGCCCTCTGTCACTTCCTGTCCCTTCGGACCGCACGAAGTCAGGAACCCCAGCGTCCCAGTCCGCACTGAACCGTTGACTCGCTGTTGTTATACACGTAGTTTGTCAAAGGTTTAGTGCTATGGTTTCGATAATCCTTTTTGTCAGGTGATCTAACGTGAGTCTCCGACGTAAAAAACCGAAAACCAAAAAATGAATCCTTACAATCGAGGAATAGACTCTGAGTATTTCATTTTGAAGACAGCAAACACAAAGCGGAAACGAATGCCACATAAGACGGAATGTCTTCACGAAATCGAAAGACAAGAGTTCCCGTCGTCGGAAAATAATGTGGACCTAAAAATTCAGTCTTTCAGAAGGGTATGTAGGTCCAGTATTACCTTAAGTGGAGACATGTACAGACGATAAACATACCAAATTTAATCTTGAGTTCGGTTACACCCCAAATAAGAAAACGTAATACACTCCATAATTATATTAATATAAAAAAAGTTGACTGATAAGTCAATTAGGTGTTCGAAAAAATAATTTTTTAGGTAAACATAAGGTTACTAAACGGTGTAAATACATGTCGTCTAAAGGGAGACGTGAACTATAAAGACCTGTCAGATCAGAGAGGGTGGATTGTTAAGTACTTGACTATGGTGCGTCATCAATGTTAATAACTGGGAAAAATCTTACAAATTATAGATCAGTACAATCGTATGTAATGTCGAAAGGAAAGAGTCTTACAAGAATCAGTAAAAACGTTCAAATGAAAAATGAAACTCAAAATCATAGTTGAACAGATAAAGGTTACCTCTTTGTCATGACCATAAAAATAACCCAAATTTAATATAAAGCTTTGATGGAATCTCTTTTCGTAAGAAGTCTACACGTTGTTGCACTTATACGTGTCTAGAGTCTTTTTTTGCAAAGTTCTTCCGTCTACGTTCTCCTGCACAAGATTCTGTTGAGTTCTCTGTTCCCGCGACCTGACCCAGACCGAGTGTTCACATAGTGGGACCTGTCTTTGCGAAAGGAGTAAGTGTCCGGTCCAAATTGTCCCAGACTCGTCTAGGTCTTGTGACCTGAAGGGTGGCATAGTCTTGTCCGACAGGGCCGGTCCTACGCGTTTCAAGTCCCGAAGAGTGCGAAAGTGTTTGGCTTCAACTTGATGGACATCGATCTCTAGATTCGACTCTTTATAGTAGAGTATTGTCTTTTGAGAAACTGTAGAGGAAGTTTTGGAAAAACGACTAAGACATAAAAGGAAGTATTAGACGTTCATAAAGTCGTAAAAAAACTGTATTTACAAAATTTTAACAAATCAGGGACTCAGCACAGCCTGAGACGCTGGTGTACCTCATATCGGGTGGTTCAAAGAGGTAGGTACCCTAAGAGGTCCGTTCTTATGAACTCGCCCAACGGTAAAGGAAGAGGTCCCCTAGAGGATGTGTCCCCAGCTTAGGCGCAGAGGACAGGCCGTCCGGGTAGAAATGGTGACTCGGCGGACCGGTTCTTCGCGGTTTCTGAGCCTGCGACCCTTTCTAACTCCCGTCCTGTCCGCTGCCGTCCTACCGACCTACCGTAGTGACTGAGGTACCTGTCCTAAACTCTATTCAGGCCCTCTATCACTTCCTGTCCCTTCGGACCTCACAAACCCCAGCGTTTCTCAGCCTGTGCTGACTCGCTGTTGTTGATGCAAAATTTTAATCAATGGTTTATTTTACTTGAGAGCCCGAAAAAGGAGGGAGGTTCGGAAGGTCATTTTACCGACAGGGTGCCGCTGCCACTGAATTATTACCCTAAAAAAGGTGTATGGTTAAAATGTGTGTGTTTGTACAAAGGCCGCAAATTGCCAGGGTCAGTGTGTGAGTTGCCGGCCCAGTCTCGGCTTGTGTCGAGTGCGCCCCTGCCGGTGCGGGTGTGAGTGGACGTCGTCCCTCTGTCGGCGCGCGCCTCTCGCGCGGGCTGCGGGTCCATGAGTGGGCCGCTGGGTGCTTTGGGTGTCCGAGGAAGCCTAGGGTCTGCCCAAGGGCGCGTGGCTGGATGCGCGCTCGGGGCGGGTGAGCGTCCGAGCGCCTGGCGTCGGAACGAGGAGCCCCGGTCGGAACTCCTGGCCTCTGATGCAAAGGGTCTTCTGTGACGCCCCGGACAGGTTGGCGCTGCGTCGTAGCCGTCTCGAAACACGCAGACGCGGTAGAAGGCCGAGGCCTCAGGTGCCCGTGCCTGCTCCTTCGCGTGGGCCCCGACGCCCCCGCGCCGGCGCCCCCGTGGACCTGGTCTCCTCGACCGTCCACTCCCCGAGGCCTCGAATGGTCCTCGGGGCCCCAGACGCGACCTGACCCGCGACGCCGGCCCGCCCAGTGCCCGGACCTTTCTTGGCCTTGCAGAGCAAACCGGCAGCCAGACGCCGAAAGACCCGAGGCCTGATGTGAGGGGTAGCCGGGAGCGCCGCGCGGGACGACAGCGGGGGACAACGGCAGTCCCGAGTATCGGGCCCAGGTACCTGGAGAATCCACCCACACGGACAGCCCCCAGGGCCGCGGGTCTTCCACGAACGAATACCTACGAAACGTAAAAAGACTACGTAGGGACATTTTTAGACCCCACTTCAGAATAGAGTACTCTGAAAGTCTCAACCTTCTGGGGGACTTTTAAACCTTGGATTAAATGTTCGTCGCTGAACCTTTGTAAAATCTCCTAGAACAAGTTTTAAACGGGTTGGTAACCCCGAGTTGAACACCGAGTCGACCATTTCTCAGGCGGACGTTACGCCCTCTGGACCCAAGCTAGGGACCCAACCCTTCTAGGGGCCTCCACCCTTTCCGTTGGGGGAGGTCATAAGACCGGACCTCTTAAGGTACCTGACATATCAGGTACCCCAGGGTTTCTCAACCTGTGTTGACTCGCTGAAAGTGAAGGTACCATGTAAGTACCCTTCTACCGACTCATTTAGTGCCCGGTGGGGACATTACTTTATCAATGTCGCTTATGTTTATTACGAAATTTCTTTCAACAGTATTCCTTTTGCAGGAAGATGTACTATAATTCTTTGTCACCCGAAGGGGTAGCTATCGAGTCCCCATTTCTTAGGTGGACGTTACACCCTCTGTGACCAAGCTAGGACCAGCCCCTTCTAAGGGGACCTCTTCCTTTACCGTTGGGTGAGGTCATAAGAACGGACCTCTTAGGGTACCTGTCTCCCCGGACCACCCGATGTCAGGTACCCAGCGTTCTCAGCATACGATCAATCGCTGATTTGTTTTAGTAATAAGGCAAATGTGTAATTTTTAATTCATAAACAATGTACAACCCGTTACAGGATTCGAGAAAATATTTTATGATGACAAAATGTCTACTTGAGTCCTTCACCAATCTACCGTAGTAAGAATTATGAACCTACAAAAGGTAAGGTCAAATCCCAAAAAAACCCCCCCTCCCCCCGTCACAATCGGACGGACAGTCATCCACCCACCCAAACTGAAGATAACGACTTACAACGACGACGATTCAGCGAAGTCAGTACAGACTGAGACACACTGGGATATCTGCCGTCGGGTGGTCCGAGGGGGCAGGGACTCTAAGAGGTCCGTTCTTATGACCTCGCCCAACGGTAAAGGAAGAGGTTACGTACTTTCACTTTTCAGTTTCACTTCAGTGAGTCAGCACAGGCTGAGAATCGCTGGGGTACCTGACGTCGGGTGGTCCGAGGAGGCGGGTACCCTAAAAGGTCCGGTCTCATGACCTCACCCCACGGCAACTTCCCTAGGTCAACGTTTGTATAGACACCCAACTACAACAGAGTGTACTGAAATCTATCAACGAACTGTAGGTAATATACTAAGTTGGTGAGTGGATGAACACTTGACAATACATGATTAGAACTAAGACAAAAAGTCGTTTATGACACGGGTTTCGAAGCGAGTGAATGTAGAGACACGTCTCCGAATAAATACCACCTCATGACCCCGACGGGGTAGATTAAACGGGTGACGTTTGTAGACAACTGAGTTCCGTCCCAGACGTTTTACCACGGACGGTTTGTAATCCATCCCGACATCCCAAGAAATAATTAACCTTTCAATCCAATTCTCGGTCCCTCTGGCGACTTCCACAATGTCACACCCGTGCTCTCATAATTTGCCAAACCGAGACCCTTCCAAAGTGACTCGTCTATTCCGTCCGACACGAGGAACCGGACTCCTGTCGGAAGGAACAGGGTCCCTGGACTAAGACAGCGACCTGGTCCAGACACGTAGGGTTGGAGTCTAACGTAGTCACGGTTCCACCTCGACCCTTTCCGAGGGACATTGACCCCTCATCCCTCCTCCCCACCCGTGACAGTGACACGTCAAAGACCCTCGACACTCCGTTCGGACCGGAGAGTATACTAACGAGAAAGGGGGGAGTCCAGATAGAGTCCTGAGACGGGAAGGGGTTCTCCGTTTGGTTCTCCTCCTGCGTCGTCGGGTACTTTAGGACTGTCAGTACAGGGAGCACTCAAAAGTTTAGTACATTTATAAACAAAAGGAATAGGCCTTCAAAGGGTGGACCCAAGGTAGGTTCTTAGACGAAGAGTCTCCAAGGGAGGGGGAACCGGGGTAGGTGCGACTGGTCACGGGTGCACCCAAGTAAGACATATCGTAAGATACAGAAGACTACCGAACCATAAGACGACCCTCCGGTCTCCCTCTTCTTTAGGTAAAGGAATATATTTTACTCTTGTAGGGAATGTTCTTGACCCTAAACTACTTTACCTCTACTTATGACTACTCTCTAGTGTGTGTGTTTTAGTCCCCTCAACCATAACCAACCCGAGTTAAAGTCACACCCCAGTGGTAGAGGACATGACTGTCGACCCACACATTGACTTCAAATAGACCCGTAGATACTCTAATTTACGGGTGTAATTCTAGGTCAAACTCCGACTTGTCTCATAAACTTAGAACCAGTAAGAGGTGGTAGAAGAAGTCGAATTCTCGTTCGCGTCACGGCTCGACCCTGACATTCTGTCAGTCAATCTACCTACGTAACGAGGCTTAGACCTATCAGTATCAAAACTTTCTCGTCTTTCTGGACTCTCTGGAGACGTAGGTTTTATTTTCTTACCAACTTAGTCAATAAAGTGAACTATCATTTAATACGTCGATTATTCTCATTAGTAGTAAGTTCTAAAAAGGGTATTCCTTTTTAAACACACTATACAAAAGTATATTACTACTCGGATACAGAAGTTCGTCAAGAATTGTTTACTTTTAAGACAAAAGATTCTATTTTGTGGACCGAAGGGTCCACCGAGTCACCATTTCTCAGGTGGACGGTTACGTCCTCTGTACCCAAGGTAGGGACCCAGTCCTTCTAAGGGGACTCCTCCTTTACCGTTTGGTGTGGACTTTTTCAGCGCCTGTCAAAAAAAGAACGGACTTTTTCAGGTACCTGTCTCCTCGGACCCCCCGATGTCAGGTACCCCAGTGTTTCTCAGTCTGTACTGACTCGCACGTGTTCTATAATTCATAAAGAAAATAATTTTATAAAACTCCTTTCTGATGGGTTTTCAACAACCCAAGACAAGGACAATGAGGTATCTCATGTCTACTGTCCGGAGTGCGCCTCTCAAATAGCGCACGGTTCGTGTCCCACCCGTCATACGAGCTAATGTGACAGGATCGGCCCTTCTGAGCTAAACCGACCTAAATTAAAAGGAGACTCTGGGCTCATGTGCTCGAAACCAAACATCATTTTTCCTTTCAAGTTCTTATGAACTTGGAGAGAAAGTGGACACGAGTAGAAAAGGACAGTGGACCGTGCAGTCCACGGGGGTCGGGGTCGGAATAAAAAGTGGTCCTGAGGGGTAAGGAAGTCTCTGGAGGAGGTAGTGGAGAGTAGGGTACCTCTTTACAAAGGAACTTTATACGAATATCGTATGGACGGACAACAAGGTCCCCAGTCTGAATAAGTCCCTACACCGACAGCAGAAGAGGGTTCTTCTTACCCTTGCCGACCGTGGGTGAGTCTCCCTAAACATGTCTCTGCACTACAACCTCTGGATATCGTTGGACCAGAGTGACCCATTCCGCCACGCCAGACAATGAAACCTCCAATGGGCCCCGGTGCACCCAAGGAACAGTTACAGCTCCCAGAAAACTCACCAATTTCCCGTCGACGAACCGGACTTCGACGCAGACAGGGTGGGAAGTACACTGAGAGGACAAGGGAACCGGAAAGAACGGACAGGACGAACAACTGGGACCTAGTCTTAAGACTCCGGGGTGTCGTGTCGGCCGACCGTACCAAAGAGAATGCAGGTCCAGAACGGTAGAGGTTCGGACTACACTAGAGGAAGGACCTCGTTCCGTTTCTCGGGACCTGCCACCTCCTTCACCGCTGTCCTCCGAACACGGGTCCACTCACTCCGCACACACCCTCCTCTCTTGCGTCACACCGACTGACGGGTCGTCCGACGACGCCTCCGTCCGTGAAACTCAACCTCGAGTGGAAGTCATGTTCGGCCTCGTGAGCCCGAGCCTGGACCCGGAGACGACGCATACAGACAAGGGGTTCCGGAAGAGCTCCTGGCGCGCCAAGTGTGGCAAGTGTGGACACGACCGACTCCTCGGTGACCGGTGTGCACCGGCACCTCTAAATTTAAGTGAGATTCATCTATGTAAAAGAAACCCGATACGGAGGTCCGAACACCTTAGAAGCCCGGGGCTGATCTACAGCGTGGGTCCGGGAGCCGTCACTTTCGTATCCCCAGGGTTGTGACCCGGTGGCCCCTTAAGGGATGTCAATATAGGTAAAGGTTTAAGTTGTGGAGTCAACGTGAACTGTGCAAGGTCTACAGGTCATCGATGAAACACCGGTCACCGATGAGATGAGCTGTCACGTCTATGTCTTACAAAGGCAGTGGCCTATTTCAAGGAATAGTGCTTACTGACGGAAGTCGAAGTCGAAGAGCGAACTTGAGCTATGGACATAGGACAGTCGGGGTGAACCTACAGGTGGTCTGTGGACCTTGACTGCAGGGTTTCCCTCAGGAACCATCAAGGACTGTCCACATGGGGAGGGGCAAAGAAGACGTGTAGTCACGATCCCCTGAGATGGGCTGAACGAATTCAGTTTTTGACGACTTCGTAGGGACTGAAAAGGGAGAGTGTGTGCATAAGTCAGACAGTCGTCTGGGACAATCGTGATGGAGTCTCATCTGGGTCTTAGATTGGTGCAGAGTGGTTGTTCGTTGTGACGGCGGCGGGCGAACGGGGTGGTGAGCCGCGACGTCGCCGGGGAGGGGGTGAGACGCAGGTGAGAACAGGTGGCGGCCCGCCAAACGTGTGCCGTCGGTCTCGCACTCACGCACGACGCACGTGTAAAGGACTACAGTCTGTCATGACAACGTGCACACACAGACACACACCGAGGAGACACACACACACAACCCGCCCCGAGGAGACACACACGCACGCGCGCGCACACACACATAAGCAGGCACGAGTCAGCACTGGCCGAGAAGCGTCGGAGTACGCGATCTCGGGCGGCCCGAGGGGACAGGACCCTAAAAGGTCCGTTCTTATGACCTCCCCCGACGGTAAGGGATGGGGTCCCGAAAAGGACTGGGTTCCGAGCCCGGGTGTAGACACAGAGGACGTGACCCTCCGCCTAAGAGATGGGGACACGGTGGACCCTTCAGGAGTCAGAAGTCGCTCCCACATAATGTAGAGACGAGTGTCGAACGGGTGCCGAAGGACAGAGTGAGTTCTCTGTTCGGGCTTAGATAGGGTACCGGGTCTTCCGAGATATGACATCGGTAGTCGGTAAACACGACACCGAAAATCGATGTTGAAAATCGATTCTACTTTTCATTGTAAGGCACAGTGTCGACGGGTGCGGTGTGAAGTCCACGACTCGTCGGCACTCGTCGGTCCCCGACGGGATCCCCTGTCACGGCTTATCCGGCGAAAGTCGTAGGGTCGCTGAAGACAGCCGGACTCCACGAGAGACATTAGACGGCGGACGGAGGCGGGACTAAGGTAGAGCGTGGCGGGGTGCGACGAACGAGGCAAGGTCGGTGTGGTCGCAGAGAACGACAAGGTAAGTGTATCTCAAACCGTCCACAGAAGGTTCCAGGTCTCTCCTGCAGAAGGTCCAGAACGGTCGATAGACCAGACACAGTGTCGATGAGTCGAGACGCCATCCCCGTGCTCTCGCCTGTCACGCTCAGGTGGGTACGGCCGGAGCTGCGTGGTTCGCATAGGGTCCAAACTCCGAAACAGGGGTCGAGAGGAAACGGACCCCACGAGGACGAGACCTACCCCCAAAGAGTCGGAGTCGCCACCCTATCAAGAAGCAGCCCCTCGATCAACTCCGCCCTCCTGTCCTACAGTAAGATACGTGCTGTCCTACAAATCGTCGGAGGGACCGGAGGGGAGTCAACATTTCGGTTTTTACAGAGGTCTATAATGGTCTACAAGGGCTCCCCCACATACACGCCCGCACCCACACACACATGTACCACCTACACACCCGCACCCGCACACATGCGTAAGTACACGCGTTTCGGTGGCACACTGTGTCCTCGTTTTAGTACAGGTATCACACACACACACACACACACACACACTCTGTTTAGAAGGGACTACTCTGAGTTTCGGTGGCACACTGTGCCCTCGTTTTAGTACAGGTAACACACACACACACACACACATACGTGCGTGTACACACTGTTTAGAAGGGACTACTCTGAGTTTCGGTGGCACACTGTGCCCTCGTTTGAGTACACGTCTTTCAAAGACGCTGTATGTCACATGAGATTCTCTAAAACTTTACGCTGCAATTCGTCGTTCGTACCGGGGACCCGCACTCACTCCAGTCCACACCCTACTCGTGCCCCTCTCCTCCGTGTGCGGACTGTGCAAGTCCGAGGCCCTTAATCCCGTGCCCGCAGGCCCTCCGACAATAAGGCGGATGGTGGGGTTCTCGCGGGCTCCGGCCTAAAAACGAAAGAGTAGACTCAAAACTGTCTCACACACACTCCACGAGTCAAACAAATGAGGAAGCAGGACACCCAAACACAGTATAAATTTCTCTTGAAGTGGGAAAGTTTTCCAATCCTCAGACGACACTAAAAAAAGATCGAATAAATGCTACTTTAAATGATAGGTATAACTTAAAAAGGATGGCACTCTACACTACAGTGCAATGACAGGTCTAATAGGTCAACAAGTTCGTCGTAAATAGTCAAATAGAGGGGTAGTGATGACATATTTCGGTCGAAACGGTAGACGAAATAGTAGACACATAGCCTTAGATAAAAACCTGAAAGAGAACGTCGGGTAATTAGAGATTGGTACACAGATATGGTAATGACAAAATTAAATAATTGTCAAATTTACATAATATATAGACCATAATCGGGGAGAAGTAAGAACAAAAAGTCTTAAAAGGACCGACAAGAGTAAATGCAAAGATAGATTTGGAATCTTAGTCTTATAAACGAAAGTTTTTTTAGTACGTAAAAAAAGGAATGACATTAGTGACATTTAAATATCTAATTCTCTTTTGACTAAAATAGGATAACTTCTTGTACTGTCCGAAAAGGGAAGGAAATACTGGTATAGACTACTTCTAAAAGTGTAAAAGAAGGAGCTAAAACATACAGAATGATGTAAATAAGGACCCATCGAATATAAGTAACGACAACTGTTACCGTATTAGATATTACACCTAATTATGTCGTAAGTAGGCATAGTATGAGGTCCACCGATAAAAGATTCTACTGTTTTCGATCAGTGTAGAAGTCTACTTAAAACATCGACTGGGTTAATTAACTTAAAAGAGTGATAAATACTGTCTAAAAATACTTTGAGAACTCGAAAGGTTCGTAAACTAATATATATATATTATATCTATATAGACGTTTACCACTACAAAAATGTAAAAAGATAGAATGTCCAAAGAAAGAGAACGGACTGATCCTACGACTAATACATCATGGGGGTCTTGTCATAATTCTTCCCAAAATGTATGATTAGAACAAAAACTGAGATTGTCCTTATAAAAATCATTGAAAATAATTCGTATTATAGTCGGTATCCTTACTGTATCTCTATAAAAGAAGCGAATTTCTTCGTAGAGAAAAAAGTATCAAATAAAAAAAAGAAAGTTAGATATTTTATACCTAATGTACTTATCTAAACGATTATGGTTTGAGACTTATGACTTAGAGTACGGACAACCGGTAGACATACACAAGAAACCTCTTTACAGATAAGCTTGGGAACCGGGTAAAATTTTAGTCCAATAAAAAAGCAACGCAAAATCAAGAAACATAACAGACATATACTGGGAGATGTCTATGTACGAAACATCGACAAAACAGGATAAGACATCCAACGGAAACGTCGGACAACTAAAACCAGAGACCGCGTGTCAAAAATCCAGACTACAAGGGTAAACAGGCCAAAACGAAGACCGCGGACGAGAAAGCCATGGTATAGGTCTTTTAGTCAGTCTACGCCACAGTACTTCGAAAAGGGAACAAAAGAAGATCCTCGAAGCATAGAATCCGAATCCAGAAATTAGGTAAAACTCGACAAAGTAGATTACATTCCAACCCCAGGAGGAAAGGAAACGTACACCTATAGGTCAAAGGAGTCGGGATAAACAACTTCTCGAACAGAAAAGGAGCCCCACACCGGAACCGTGGGAACAATTTCTAGCAAACTGGCATACATACTCACATAAAGACGACAGGGGTAACACAAGGTGCCCCATTTATGGAAGGAAACACCGTCAAGGTGTCAAAACTAATGACATCGAGAAAATTGTACAAAACTTCAACCTTCACTCTCTCCGGAGGTTGAAACAAGAAGGAAAAGTTCTAACAAAACCGGCAAGCCCTAGGAAATTCCAAGGTAAACTCCTTTGGTTGGTTTTGTCTTGGTATTTTGATAGGTATTCGAAAAATCTGTAGTGGAGTAACCAACAGTCTTTGTCGTAGATGATTACGATTTAATTTTTTGACGTGGTCTAGAACAGTCCTTTTACATTTTTATTATGTCTCCTGGCGTGATAGTAAAAACGATAAAACGTTCAAATGTCCTCTTCTCTTCGACTTTCAATCTTTTAGTCACGAGAGAAACATTTCAATGAAGTGTCATATACTAATCTCTGCCGAATTAAATGTACTCACGTTTTCACGAGTACCTTATTTGTGACATGAGACGGTAGTGAGTTGTTTGGTTTGGCACAGTCGACGGAACTGCCGTATACGTCGTCAAACCTCCCTCCGCACGAAAGTCACCGTACAGGAATCTCTGTCGACAAGACCAAAAAAAAGGTGTAACGGGTCTTGTGGTTATTACACACTAGTGAAAATTAAGGATTTTGGTCTGAAGGTGAACCCGTATCAATGTACTAGGGTTTGAGTGAAGAAGACAGGTGGTCCGACCGACATTATCAGGTGCCGGTGACGCCAGAAAGCCAACGAGAAATATGTTACCGTCGGTCTACAACGACTGGTGACTCATCTACCTGGTGCCTACGCATCCACCAGTAATGTTACCGTCACAAATCTGAGACGGAAGGGTGTCGAGAATCTCGTGTCACGTCTCTGGGTACTTCTCTCGAAGGAAGAACTTGTTGCTTTGTACCACAGACTAGAAAAGTGTATCAGAATATTAATGTCGAAGCACACATACGTATGTGACACCAACACCATGTCTAAAGACTCCGCTGTCGTCGTAGTAAGGGTGTTTTGACTATGAAGAAAATGTTTGAAAAGTAGACATAACAGTTTCATTAACAAATAAGGTCATCAAAAACGAATTATTGAAGTGTGTTTTTTGTTTACTTATCACCAGAGACTATACGATGGCATTCTTCGTCTGTACCGGGGATGTTTCAGGAGAAACCGGAGGAGTATTTGAAGTACTTGTGTAAGTTTTCGTGGGTAAATGAAAGGGGTATCAAGGACGTACTTCGACGTCGGTTCAGAAATAATCGGCGTACCCTGACTAAAGGTACTAACGTCATTGTGTCCGGCGACACCACCTTTAGTGCACGGTCCATGTGCTTAGTTCGAGTCGTTGTGGTAAGTCGGGAAGGAACGTCAAACTTATTGGTCGTTTCTTATACGAGACCTTCTCCGGTGGAGTAAGTAAGACCCGGATCAGCAGGTTTGTTCCTTGTTCCGAGAGGAAAAAGGGTCCAGTGAAAATCCGTTGTCCTTTCAGGTCGTCTCTGACCAGGTCGACTGTCATCGACATCGACACCACGAGTCGAGTTACAGTCCCTGTCTTTCGCGGTGTCGTCTTCTGGTGTCGACACAGAAGGTGACCTGTACACTTTTGTCGGGACGACATGTGGTGCGGGGCAGTGCGCCTACGTGGTAGCGTAAGGTGACCGGTCTCTTCATAGATCAGTTGGGAGAGATAGCAAAAATTTATAGGTGAAATAACTACATGTTAAATGTCGTTTAATTTACGGACGTAAAATTCGTCTAAAATTACTGATATCTGTTTCCATATGTGAATGTACCGGTGATGGTGTCTGTTCTATTTGAAAGTAGTGGGACTTTTCAAGGAAACACGAGGAAGCGTGTGTCAGCAAGCATGGGGGCCGGTGTTCGTTGTCTACTAATCGAAAGACAATGAGAAGGCAAAAGGAGAAGATCCCAAAGTGTCTTTGTAAGTAAAAAATTGGGTACCAAGTCGTCACTGAGACGAGGTGCCATTGTAAAGTCTTGGTACGAGTTACTGAAGAGACTGACGGGGTAAGTGGAGTTAAATACCATAAAGGAGAGAGACGAGATAAACAGGTGAAAGATTAAGGAATTAGTGCAGTTCTCGTATGTCTATAGTAGAACTCAGAGTTGAAAGGTTACAAATGATGTCTTCAAGGAAAAAGACCTTTTCCTTTTTAGTGTGTGTCCGAACAAAACAAGAAAAAGTCACGACTTCAGGTCCGTGCTATGATTCCATAAGAGAGGTTTCGCCGTCTCAAAGCTTCATGTCAGTGGGGGCACCCTCTATTACCTTTCGGAATGGTCGATGCCAGAACTCACGAGTTCTAAGGTTCTACTGACCCTTACGTCTTCAGTAAGACTGTCCCTGCTCCCTTTAGGGCTACCTGTAGACTCAGTTTACTATCAGCTCTTACTTCTTTATGGGTGCAAACTGGTCGGTCGTGGGGAATGAAAAATAGTCTTTTAAGTATGGCCTCTTTTTGGGATACCTATATTACTTACATGTTTTCTGAAGACCGTTCTCCTGAAGGAATAATTAGTAGTCCCCTAAGTCTGATTACTCTTCGGGATATTTACGTTCCTTACACCCTTCCGGAAATTTATGCCAAGTGCTGATTAAGTTGTACTCTTATAAGTAAGACCGTTCTTTGGTATACTCACATTCCTTACACCTTTCCGGAAGTTAAGACCAAGTTTAAAGTATGTTGTAGTCGCTCAAGTATGACCACTCTTTGGAATACTTACATTCCTAACACGTTTCCGGAAATCAGCTTCGAGTGTCAACTAACTTGTAGTTGCTTAAGTATGACCACTCTTTGGGATAGTCACATTCCTCACACCGTTCCGAAAGTTAGCCTAGAGTGTAGAATTTCACGTAATATCTTAAGTATGACCGCTTTTTGGGATACGTACGTTCCTTACACCCTTTTGGAAATCAGTAGCAAGAGTCGACTAAGTTGTAGTCTGATAAGTGTGACCGTTCTTTGAGATACTCACATTTCTTACACCCTTCCGGAAATTAGTTCCGAGTTGAGAATAAGCTGTAGTCTCTTAAGTATGGCCACTCTTTGGGATACTTACATTCCGTACACCCTTCCGGAAATCCCACTCGAGTGTTGAATTCGTTGTAGTCTCTTAAGTGTGTCCTCTCTTTGGGATGGTTACATTCCATACACCATCCCGAAAGTTTGCCCAGAGGGTAGAATGACATGTAATGTCTTAAGTATGTCCACTCTTCGGTATACTTACGTCCCTTACACCCTTTCGGAAGTCGGTGACGAGTGTTGACTAAGTTGTAGCCCATTAAGTATGACTCCTTTTCGGGATACTTATATTCCTTGTACCCTCCTGAAATTCAGTACTAAGTCGATGGTAAGTTGTAGTCTCTTACGTACTATATCTTTGTGTTCACTTAAATTACTTACATCTTTTCGGAAGGTAGTCGTGAATGGGGAATAATTAGTAGTCTCTTAAATACAATCGTTCGTTAGTATACTTACCTTTCTTACCCTTTTCAGGTAATCGAATCCGATTAGTGTTGAATGAGAAATATAGAACCTCTTTCTGAACTTCCTACAGTACGTTCACTCTTAAGGAAATAAGTCTCGAAAGAAAATAGGTCTCATTATTTTAAGTATAACTTCTTTTTAATATACCCACGTTGAAAAAATCTGGTACTAACAGTTTCTGTCTATCCAACCTCCTTTAAAACAGAGATTGTGTAAGGTTTCAATGTAAAAGAGTGGTGTCACATTATCAAAGTGGTTATCGGTTTTCACTCAAAAGAACCTTTAAGCTTTTGTTTTGTACGGTTTAATGAGGACCCAATTGTTCTTTGATTTAGTGCGTCAATCGTGACTACCATTACTTTTGTTTCTCCTCTCAAAATGTACGGTTCTTTACACCCCACACCGACTTCGGTGAGTCCTCAAAAAATACGGAAATTCACGTACATTTGTACTTTTGGCCTTTCTATCATGAGTTTATATAATTCGGTCTTTTCTTACGGTTTACGGGACTACTGTCTGTCATCCTTTGTTTCCGTCTTTTACTCCTCTATCCTTCATCGACAGGACGTAAGAGAGGGCCCCGAAGGGACCACCGAGTTCCCACTTCTAAGGTGGGCGGTTACGTCCTCGACGTCCTCCGAGGCCAAGGTCGGGACTCAGCCCTCCTAGAGGACCTTCTTCTTTATCGTTGACCGAGGTCCTAAGAACAGTCCTATTAGGGTACCTACCTCCTCGGACTACACGATTGTCAGGTATCCCAGTGTTTCTCAACCTGTGTTGACTCGGCTGAGTCGTGTGTAGGATGTTATTAGAGTCAAAAATAAAGAGAGACTAGGTTCCCTTTAATTCAAATCCTCTGACAAAGAATTGAAAGTCCAACAAACAAACCTAATAGAAAATATTGAACAGTGTCTGTCTTGTCCAACCAACGGATGGATCGTCGGTATGGGTTAAGGGTAAGACAACCATCGCAGACACAGAACAGAATCTGAGACTTCTACAGTCTACGGTTAAAAGTCGGAGGAAACGTCGAGTTCTACCGGGTAAGCAAGGTCACATACCGGTCATATAAGATCCCTAGATGTCCCAGAAGTCCCTTTCTAGCAGGAGTAAGTCTTCTCTGTGTATATAATCCTTCTGAGGGAGAAAGTAAAGAACGAAAATTTGTAAAAAGAGACTCTTAGACTACGGACCTCGACAATGTCAGTAGAACCTTGGTTCTCGTCTTTTCTCTCCTGGAGTTTCTCCGACTGGGTCCTGGGATTGTTGTGCCTCAATGTCACGGTTAAACCTTGACAGACAAACTACGAAAACAATATATTCTTTTTATTTAGAAATAACGAATTGAATGAGAGTTAGCTTATAAAACATTTGAACGTCGACTTTCGTAAGATTTACTGGTCGACGTTTAAAATGAAATAATACTAACCATTTTCACCGGACGTTCATAGATGACAAAACTCAGTGAATGATCCTTGGGAGTGAACCAAAAACAGAGTCTCGCTAATAAATATACACACTTTCAGTTGCAAGGTGAGTCGGGCCCCGACCTAGTCTCGAGAAACACCTACCGTCCCTCCCATAAACGCCAAGCCCCCTCCACTCCCTACTCGTTCAGAATCGAGAAGACGGAGCTGTGATGGAAAGAGTCGTTGGTACCGTCACCCCGGGCACAGGTCGGGGTTTGCCTAGGGTCGGAAGAACTTCTAAGAACTGTATCCTAGGTATCTGGGGTCTTTGGTAAATACCGACACCCGTTAAAACTTAAAAAAAAATTAAACGTAAAAGGGATCCTTCTAACATTAACACACCTAATAGGTGCTATAGACTCAGAAGGGGTTTTATAACTGTTTCTTTTGGTTATGACCTATCTTAGATTTCAAAGAGTTCCGTGTAAAATGGGTCCTTAATAACGGTGTCCCGGTCTCCGGAAACAGGTTTTGACCCGAGGTAAGGTTTATATTGTTCACCCTTAAATATCAGTTTCTCGTTCCTCCCCTTAGTGACCTACACGTCAATTGTTTCTGTTCAGTAGCTTCTATTCTCCCCCTTAGACCGATTTACCTGAAGTATCCTAAGAACGACTTCCGACAGCTCTCACTTTTCTACAATTCCCAATCCCATCCTCACCCCCCAGAACTATTTTACTGGGTCGTCTTAAGAACAGTTTGACCTGAGTTACCCAATCCTTGTCTTCGGCTCTAACCTCGGAACTCCCGGACCTCTTCGGATCGATCAATCAAGTTCCTCTTCCAGAGGCACACAAATCTCTTTCCGACAACGACTGACTGTAGCTCTATTTATCTCGACTATCTCGACATACGTCTGTGTCTATAGAGGTAGAGACATACACATCGATCGGGGGTTGAATCCTACCAGGTTAAATCCTAAAAAAAAAAAGTGAAATGTCACCGAACTTACGTTATAAGAAGTTCTCTACCCTTATAGTCTGGTGGAATGGACCGAAGGGACCACCGAGTCTACCATTTCGCAGACGGACGTTACGCCCTCTGGTCCCAAGTTAGGGACCCAGTCCTTCTCGGGGACCTCTTCCTTTACCGTTGGGTGAGGTCATGAGAACGGACCTTTTAAGGTACCTACCTCCTCGGACCATCCTATGTCAGGCACTCCGACGTTTCTCAGCCTGTGCTGACTCGTTGAAGTGGAAGTGGACTGGACGGAGGACTTTTTAGACATACGTCCAGTCCTTCGTTGTCAATCTTAGACTGTACCTTGTTGTCTGACCAAGGTTTAACCCTTTCCTCATGGAGTCCCGACATATGACAGTGGGACGAATAAATTGAATATACGTCTCATGTAGTAAGCTTTACGACCTGACCTACTTCGTGTTCGACCTTAGTTCTAACGACCCTCTTTATAGTTATTGGAGTCTATACGTCTACTGTGGTTGGAATACCGTCTTTCGTTTCTTGATTTCTCGGAGAACTACTTTCACTTTCTCCTCTCACTTTTCAAACCGAAGTGTGAGTTGTAAGTCTTCTGATTCTAGTACCATAGACCAGAGTTGTGAAGTACCGTTTATCTACCCCTTTGTCACCTTTGTCATTGTCTGAAATAAAACCCCTCGAAGTTTTAGTGACGTTTACCGCTGACGTCGATACTTTAATTTTCTACGAACGAGGAACTTTCTTTTCAACACTGGTTGGATCAAGTCAAGTCAGCAAGCCAGAACAGGTTGAGAAACGTTGGGGTACTTAGCGTCGTGCGGTCCGGAGGGATAGGTAGTGGTCGAGGACCTCAGATGGGTTTGGGTACAGGTAGCTCAGCCACTACGGTAGGTTGGTAGAGTAGGAGACAACAGGGGAAGAGGAGGACGGGGGTTAGGAAGGGTCGTAATCCCAGAAAAGGTCACTAAGTCGAGAAGCGTACTCCACCGGTTTCATAACCTCAAAGTCGAAGTTGTAGTCAGGAAGGTTACTTGTGGGCCCTGACTAGAGGGAAATCCTACCTGACCAACCTAGAAGAACGTCAGGTTCCCTGAGTTCTCAGAAGAGGTTGTGCTGTCAAGCTTTCGTAGTCAAGAAGCCACGAGTCGACAGAAGTGTCAGGTTGAGAGTGTAGGTATATACTGATGACCTTTTTGGGTATCGGAACTGGTCTACCTGGAAACAACCGAATTATACCATAGATCCAACCAGTATTGAAAGGAAGGTTCCTCATTTACAGAAAATTAAAGTACCGACGTTAGTGGTAGACGTCACTAAAACCTCGGGGTTTTATATTTCAGACTGTGACAATGGTGACAAAGGGGTAGATGAAGGGTACTTCACTACCTTCGTCCACGGTACTAGAATCAAAAGACTTACAACTCGAAATTCGGTTGAAAAGGGTTGGATCTGTCGTATAATTTTTCGTCTCTATAATGAAACGGTTGTTTCCAGGTAGTTCAGTTTCGATATCAAAAAAGTCATCAGTACATACCTACACTCTCGAATTGATATTTCTTTAGACTCGCGGAATCATAACTACGAAAACTTGACACCACAACTCTTCTGAGAACTCTCAGGGAACCTGACGTTCCTCTAGGTTGGTCAGGTAGGACTTCCTTTAGTCAGGACTTATAAGTAACCTTCCTAACTACGACTTCGACTTTGAGGTTATGAAACCGTTGGACTACGTTTGCGTTTCTAAGACTACGACCCTTTCTGACTTCCGTCCTTCTTTTCCCCTGTTGTCTCCTACTCTACCAACCTACCGTAGTGGTTGAGTTACCTGTACTCAAACTCGTTCGAGACCCTCAACCACTACCTGTCCCTCCGGACCGCACGACGTCAGGTACCACAACATTTCAGCCTGAGCTGACTCACCGACTTGACTTGCACTATAAGCAAGTCATCATTGACATGAAACTCAAAAATTAAAACTAGGAAAAGACTCGATCGTTATACGACATACTCCGAGAGTACTACGACCCGTCGTCGTTCTTCGAGGTCGAGGTCGTTCAATAGAGTCTATCGGTCGTATAGTCTTTCCATTCGTTGTCTATGTGAATCTTGGTAAGACTAAAAGTGAAAGTTATGTCCTCAGTCATTCAATGTAGTCTATAAGAAATTATATCTTATCCGAAACACAATCTACTGACACGAGTTGACATCCGATTACATTCACCAGACACGTGTAAATTCCATCCACTTCGGTTCGATACTACAAGTCATCCAACACATAATAATTTACGAAAAAGTTGATTTATAAAAATTGAATGTCACCCAAATAGTCCGATATTGGGGTATCATTTGACTCCTTCCACACACACACATATCGTGACATTGTATTATCACATACAAAATATATTTATACCGTGATATTGTATTATTCGTGAAATGTATTAGATTGAGTTAATTGGGACTCGTTAAAAGCATATCGCGGGAAAGGGAAATACATCGTTTAAATGGGAAGGGGAGTTGCAGTACGCCAGTGAGTCGAGAGCTTCGGATTTGTGCCATCAAAAAGGTATGGTCCTAGCGGGGTCTCTGCGTCGGTAGTTCAGGTAACCTCGGTTCGTACATGTCACCGATTAAGGGAGGAGGAGGAGGTGCATAGGCGGCCCTCCCTACACATGTTTAACCTCCTGTCCGCAGAGTCGACAACCAATTCTAGAATGAGAGTCTCAAGTAATGGATAGTAGATTCGTAGTACTAAGGCGGCTGAACTGAAAGGTCCCTTGGCGATTTCTCAAACTGACCTAAAGCCTTCGTTGTCAAACTCGGAACATTTCGACCTTTGTTCAGACTCAATGAAGACTTTGTAGTGGAAGGACTAAACGCATCGGTACGAGCAATGGGAGGAGACAGTTACAGGGGAGTTCCCTGACCCGTAAACCTATGGTTAACGTGCTGATCCAAGGTAAATAAAAAGTGTACCCTTCAGATCGTTAAGATTCAGTTCACGCTAGCTAACAACGTTTTTTCCCTCATTGACAACCACCACTTCTCTGTCGCCGGATTCTCCAATCGGCAACACCCCCTACCCCCCTTCGAGTGGACCAACCGAAGGTCTCAACAAGGAAGATTTGAAAAAAGAGTTTTCCAAATGTCTCTTTTACTCCGAGGAAAGTGTATACTAAAATCTGACTGAAACAGAGTCCCGAATTCGATTCGACGACAATAGTCTGAGGTTTTATACCACCGAGTTACATTCTTAAATAGAGGACCAACGACTCACAGTCGTAGAACTAGAGTCTTAAGAAGGGTCGAAGGTCTTGACGCTCTTTAAAAAACAAGTATTCGTTGGGCCAGACACCGTAATTATAAAACAAGATCGTCGGGTTTACGTGGTTCTGTGGTCCACTGCACAAACCCGTTTTTTCTGTGTGTTGTATATGCGTCCTCTAGTAGACTTGTTTTAATCCCGACCATGAGTCCCGTTTGGTCGAAGTCATGAGAAACACGGAACCTCAAGTTCAAAGACATCTGAAACCGGACAATTAAGACTCATTAAAAAAAGGGGGTTTGGAAACTGTCTAAAAAACCACACATTCAAAATAAAAATTTTGTGTAAAAATCACCTTCTCAACGAGGATTATTGGACCAAATAGAAGAGGACTTTAGGACACAGGGGGGGGGTGGGGTTAAAGAATTCCAGTCATAATTCTAATATAAATTTCTAAGTTTTATACCCTTTACCCACGAATATTTTGACAGTCTTCCCAATGTCCTCGACCGAGATTCCGTCCAGAGGTCTTTACGGAGGAGATTACACCGTCGTCGTTCGACGGTCTCACCACGGGGGAGTCGGTGTGATCCCGTGTCCGCGCGGAGGTTCCTGTGTGACGGAGCCGGTGCTAGACCCGAGTCTCTGATTCTGCTCCTTTGGTGGTGGTGACGACGGTCTCTACGGACCTGTGGCTCAAGGTCCCTTTTCCGGCCGAGTGGCAGTGATGGCGGCGGAAAATTATCATCGGGTGGCTGATAGGGGTAGTTATAAAGTCTATACTTAGTGACTAACCGACCTAGGAAGGACGACTTCGTCGATGAGACCCCCAAAACCTCTTGTCCTTAAGGACCTAAGGACTAACCCTCACACGGAAGAAGTATTCGTAATAAAAGTCAAAGTTTGATAAAGATGATTTCTTCGAGATTGACTGGAACCTGATTTTGTTCATAGAGACGAAAAAGTAATAGAAAGTCTAGTCCACAGGTTTACCCTCTTTTGTCTTTTAAAATGTTTCTAGAACTCTTAAGGTCAAAGGTTCTACTGACCCTTACATTTCCGTGTAAACTCTACATAGTGCCTTTAGTCTTTCTTTCAAGGTTAGTTCAGCATTAGTGGGTGCTTCTTTATGTGTAAAACTCTGTCGTTTGTAGGGCATTGGACGAAGTATTTCAAGGTGGACCTTCATCTGGGATGCACACATTACTTGCATCTTTTCCGGTACCGTCTTCTTTAGAGAATCAGTAGTCTTTTAAGTGCGACCACTCTTTAGAATACTTACAGTCGTGACACCCTTCGGACAGGTAGTGCCAGGGTTATGAGGAGTAGTCTCTTGAGTATCACCCCTTTCTAGGATACTTACACTTCTTACACCTTTCCGGAAACGAAGACAAAGTGAGAAATGTAGTCTCTTAAGTATGACCACTCTTTGTGACACTTAGACTCCTACACCCTTTTGGAGACAAGCCGAGAGTGTTGAGTCACAGGTAGTATCTTGAGTATAACCACTTTTTGTGATAGTTACATGACTTATTCCTTTTCGAAAATCAATGAATAGTAACTAATGATTTGTAGTCTCTTAAGTATGACCTCTTTTCGGGGTACAGACATTCCTTACACCTTTCCGGAAATCACCATGGTGTGTCGAATTGCTTGTGGTTTCTTAGGTGTCACCACTCTTCAGTATATTTACATTACTTATACCTTTCCGGAACCGGTAGCAAGTGTAGAAGGAGTCGTAGTCTCCTAGGTTTGACCACTCTTTGGGATTTTTACATTACTTACACCCTTCCGGAAATCCGTCCCGAGTGTCGAATTTGATGCAGTCTATCAAGTGTGACCACTCTTCGGTGTAAGTATCTTACGTTCCCTACACCCTTTCGGTAATCACGAGTGTCGAATGAGTTGTGTTCTTTTAAGTAAGGGTCATTTACTTTCGTTACACCCTCCCTGAAGCCCGTGAGTAGAAGAGTTGAAATTTCTTGCATACGGTATCTTTTAGGGATATTTATTCTCTTCTGTTCTGAAGAGGACAGAGTAAGAAAAAAAAAAAAAAGGACAGAGTAAGAATTGGAACAGTTTACACCTTTCCGAAAAACCAAATGTACAATCTAAATAGTCGTATAAGTAGTGGTAGTGTAAGTAAGCAAGTAGTTTCTGGAATAATTATATTATTACATCTTTTCGAAGAGCTGTGATGGATAGTTAGTAATCGTTGACCTTTTAAGTACGACCGACCGATCGTTGGTTTCTTCACCTCTTTAGAGTCTTTGGGAATCTTTCACCTTTACTTCAGCGAGTCAGCACAGGCTGAGAAACGCTGGGGTACCTGACATCGGGCGGTCCGAGGAGACAGGTACCCTAAAAGGTCCGTTCTTATGACCTCACCCAACGGTGAAGGAAGAGGTCCCCTAGAAGGAATGGGTCCCTAACTTTGGCCCAGAGGGCGTAACATCCGTCTGCGAAATGACAGACTCGGTGGTCCCTTCAGTCAGATTCGATTAGGATTGGTTCTTTCGTACTCTCTTTTATTAGGACACTTACAATCCACACACCCTTCAAGAAATCAGTATTCAGAGAAAATTAGTCTTTTAAGTATAAACTTCTTGCATAACATGTAAATTTTAGGGGTAAGCAGTGAATAATACGTAGTCTTTTACGTGTGACTTATTTTGTGGTCCGTAAAATTTGTTGTCAATTTGTAAATAGTTCAACTCCTTCCATACCTCTTCAAAGTTTGTTTAGTATGTCCCGACACCGAGTCTATTCTTATATTATTTAATCTGTAAGTGTTTTATTATAAATACAATGAATGATGGATCATAAAAGAGGAAGTCACTTTGTTGTTCTCGTGTTACTTCACTTACTCCCGTCATATTTTGTTTTGGACACCTCACCCCGGTATCTGTATGAGTTTCAATGATGAAATTTACGTAAATATCTGTTCTTTTGATATTCACTTGGTCTCTGGATAACTCTTCGATCTTTTACTTGTATTGAATGGTTATGTGTCTTCTTTTGTCAAGTTGCTTTAAATTTGTCTCCAAAATAATTAGAACTTCGGAAAGAAAAGTTTTCTCTTATATTCGAGAATTTTTAAAACATTTTCGTAAGATGTCATGACTTTTACTCCTACATAATTGTGTGTATTTTCCGTAAGTTTTATTCCAAGTTGCGAAGTGTAAAAACTATTTTTCAAAGTTTAAATTTACTTGAAGTGAAGGATTTTTCCTTTTTGATTTCAAAGGTCTCAACTGGTTTACGATCGACTCCTGTCTAAAATGTCCCATAAGTGCACAAAAGAAAATGGTGTGGATACCCTAGAATCAAGGGACTGCTTACTAATTTGGTTCCGGGAGTCGTCACTGTCGAGTCACAGGATTGGTGACTTCGAGGACAACTTTCGGTCCGTACAAAGATGTACGATTAACACTCAAATTTAAATTTTTCGTATGTCATATGTCGTATATGATCCAACCCCGAAGGGACCACCGAGTCGCCATTTCTTAGGCGGACGTCACGCCCTCTACCTTCTCTGTGCCCAAGGTAGGGACCCAACCCTTCTAGACGACCTCTTCCTGTACCGTTGAGGTCACAAGAACAGACCCTTTAGAGTCTCCGTTTCCTCGGACCGTCCGATGTCAGGGACCCCAGTATTCTCAGCCTGTGCTGAATCGCTACTTCGGTGGTGGTGGTGTATATGATCCGTCTTCCATGGAGCGTTAATCGGAGGTTATTTTAGGTCTCCGTGACTCAGAATTACAACAGGTCGTCTTTTGTAGAGTGGTATCTAATCTATTTGATAAAGTCACCTACTGCAAGTACTATGAGAAATTTGGGGTCATAAAAAAGTATTGATAATAGAGAGGATTTCATAATGTTTATGTGTACATATTTTCATAAGTATCAAAATAAGTAAGTCAAGTCAACGAGTCAACACAGGCTGAGAAACGCTGGGGCGCTTAGTGTCGTGCGGTCCGGAGGGACAGGTAGTGGTAGAGGGCCTCAAGTGGGTCTGAGTGCAGGTAGCTCAGTCACTACGGTAGGTCGGTAGTGTAGGAGACAGCAGGGGAAGAGGAGGACGGGAGTTAGGGAGGGTCATAGTCTCAGAAACGGTTACTCAGTTGAGAAGCGTACTCCACCGGTTTCATGACCTCAAAGTCGAAATCGTAGTAAGGAAGGTTTCTTTAGGGTCCCGACTAGAGGAAGTCTTACCCGGCCAACCTAGAGGAACGTCAGGTTCCCTGAGAGTTCTCAGAAGAGGTTGTGGTGTCAAGTTTTCGTAGTTAAGAAGACGCGAGTCGGAAGAAGTGTCAGGTTGAGAGTGTAGGTATGTACTGGTGACCTTTTTGGTATCGGAACTGATCTGCCTGGAATCAGCCGTTTCATTACAGAGACGAAAAATGATACGACAGATCCAACCAGTATTGAAAAGAAGGTTCCTGATTCGCAGAAAATTAAGTATTATCGGGGGTTTAGGTCTTTGTAGGGTTTACAATAGTTCTTCTTGTACCTATTTGACTAACATGATATCATTGTGTTCTCTTGTGATGAGTCATCCTTTATTTAATGATTATCTGTAGTAGTCACTCAGAGTTTTTCTGTACGACTTACTGACTTCGACCTGTGTGTTTTTAAATTCGTGACGAACCAAGGTAAATATACTTCAGTTTACTTTCTTTTTAAATTTTTCGTCCGTTTTGTTTAGATGACAGTGTTTTTGTTTCACCAAAGGAGACTCTCACTTCCATCCTTTAGTCCGTACTTCCTTCAAAGTCCTCACTGTCTTTAGATAGAACTAAAATCACCACCAATAATCTGACTACGATTTCGACTTTGAGGTCATGAAACCGGTGGAGTACGCTTCTCGACTGAGTAACCTTTTCTGAGACTACGACCCTCCCTGACCCCCGTCCACCTCCTCCCCTGCTGTCTCCTACTCTACCGACCTACCGTAGTGCCTGAGCTACCTGCACTCAAACTCACTTGAGGCCCCCAACCACTACCTGTCCCTCGGGACCACACGACGTTAAGTACCCCAGTCTGTGCTGACTCACTGACTTGACTTGACTAACCCGACATTAGTTGTCGTTTTGACGTCTCAATTAGACACAAAATAATAAACATTCAACATAAAGTTAATGTTACTATCGAAATTATGTTCTTATAGTTTTCTCATTCTCATCGTATCTTACTTACCTTATTTCACGACACCAGTTCTCGGAATCCGTATTTATAAAGTGTACCAATTTTATTTTGTGTCTTTTCTTTGTCATTTTACCATTTTTTTTAACATACATACCACATACATACGTACATATATATATAGACATATTCTGAACTTTATAAAATATGAAAAATATATGTGAAATCGTTGAAGTACTTACTCAGTAGAATTATCGTGTACATCTCTTTTATGACGAAGAAAGGGATTTTTTTTCTTTTGTCCTCAAAAGAGAAACTCTTCTTTTTTCAGACAATACGTTTTATTTTTACTGAACGATAGTTGTAAGTTTTCGTCTCTGTAATGAAACGGCTGATTCCAGGCAGATCAGTTCCGATACCAAAAAAGGACACCAGTACATACCTACACTCTCAACCTGACACTTCCGACCCGCGGCTTCTTAACTACGAAAACTTGACACCACAACCTCTTCTGAGAACTCTCAGGGAACCTGACGTTCCTCTAGTCAGGATCCTAAAGAAACCTTCCTTACTACGATTTCGACTTTGAGGTCATGAAACCGGTGGAGTACGCTTCTCAACTGAGTAACCTTTTCTGAGACTACGACCCTTCCTAACCCCCGTACTCTTCCCCTGCTGTCTCCGACTCTTCCGACCTACCGTAGTGACTGAGTTACCTGCACTCAGAACTCACTTGAGGTCCTCTACCACTACCTGTCCCTCCGGACCCCACGACGCTAAGTACCCCAGCGTCTCAGCCTGTGCTGACTCGCTGACTTGACTTGACTTGACTTAGTTGTAAGTCTCCCCTTTCTTAGTTTAGACGAACATGGTGTATCTTTAAGTCTGGGTACTTTGGTGGAACGTATACCGAGAGGAGGTCCTTTCTCGGACGAGTGGTTAGAATAAACCTCTAATCACAAAACGAGGAGTAAATTTCTTTCGACTACTCCATGAAGGTGTCTACTTCGGACAGAGGACGAATTCGATAGTTTTGAATTTTGACGTAGGGTGCTAGGATGTGAAGTAGAAAACGATTACGGGATCATTTACAGGAATAGGAATATTCGAAAGTGAACAGAAACCGAGCCAGACTTAAGAAAGGACGTCCTTTGTTTCCTGGGAGTGAACCGTGAGTTCGGATTCTTAAGGACTGCCAGACTCTTACCCTGTGAAGGGAGAGGGTATTGTGGTACTTACGTCTCGACTCCTCTTGCATATGAAGTTCTCTGGCATTAGAACTTGGATTACGGTGGGTATAAGCTGATACACGGTCTTCTTTGCGGTCCTTTCTAGAGTCACAGTTTTGTGTTGAAACACCCTTAAAGGACCACCAGGTCACCAATCCTGAGGACCGAAAGTGACACCTTCCGTGCCCAAGTTAGGGACTAACCTCTTGATTATAGGGTAGGGTTTTCGTCGTCACGGCCCACCCGTTTTACTTATTTATTTGAAACAAATCACTCGTCACGTACATTGCCCCGAAAAAAGTCACGGAGTTAGCGGATAAGTCCCCACCTTAATTAATCAATGTCCACTGAGTGACTTGTTCTAGGACTACGACCCTTTCTGACTTCCGTCCTCCTCTTCCCCGTTGTCCTACTTTACCAGCCTCCCGTAGCGGCTGAGTTACCTGTATTTAGGTTCGTTTGAGGCCCTCTAACAAATCCTGTCCCCCCGGACCTCACGGCGTCAGGTGCCTCAGCGTTTCTCAGCCTGTTCTGAATCGCTGCCTTGTTGTTTTTATGTTCATTATATTGAAATTATTATGTTCGGGCATGCGCACGCACATGTGTGTGTGTGCGCTCAAAGAAAGTGTTGGTGGTTATATAACGATTGCGGGCGTGATGTGACATGAGCGGGTAAGCCCGCCGTCGGGTTCGGCTTCTGGGTCTGCGGGCCGGGCGTGCCGCGGCTCACGGGCCCGGTGGGAGGGGGCTCGCCGACGCTTGTCGCCGGCGGCGGGGCGACGGTCGTACCCTGGGATTGGACTCTTGCGTGGCGCTCGGGCACGCCGTTCTCCTTTGGCAGGGCTCTTGAGTCTTTGTCGGTGCTCGCGCTTCGTCGGGGGCCGACGGCCGGGCCGGCCTTCGCGGGCGGGGTTTTGTCGCGGGCGCGCGACGCGAGGGCCCTCGAGCGCGCCGGGCGTCACGCGCACGCGGCAGAGTCGGCGCCCCCGGCCCTCGGACCCTCCGCCGCCCTGGGACCGGCGCCCCCGAATCGTAAAACCGTCGCTGCCGGCGCACGCCCCGGCCTCACAGCCACACCGTTGCTCGACGTGACGAAAATAGACCGTCCCCCACGGGCGGAGAAGTGGCCCGAACTGAGCCCCTCCCCTGGCCCTCCGCGAAACCGTCGCCTCGCGCGCACGCATGACTGCGGGCACCTCCGCCCCGGTCCATGGGCTCTCATTGGTGCGACCACGCGCCAGCGGGCACCCCGGCACCGAAGCGCGGGTTCCCCCGGCCCACTCGCTGCCGACGCGTCCGCGCGTCTCCGCGCCGGCGACAGACCTCCCGCCTTCGCGCCGCCCACTCAACCAATCCGCCGGAACCTCCCGCCCCCGCGCCCTCACCAGCGACCCCCCCACACATGGGCCCCACAGGCGAAACCAAACAGCCCGCAGGACAGGCGGACGTGCGAACAAGAGGCACACCAATCCCCTAAACGGAGTGCCAAAGACACCCACAAACAACTCCTGAGAAGACTCGAGATCTTTCCGACACACTGATAAGCAAATTTAAAAATATGGTTGATTTGTTGTTACTCCCTCTTTTGGACTTCTTATATATTTTGATTTTGACTTAGTCACAACATGTGCACTTTAATTGCGTTACAACATTCAGTTCATATGAAAGTAAAATTCTTTAGTTCTAGGACACTTGGGTAGATAACCGGAAAAAGATTAAACTGGTCAAAAGGGTGAGTACGTGAAAGTCCCTCTCTGTAAATCTGTCCTTACCGACGGAGTCGGTACTGCCTCACACTTCCTTTATGTATATTTCGGGAGTCGTGTCATTGACACCAATCAGTAAAAGTAGTCACTGGTAAAACTCCTTGTCTACACTTCTGTAGCGTGATCTTAGAGAGTGTTGAACCTCTTGGTCATTTAGAGTTTTTTCCACAACACTAACCCGTGATGAGACAAAACTAGAAAATGTCCCCCCCATCTATTCCTCTTCCGTTACCGTGGGGTGAGGTCATGAGAACGGACCTTTTAGGGTACCTGCCTCCTCGGACCACCCGACGTCAGGTACTCCAACGACCCTCAGCCTGTCCTGACTCGCTGAAGTGAAAGTGAAAAGTGAAACTACGTAACCTCTTCCTTTACCGTTGGGTGAGGTCACAAGAACGGACCTCTTAGGGTCCCTGCCCCCTCGGACCACCCGACGGCAGATACCCCAGCGTGTCTCAGCCTGTGTGACTTCGCTGAATCATCATCTTCTATTCTCTTTTACTGTGTTTAAACTACGAAAAAAAAAAAAAAACTAGCAAGGAAGGTAGAGGAGTCGAGGTGTAAGTGTCTTGAGACGAGAAGTTCTCTTTCCGGAGTACTTCCCCTCGTGCCGGTGACCTGGAGACCTTCCGTGTAGTGTCCACTCAATACCAAACAAAAAAGAATGTTACTCTGGGATTTCTTATTTCTAATTCGGATTGGGATCTCTTATTTCAGTAGATCATTTTGTCTTTAGGAGTATTTATGACGACAATAGTTCACGGGACTCGAAATTAGGGTGTAGATTCCTGTTTAAATTTTTCTTCACTCTAAAAGAAAAGGAATGATCAACCTCTTGTCAAAGGTAAAGTGTGTTTGTGTATAAATTTGTTTATCCAAAAGGTCCTAAGATCATTTAATACTTTACATGAAGTCAAGTTTACATGAATAGTTTTCTCTTTAGATATTAGGTCAAAAAATTGAATTCACATGTCAAAAGTGTAAAGTAACATGAATGTACATTTAAAGCGGTAATTTATGACTCGTATTCATATACGACTGGAATCTAAGTCTAAAAAATTTTTTACAATTCTATTTTTAACCCTTGCGTACATGTGGGCACTACCTAAGTACAGTTACATACCGTTTTGGTTATGTCATAACATTTCATTTTATTTCATTTTTATTTTTAATTTTTTTTTTTTATTTTTTACAATTCTATTTACCTGTTTATCTTCTTTTACCTGTTTACTGAAATTCCTACACTATATAATCTGTAATATCTTATATAATTTGTTAATCTCTTAGATCTTCCACCATTTTAAGGTAGATGTATATAAACGTGTAAATCATTTGAGACCTCCCTGTCCTTCTGTATACATTTCGAAACCCGATGTCAACCTCCTGTTTGGGTAAGTCCTGACTCGACTCCAGGACCCAACGACTGTCAGAAGGGAACAGAAGTCTGAAATCTGTTTGAGTCCTCACAAACAGTCAGGTGTTTGTGGTGGTTGAACATGTTTTAGGGCTAAACCATCCTCTTTGTCATCTAATTTCTTATCAAAGGATGGTCATTTCTACACCCCGGTCCGACTGTACTCGTGACGACCGATCTCTGACCTCTGGGACAGCCTACAACGGCGACCTCCGGTCCTAGACAACTAATCTTGGTGTCCGATGTTTGAGTCACATCTCCGTGGCACCGAGGACGAAAGGAGTTTTTAGGAACAAAAGGTTTATTCAAGGACCTTACGAAAGGAGTTTGTCCCAGGTACTGGTCAAAATTGTAAAACCAACTATTATGTCCTATTAAAAAGAATGGGTTTCTCAACAAAAAGTGATAGATATTATACATAGACATAAACCGGTTTTTTGTTGTTGTTTGGGACCTAGGAGGTCATGTGCGGTGTTACGGATACGTGGTGGACGATAAAAAGTCGGTTCTGAAGGGAGAGGGAGCCCGGAACACCCATTCTTTCACAAACGGGAAAGTCGTTAGTGACTGTAAGGCTCTACACCGGTAGCTGAAAAGGGTTCTTCTCACCCCTAAGGACCTGGGACGAGTCTCTCTTGACATGTGTCGACACTACAACCTCTGAATGGTCTTGGACCAGACCGACCCATTCACGTGCGTCGGGAATCAAGTGTAGACGGAAGGCGAGATAGAAGGAGGAGGATAACCTTTAGAGACCCCTGGATGTCACTGGAAATGAAAAACAAGGTACAGGGTATTTCTCCCATCAATCCTTACCTGTTGAAGGAGGAATGACAGGAAGGCCTTTGGAAGTTTTGGAAGAACAGACCGGCAAGAAAACAAAAAGACGGGTAAGAATATTCCTGAAACTAGGACTAAGGCACCATCCCCCACTTAAGAACCTATTATTGCCGTACTGGTTGACGGTAAAGAAAGAGAAAGGTTTCCGTATAGACAACGACTCGGGTTGTATCGGAAGGATGACCTCGTTCCGGGTGTCGGGACCCACTACTCCCTCCTCCTACGTCCTCGAGGTCCTCGTCCACTCAGACCCTGGTTCGACTCCCTTCCTACATGCACGCTTTCCGGTCGACGGAAGACTCTACCGGTGTCAAACCGCGTAGAAGGAAGTCTCCCGGAGACCAGACTCCAGGGGTCACCTAGGTGGAGAGTAGCGGTAAGTGATAAGATGAGTGGGTGGAAAAATTTATTAACTGAGGTTTACATTCGAACACTAGCCGAGAGGTGGAAATGAGAAACCTAACAAAAAGTGGTGAAATAGGAAGTAAGTAACGTATTCTGACAAAGGAGTCTTTCTATAGAGTTTTGAACACAAAAGAAATACATAGGTTTTTTAAGAGTGAGAGTGGAGACTATTTAACTTATTTACGTAGGTAGGTTCTTGACAAGGTAATTGTTTGTATAAGTTAGAGATCAAGACCGGTTCTTTCCCTTAAAACATTCTCTGATCTCGGGTAGTTCCTTAAATGATAAATTGTTCCCCTTCATTCTCTACAAGAATCTTGTCCGTGTACTTTTCGACGAGTTGGAACGATTAACAATCTCTTTACATTCAGTTTTGATGTTACTGTATAATGAAGTGTGCCCAATCTTACTGGTAGTAGTTTTTCAGATGCTTTGTTTGCGACCTCTCTCACACCTCTTTTCCCTTGGGAGGATGTGACAACCACCCTTACATTTGACTATGGCGGTGATATCTCTTGTCATAGTCAAGTCAAGTCAAGTCAGCGAGTCAGCACAGGCTGACAAACGCTGGGGTACTTAGCGTCGTGTGGTCCGGAGGGACAGGTAGTGGTTGAGGGCCTCAAGTGACTCTGAACCTTCTCTTGTCATATCTTTAAGGAATTTTTTGATTTTTATTTCAGCGACATAGTAGGTCACTAGGATAAGAACCCGTATATCGACCTCTCTAAAGATTAAACTTTTCTATGTACGTTGGAGTCACAAGTGAAGTCGTGGTAAATGTTATAACTTCTACATCTTCGTTGGAATTACAGGCACCTGTCTACTTACCTTTTTCTACATATGTATATGTCATCCTATAATGAGTCTGTATTTTTCTTACTTTGTTACGGTAAACGTCGTTATACCTACCAACTCTCATAGTATGATTCTGCTACTAGTATGATTCACTTCATTTAGTCTGTTTCTTTCTGTCCATAATATACTATAGTGAATGTACACCTTAGATTTTTTTTTTACTATGTTTCTTGAATAAATGTTTTGTCTTTACCTGATCGTCTTTATTTGTATACCAATGGTTTCTCCTTCCACCCCCGTCCCTATTTACTCCTCATACCTTTAGTGTCTGTGTTTGCTGATACATATGTCATCTATTCGTCGTTCCTAAACGACGTATCGTGCCCCTTGATATACATAAGTCATAGAATATTATTGGATATTACCTATATTTTCCTTTAAATTTTTCTTATGTCTACATATGTATACATACATCTTAGGTCAGTGAAGCGACATGTGGACTTTGATTGTGTTATAACATTTAGTCGATACGAGGTCAAAAATTTTTCTCTACAAGGATCTATGGAACCGTTTCATCCTTGGTTCTAACCTATTAAAGTTTATGTCACCAATGACGTGTGTGTCGTCTCACCGGTCTCTATTTGTGTAGACACCCCCTACCACGTCCCCAGACCAGTGAACCCACACGTCGAGTGCACGTCGTAGATCTGGAAAGGTTCGGTTCAGGACCCACGTGAAGAACGTAGAGTACCTTCTGACGGCGACCCTTACGGGGTCGACTCTTGACCACCCCACCTGGCAAAGGGTCGAGAACACCCGCCAGACCCGGTACAGTCGGGAACTACAGACAGAATCAGACAGACTCGACGATATTGTATTTGTGGCGTCTGGTCCACCGAATTTGTTGTCTAGAAATACAGAGTGTCAAGACCTCTACTTCCACGGACGTCTAAGTCACAGACCGTCCCGGTAAAGGACCAAGTGTCTACTGGTAGAAGAGTGACACGGGCGTACACCACCTTCCACAGGGAAAATCTTCCCGTAATTAAGGTAAGTACTCTCTAATTTATTAAATTATAAAGTTACATATAAATAATTAGTTGATATGAAGTCAAAAAATTTAAATTTTGAATTTTACGTAAAGTTTAATTTTTATTCCTATTATTCCAACGTGTTGTAACCGTACATAAATTACGGTGACTTAACGTGGGAATTTTAACCAATTTTACCATTTAAAACACAAAACACATAAAAAGGTGTCATTTTTTTAAAAAAATTAATTTTTATCCTTATTTGCCCATAAACAAAGATCGAAAAAGACAACCATCTCATACTGTTATTTACAGGAACATGTATATAGGAATTTATACTCTTGGAAAAACATTCCTATCTAAGAATTGTCACCCCTATACATGTAAATAAATATAATTACACAAATATACAAACAAAAGTCTCTTACTCAGTTGTGTCTTCTCATTCCTTAATAGAAATTCCTTCTCCTATTTTCCTCTTTGTGTGGTAGTACTCTCTCACTACCTTTTTTGTTCGTCGTGCCCATCTCTGATACTTTTCCGGAGGTCGTGGTCCCGTATGGAGTAATAGGTAGTCTTCTACTTCTTCCTTCTCTTCACGATGGTCACGAAGCTCACACCCTTTAGGAAGACAGCAGCTAGCTGAGAGTAGGTCGTAGTCTCCTAGGTGTGTCCTCTCTCTGGGATAGTCACGTCGTTCACGTCGTTTCGGAAGTTGGTCTTCCGGGTGGAGCGGGTTGTGGTCGCGTGGGTGTGCCCGCTCTTCGGGATGTGGACGCCCGTCACGTGTGCCCGGAAGTCGGTCCACTGTGTGGAGTGGGTCGTGGTCTAGTAGGTGTGGCCTCTCTTCAAGGTAACGACGTCGCTCACACCCTTCCGGAAATCGGCGGGGAGGCGGGAACGCCTGGTGGTCTCTTAGGTGTCACCTCTCTTTGGGAAGTTCACGTTCCGGACGCCGTCTCGGAAGTGTGTCTCGCGGGTCGAGGAGTCTGTGGTCTTCTAGGTGAGACTTCTGTTCGGGATGTCTACGTCGTTCACGGGGTTCAGGAAGTAGGCAGAGAGAAGGGACTGCCTCGTGGTCTCCTGAGTGTGACCTCTCTCCGGGATAGTTACACTCCTGACGGGCTTCCGGAAGACGGCGGAGCACGTCGAGTGAGTCGTGGTCTCCTGGGTGTGACCACTCTTCGGGATGTGCACAGTCCTTACGCCGGCCCGGAAGTGGACGTCCAGGGTAAAGTGACAGGTGTCCGCCTCAGTGTGTCCTCTCTCCGGGATACTTACAGTCCACACGGCCTTTTGGAAGTTGTTAGTGAGGAGGGACCACTGCGTACTGTCCTGAGTGTCACCTCACTTCGGGAAGTCTACGCTACGCACACCCTTCCGGAAGTCGTGAAGGAGGAGCGAGACAGTTGTATTCTCCTAAGTATGACCCCTTTTCGGGATGTCAACGGTGTTTACACCCTTCAGGAAGTCCACGTCCAGTGTGGAATCAGCTGTAGTCGTTTGAGTATGCCCTCTTATGACTGGTTTCGGTTGATCTGAACTTTTACAATGATAAGGTCAATGGATTGGTAGTCAGTTCTAGAACTGTTGTTCGTCGGAGTCAACTGAGACTGAGAATCTTTTCGTCGAATAAGAGTTCCAGAGTCCTCGAGTGACTTTTTATCCATTACTTGGTCCTGGATAACACATCGTGTCCCTTGATATGAGTTACAAAACATTATTCGATGTTTCCTTTATGTCGATACCAAAAAGGTCATCAACACATGCCTACACTCTGAACCTGGTATTTCTTCCGACGGGTACCTTAAGACAGGAGTCAGATATCAGAAGGGGTCCGTTCTTATGACCTAACCCATCGATAAGGGAAGAGGTCCCCTAGAAGGGTAGGGTCCCTAGTGTAGACCCAAAGGACGTAACGTGTGTCTAAGAAATGACAGACTTGGTGGCCCCTTCGGACTCGTAACTACTTAACTACGAAAGATTAAGACCACAACCTCTTCTGAGAACTCTCAGGGAACCTGACGTTCCTTTAGGTCGGTCAGGTAGGATGTCCTTTAGTTGGAGTTTATAAGTGACCTTCCTGACTACGACTTCGAGGTCATGAAACCGGTGGACTACGTTTTTCGACTATGGAACCTTTTCTGGGACTATGGACCTTTCTAACTCCCGTCCTCTTCCCCCGTCGTCTCCTACTCTACCAACTTATCATAGCGACTGAGTTACCTGTACTTAAACTCGTTTGAGGGTCTTTATCACTTCCTGTCTCCTCGGACCACACGACATCAGGTACCCCAGAGTTTTTCACCTTGTGTTGAATCACTGACTTGTTGTTGTCACCCTTTACTTAGGCTTTTTCTCACCTATAAACACACACATATTGACTTAGTGGAACGACATATGGACTTTGGTTGTGTTATAACATTTAGTTGATATTAGGTTAATTTTGTTAAAAAATTTCTCGAGAAACCTACCTTATTGATTTCTGTCCCGTCTTCGTTTCGTTCAATTTTCGTCTTGTACTTTGGTAATAGGACGTCAGACCTCTTGAGATCGGAGGATGAGGACGGACTTAGGATGAGACGACGGTAGTGATTACTTGTCGTCGTGACGTGTTTACTGAAATGACCGGGACTCAGACACGTGGGAGTGTAAATTACGGGACTTTGGTTCAAATGTTGCGTCCACAGGACTGTCGGTTTCTACTCCGGTTCTCTAGTGGAGAACCGAAAACGAAGACAGGACGACCCTCTCTGTGTATACGGTGGTTCAAGTGTAGAAATCGTTCCCCGTCCCACCCCGAACTTACGACACTTCACACTTTTTCGTTTGTCGGTACTGACTTATGAAATGTAGACTTTTTACCACGGGTCTAGACCAGTGTCTACATCGAAGCTTAATGGGTTGGTCACCCGAAAGGACTTAAAGGAGGGTGTGAAGGAGGATGTCGACGACATAAACTAGCTAGAGTAGTGACGTGGATAGTGGGGACTTGTTCTTAGTTCTCCGACTGTATTTCCTCACCGTGATCGTACCTATATTCCCCATAGTATAATTATCTACAATCCCCTATAAGGATTTGGCTCGTGTGTCCTAAAGGAAAAGTCACGTATATATTTTCGTAAATATTTTACGTACGTGGTCACATTTCTTCTTTTTATGTATGGGTAACAACAAATCGGAGAATTCAGTACAGGCTAAGAAAAAGTTGGGGTACCTGACATCGGCGGTCGAAGGAGGAAGGCACCCTAAAGGGTACGTTCTTATGACCTCACCCAACAGTAAAGGAGGAGGTCCCCTAGAAGGGTTGGGTCCCTAGTTTGGGTGCAGAGGAATCCGTCCGCCTAAGAGATGGTGACTCTTATATTGTCACCTAAGGTACATTCCTTAATGAGGATTTACTCGGCTGTAACTTTAAGTCCTACTTTTCGACGTACTTCTAATTTCTGAAGTCACGGGACTGACAAGTAAAAAGTTGTCACTTATCAGAGTAAAAGAGATGAGACAAGGAGAAGGGACAAAAGATAAAGAGGTGTCGGAAAGAGTGGTAAGTTATGTGATAAAGTGAGTAAAAGAACACCAAACAAAGGTAAGTGAACTTTCATTCTAGAATCTCCCACCCCTCAAAACACCCAAGAAAGAGACGACATAAGGGGACTTACCGAAAAGTAAACAACAACAAGTCAGTGAATCAGTACAGGTTGAGAAGTCTGGGTCACCTGACGTGGTGTGGTCCGAAGGGACAGGAAGTGGTAGAGGTCCTCGAACCAGTTTGAGTATAGGTAACTCAGTAACTACTAGGTTGGTAGAGCAGGAGACAGTACGGGAAGACGACAGTTAGAAAGGGCCGTAGTCCCGGGAAAGATTACTCAACCGAGAAACGTAGTTGACCGATGTTATAACCTTGAAGTCGCAGTCAGGAAGATTACTTATAACTCTTAACTAAAGGAAATCCGAAAAGCAGAGTCTCTTCCGTTACCGTTGGGTGAGGTCACAAGAACGGACCTCTTAGGGTCTCAGCCGCCTCGGACCACCCAACGGCGGATACCCCAGCGTGTCTCAACCTGTACTGACTTCGCTGAATCGTCGTCGTCGTCGTCGAAAAGGAATAAACGAAGTTAAAGGTTCAGTCGATGATTAAAAAATGATAAAAGAATCATAGAGTATGGTACCCGGTAAAGGTGACACTAGTCCCCGTCTTACCCCAAGTTGTGGTCACGTCCAAGGTTTCTTTTATGAAAGACTTCTCACTATTATTGCTATAAAGGTAAGACGTTCACTCTTTACATGATTAAACCACATTATTGTTCAGTAAGGTCGTCCCCAAGGGAGTGACTAGGAAGCCAAGGTTTTGAATTGTGTCTTTTAGTGCGAGGGTACCCGTCCGAGTTTCCTGGCGTGAGCTCGCTGTGGCACCAGTATGCCTGGGTCTGTCGCCTTGTAGTGTCCACGTGTGGTCTCGAGTGTCTCCTGACAGGCAAGGGCATTGATGCCTGCGAAGACCAAAGGTCCTCTCCCCTCCCCCCCTCAAGAGTAAGAGGCGCGGACGCATGTAAGCGTAAGTCGGCGCGGCGCCGAGACTTGGGAGACCGGGGCGGGAAGGCCGCATCGGTGCGGAGACTATAGGACCCGGGGAGGGGAGCTCGCATTAGTGCGGAGACTATAGCACCCGGGGCGGGGAGCCCGCATTAGTGCATGCACGCGTCCGTGAGGGCGAGGCTGCGATTCCAAGGCGGAGAGGCAGAGTTGTCGGATTCTTGTGCGGGGGAGCCGATTCGGTGCGGGGCAGAGGCGGGGAGCGCGGACCGACGAGCGGGTGGACCCCGCCAAGCCGCGGACACGCCACCCGAGGGCCCGCAGCCGACGGCTTCAGGAAGCCCACTCCCGCCGACCGAAGGTCCCCCTCCGAGCACCCAACCAGTCCCACCAGATCACAGACTCGAGCTCCCGGTCCGTCCCGGCGGCTCCGCTCGCCGAGACTCGGGCCGGCACCTCGGGGCCGGACCCGCGGCGACGCGCCAGCGACGGCCTGCCTGATGTAAAGGGTCTCCGGGCGCGCCCACGCGGCTCCGACGCCAACCCTGGCCCTAGCCGCAAACCCCGCCGACCTAGCCCCACACACTCAGACTCTCCGTCCTGACCCGACACTTGCAGGTCTCGCACGCCGGCCCCACACGACCACACACAAGCTTTGCCCACACACTCTCCAGTCGGTCGCGCCCCCCGGGGCCCTCTCCGACTCTCTAGCACCTCTTCCCCCCACTACACACACACACACACTCTGGCGCTCGTATAACCACACAGGCCGCACACTCTAACACACTGTCACGGACACACTCCCTCTGGTCCCACATAACACACACGCACACAATCTCCATCGTTAACGTCACAAACACATAGATATACGCGCTGGAAACTCTGACACACACACTCTCTCTCTCTCCTTTTGATTACACAACTCTGGTTTCACTCATCCTCTCTCCGACCTGGTACCAAGCGGTGAGGCTCCAAACGTCTATGTCGGAGACACGCCACACCTCACACGCACTCACTCCGTCTGTACTCCCCGGCACCCCCACACTCTCTAACTCTAACCTCAACACACACACTACAGACACTAGTGGTACACGCAAACATGTACTGGAGAGACTCCGCCACCACACGGACGTTACTACACGGAAGGTGACCTACGAACACTGACACAGGAAGGACACTAGTCCCCATACACTCTGGAACATAGTCCCAGACACATAGCGGGACACACCAACATTGTCGCGGACACACTGATACCACCAAACCCCCTCTGACGAACCTTCCAACTATTGAAAGGTGGAACATGTACAACTAAATACCTTAACACAGAACGGTCCTATTCTTACGACCCCATCTTAAGGGACGAGGGTCAGGGCTCTCAAGGTGACTCTTCGTTCTCCACCCCATGGACCTCGAGGACTAACCTCGTCCCCTGTGGGAGTCAAGACCCACTGTCTTTCCTCCCCTTTGGTTCCCCAACTCCTGTCTCTACTCTCCCTTCCACCATCTTAACCCACGATTTCCTAGGTAACAGTACCTCCTTTCGTTTCCAAACCGTCGTCCTCCTCCTCTTGGGACAGGAGACTACCGTAAGTCCTCAGGCTAAAAGTTTGACATCTGACATAGTTTCGTACTTCGCCTCTACACCCTTCCTTTCTCAGGTGGAAATGGATATCTCTTTCGTTGTTAAAGTACCCTAATAAAAATTTTATTCCACTTTCTTCTATTACATACGTCTCATAGATCGCGTAGAGCAATCAAAATAAGTATTATTCTGGTCCCTTACCCTTACGTTGAAAATCCTTTCTAGTTTAAATCCTGGAGCTCGAACTCTCTTTCTCAGTATTCAATCTGGGGAGTTAGTGGTGACCAACGGACATTAGAGAACCAATACACCCGTCACTTTGGTTTCTTCCGCCCCTCCTCCTGCCCCTTCTGTCTTAAGAATGCGACGACTAGCACCCTCACGTCTCTCCGGGAGTGGAAGAGTGAGAGGAAAAAGAAGAAGGTCGGAATGGGAGGGTCCTGTCACGACAAGAGGTTCTCTCTTCGGTCCTTTTCTTCCACTTTTACTGTCAACTCGATCACTTTCGGTATGGGGTCCAATCAATAAAGTAAAGAGAAGGAGCTTTCCGTCGGAATGACAAATCCTGAATCATTTCGACAAAAGAAATACTTTCAGGGAACTAATTGTCAGAAACCTTTTCTGGGACTCCGACCCTTTCTGACTTCCGTTTTCCTCTTCCCCCGTCGTCTCCTACCCTACCAATTATCGTAGTAGATAAGTCACCTGTACTCAAATTCGTTTTGAGGTCCTCTGTTACTTCTGTGCCTTCGGACCACACGACGTCAGGTACCTCACTGTTTCTCGACCTGTACTGTCGCAGACTTGTTCTTGTTGTTGTCAGTATAGATTCCCGGATCAAGGGTGGAGAGGGTCTCTCGTGAGGGGAATAAAAAAATGTTTATTTGAAAAAATATTATCTTTGGAACGTCTATGGTCCCCCTTACGTATGCGTAGTGTGAGGTGAAGGGGTCAAAGATTATAGAATGTAATTCAAACCACTCACGACACGAACCAGCGAGTCAGCACAGGCTGAGAAAAACTGGGGTACCTGACATCGGGTGGTCCGAGGAGACAGGTACCCCTAAGAGGTCCGTTCCTATGACCTCACCCAACGGTACGGGAGGAGGTCCCCTAGAAGGGCAGGGTCCCTAGTTTGGGTCCAGAGGGCGTAACGTCCATCTAAGAAATGGTCGACTTGGTGGTCCCTTCGGGTTCTTACGACCTCACCCATCGGACAGGGAAGAGGTCCCCTAGAAGGACTGGGTCCTTAACTTGGTCCTAGAGGGCGTAACGTCCGCCAAGAAATGGTCGTCTCGATGGTCCCTTCGGGACTTACTCGGCTGCAACTATCTGATAATGATTCAGGTACGAAACAAGTGTGAACGAAGCGAAAATGAGGTACAGGAAAAAGACACGGTCCCAGGACCGGTCCCTTGGTGCACTGTACATCGTCAAGACAGAGGAACATGGACTGTCAAAGAGTATGAAAGGAAGAAAAACTTTTGGAACAGTCAAAACTCTCCAAGAGTCCAATAAAACGTCTTGTAGAGACTTTAGACCACAAAAAAGGAGACTAAGCTGACCTGATTACATAAAAATCTTCCTTCTAGTGTCTCAAGGTAAAAGGAGTACATGGTATGTAGTTCCCAAGTGTGATAGTTCCACTGAGTGATGATATGAACCTCTCGGATCAACTCCACCGTAATGGTCCAGAGACGTGACACTCAACGAGGAAAAACGGGGTGAACAGGTACGACAGGAGGGGAGAGGTAACCGTTGATGGTCAAGATCGAGACACAGATAGGTCAGTCAAAGACAGAACAAACAAATCTAAGACGTCAATTCACCCTAGTATGTCACAAGCAGACAGAAACATACTGAAGAAAGTGACTCTATTACGGGAGACAAGGTAGGTACAACACCATTTACTGTTGTGACTCGTAATGTTTCTAAAAAGCATAAAAGTAACCTTTATTTATACTTCTACTTGTACGGGCATTGTGAAATTTTTTAAAGAGTGTTGAGAGTGTCTATATCTTTAGTTTCCTCACCAATGATCCCCCTTCCTCCTCTGTTCTATCCCCATTCCTTAACTCTCGATATTTGATAATACATATTTTATTCGATGTTCCTATATAACATCTTGTGTCCATTTATATCGGTTATAAAATATTATTGATATTTGCCTCATATTGGAAATTTTTAACACTTGTGATATAATATATGGACTTTGAATATATTATAACAAATAGTTGATATAGAGTTAAGTTTTCTTTTTGTGGACACTTAGAGAGTTTTAACTGGTTTTTTTTTTTTTTAACAGAACTAGACGACCACTAATATTGACCCGTAACAGAAATTCTTTGACTTTTATTGATAAAAACCAAAGTAAAACTATAACAGATTTATATATGACTGAACAACATGAGTCTAAATCATGTGTTCCACCTACACAACGTCAGGACGTGACCCATGAAAGAGTCCAACGAGAAGCCCAGTGACTGCACACCGTACTGTACGATTGATTAAGAATTACCGTGTCGTAATTTTTGGTCAACGTAAGATCCCCTTAAGGGATCGTAAGGTCACCAATCACGAAAGTGATGACCCTGAACCAAATTAGGGACCAATCCTTTGATTCTAGGGTGTTCGGTACTCCGAGCCGTTCGCTGGGGGGGGGGTTTTTTTTTTGGTTTTGACGTGAGATTTATATAAAAAATAACACAGTTGTTTTTTTTGGGGTCGGTACAGTCAAGTTACGGAGAAGAGGAATTTCGTGATCCTAGGGTATCTCATGGCAAAGGTATTATAGTTGAATTTATAAGAAAACACAACAAAAACTTCCAAGTTGGTATCTGTGTGTAGGAAGGAACTTCGGGAACAGATGGCGGGACACCGGCAGACAGGCATGAAGGGGTGCGGACTTTCGAGGGTACCTGTCTCCTCGGACCAGCCGACATCAGGTACCTCACCGTTTCTCAGTCTGTGTCGACTCGTGTGTGTGAGTGTGTGTATTCTCCTTACCTAAACGTGGTAACATATGTTATGTTAAATCGTTGAAGTTATTCTTGATAAATTATAATATACAAATTCCCACAAAAGGAGTTTCCCGATAAAGAGTGTATTACATCCCGGTTGAGTTACGAATTCGAACTTCAGTGCACACCTGTACTCGTGACGAACTAGGTCTTCCAGAAACACAATAAAGTCCTGGACCACTGTAAGTTCCTACACCGTCATCTGAAGAGGGTCCTCCTTACCGTTACCGACTCGGGACGAGTCTCTTCAAACATGTCCTCATACTACGACCTCTTGATAGTCTCGGACCAGAGTGACCCACTCCTAGAAAAGGGAGAGACATATTAAGTCTTAATGGGAATCCCTGAGAAATGAAAAAGAAAAATTCAACAACACACAGCTAGTCTTAGCTTAGACCTTTTACTTCTCCTACAAGTCCTTGACCACTTGTAGAGTCCAACTCAGCCACTAGACCCACACATAGTCTATAAAGCACTCGCGCGGAAAACCAGTCGACCCTTGTGTCCCGTGCGACACTGGGCGTGACCAGACACGGTCGGACAAAGGAGACAGGACATCATCGCAATGGTCGCATTGTCCCAAGTGGTTCTTATCTCGGCCTAACAATACTTAAGTCTTACGACGAAATTTTAGACATATAGAAATAATTGAACGTCATTCACTTGATCGCTCCGTGTACGACTTTTAACGAAATCTACAAGAATCCCCCGACTGCGGGAACAGTAGCGGTCCCGGTGGAGTCCCCGATCAAGTCGAAACGGAACAGACTTCCGGGGAAAGGAGGACGAACGAACACCAAGTGATTTACAACACTTTGATTTACACACAGAAACTGGTTTAAACTCTTTACAAACTAGCAATGCATTAAAAAAAGATGAGAGAAGAGGAAGACCCTAAGGTCAACGTGTGTGCAATCTTAGAACCTATAACACGGAATCCATTGAATTCCTACACAAGGGAAAATTTTTAGAAAAAAGAGACAGTCGAATCTATTAAAGACAACTAAGTAAAAGTTCAAGTGACGGCGAAAGAAACAGGAGAAGTTACAGAACAATTCGGGTAGATCACTTCAAAATTTAAAGTCTATGACATAAAAAGTTAAGATCTGAAAAATGAACCAAGAAAAAATATTAAAGATAAAACGACGGTTCTCATAATGTTCGCATAAAAGGAAATATAAGAGCTTATATCCTATATTATCGACAAAATTTTAGGATCAGACGACGAAGGTCGTAGACACAACAGTGTCCAACCCAGAGGTAATTACGGAAAAAAAGACTCATACTAAGTGAAAAAGGTGAAAAATCCCTCATTAATCTAAAAAAGGACCTGTGACATTTATGATGTAATATCTCAAAATCCCAAGACAATGTAAGGAAACTTTTTATAACTAAAACAAAAAATTAGTCTGTCGATTGAGTGTGAGGTTTGACAGAGAGTCAAGTCAAGTCAGCGACAGTACAGGTTGAGAAACGCTGGGGTACTTAGTGTCGTGTGGTCCGGAGGGACAGGTAGTGGTTGGGGACCTCAGATGGGTTTGGGTACAGGTAGCTCAGTCACTACGGTAGGTCGGTAGAGGTTTGGCAGAGATCCCCAGGAAATATAATGGAGTGAATGACGACAGGTCACTAGAAGATTTTTACGACCCGACGTAAAGACGGAGGCCAGAGAATCTTTTACTAAGGTGAAACTATCCTAACCGACAATCGTCGGGGTGACTTGATACGGTCTTCGAAATATATCGACAGTGAGGAACTTAATAAGTAAGGTAGTCTTAACTCCCTGGTCGACTTTACAGGTTTTGTACTGGTTAAAAGTATGGAAAAAGACATACGTCCTGAAACATAGAGATTCGGTAGACAGTAGAGGAATGACCTCGTTCCCTTTCTCGGGACCTACTACTACCTCTTACTCGACTCTTCGGGTAAGGGTCCACTCACACCCTCTCGGCCTCCCCCCTCAGGAAGGATCCGTCACCGAGGCGGTAAACGTGTCCACCAGAAAGGAGGAATGAATACGAAGAATCTTTGAGAAGCGTTTCTTCGTGAGTTTCGACCACGAGACCCTGTCGGGTCTCCCGATCCCAGCCCCTCCTCCACCCTCGCCCCTTGTCCTACTCCCCCTGTGCACGTATGGACACCGGTCAAGTACAACTGCATACCGTTTTTTGGTAGTGATATAACAACTCATTAATAGGAAGGTAATTTAATTAATTTTAAATTTTTTTTCTTTCTTTGAGAAGAGTTCGGTAGGTTTGGACCCTCTTCTGACTTTCAACTGAAGAATCGCACTCGAGGGGTCTATAGAAGAGAAGACGAACAAAAAGTCAACGAGTCAGAAAAGACTGAAACTGGGGACCGGATATCGTACGGTCCAAGGGGACAGGAAGTGACAGAGGATCTCGACCTAGGTAAGTACCGGTGACTCGACCACTACGGTAGGTTGGTAGAGTAGGAGACGACGGGGGAAGAGGAAAACGGAAGTTAGAAAGGGTCGTAGTCCCAGAAAAGGTTACTCAACCGAGAAACGTAGTCCACCGGTTTCATAACCTCGAAGTCGAAGTCGTAGTTAGGAAGGTAACTTATAAGTCCTAACTAAAGTAAATCCTAACTGACCAACCTAGAGGAACGTCAGGTTCCCTGAGAGTTCAGAAGAGGTTGTGGTGTCAAGTTTTCGTAGTTAAGAAGCCGGGAGTCGAAAGAAATACCAGGTCGAGAGTGTAGGTTTGTACTGATGACCTTTTTGTTATCGAACCTAATATGTCTGGAAATAGTCGTTTCACTACAGAGACGGAAAATTATACGACAGATACAAATCGTATTGAAAGGAAGGGTCCTCGTTTACAGAAAATTAAAGTACCGACGTCAGTGTCAGACGTCACTAAAACCTTAGGTTCCTTTATTTTAGACAGTGACAAAGGTGAAAAGGGGGAAGATAAACGGTACTTTACTACCCTGACCTACGGTACTAGAATTCAAAAAAGTGAAAGACGGTAATGTCACCATAGTGACCGTATAGACTCTAACAATAAAGAGGGCCGTTAGAATTGAGAGAAAATTTTTGAGTAAAACGTTTTTAGAAATAGGTCGAGGAAAGGTAGGGGGAGAAAGGAAAACTGTATGACTGAATTGTATTTGAAGAGACAAAAAATTTAGAATTGAGGTCTTAACCTACGACGTACCTTTAGTATTGTATGGGACGATGAAATTTAGTCAAAAACGAAAGGACAGTGTTTATCCTTTTTAGGTCTAGGATGGTCGAGGAAGAATTAAAAGGTCGGAATAGAAGGCAATACAAAATCGAAAAAGTGACATGAAATCGGGTCTCAAAAGAAGTACTACGTCCAATAGTTCCATACAAGGCATACACAATGTCCATAAGGGCGTAGGACTCAGATTCGGCACTCTCTGGTCTACTCCAATCTCCGTCAGACTCAAGTTCAGACTGAGGGAGACCTAGTGTCCGTCACAGAATCCTAATAGTAAAAGTTGTTCACGGACTACATGTCAACTTTTCGTGGTGAGATAGGGTATCCAGCGGAAAAGACTTGAGCGTTCGAGAAAGGGTGAGTCCGAAAACAAAAAGGACAAAAGAGACGGATCTTACGAGAAGAGAACCGAAAGACAGATACGGACCGAAAGTCCGGTCTCGAGTTTTTAGTAGAGTAACCTGTGGAAGGACTGGCGAAGTATATTACTTGTAAAGGGATAAGGTTGGGTACATGTTAGACACTTCGGTGACAAAGAAACATTGTGAGTCCTCTCGGGTATTAATTGAACAAAACCCTCACACACGAATAAAAAACGGAGGGGGAGACTTGGATTTAAAGTGTTTCTGTTCCCTTACAACCCTAGCGTATACTATAATACGCAAATACTTTAAGAGGAAAGTGAAAACATTGTCACAAACTAGAAATGTAAACCCCTACTACACCTGGGATATGAAGATCCTAGGAGGTTTATAATCTTCCCTTTATTCGAGCCAAATCTGTGCGAAATATCAAACCAATACATCCTTCGATGATAGTCGGAATTTCTCCTTTTGTCTTTCTCCTTGAAAGGACTATTCTCCATTATTGACACGTGCACTTCTTGCCTAGGTCCTTCTCCCTTTCCCCTATTTCTTCGGACAACATTTAGACTACCCTGTGACTCACTGTCATACCGAAGTCCATAATAAGTCACTAATTCCGTCGAACCGTAGGTACAACTCTTTTCGGTTTTTCCATTCCCTGTTGGTACCGAGAGGTGTCCTCCGACCTTTACTTCTGTCGGAAGTGTGTTGTTGTTTCATTTAAACTCCCTCCTCGTCTACTGCGACAGTAGAAGGACGAAAGGAGAAAGATCCTAACGAGGGGAGTCAGGTAGATGCATTCTTTTTGGCACCCCTTAACCAAAGAACTCAAGAGTACCTGGGTCAAGATCTTTATGACTTCAAACCCACAAGGACTATGGTACTTACTGCACCCCTCCTTCGGACAATTATAGAGTCGTAAAGAATTAACGAAACCATCTAAACTAGGGAGGGTAGAGACCTGCAAATATGATCAAAAGGAAAAAGTGGTGTACCTAAGTAAAAACTATATAAAAGAAGAGTTTAATGAACGAAACAACCAGAACAGAAGGAGTATTGAAAGACATGAAGAGATCTTGTTGACAGAAATTAATGAAATCACAAGGGCACGAACTGTACATCATCTTTTGATCCCTCGTAACCTAATCAGTCATTAAACAATATAAAGAACTACAGTGGAGCAGGGATCTCAAAAGAGAACCACAGTGGAGAAGATATGTGCAAAGAAGAAGCATCTAAATAGTTCTTAAAGAATGAACACGGACTCAAGGACACTATATGTAATTCACTGAATCATCATCACATATATATATTCCGAGTAAATAAAGAAGGGCTTTCGAATATAAGGTAGAGTGTTCCATTCTTTCCATCACTACACCATCATTTATTCGTAAATTAATTATTGTCACTATGGTTGGATGTATAGAGACATTCTGATCAAAGATGTTTTTCTGTGTACCGTCTTGGGATAATTCTACACTATCAAAAGGATCCGACCACTTTCTTTCTACTACTTACCTTTTTAGGGAATTATAGGTTGATACTTCAAGTCCCTAGATACTCTTTACTTCTCGTAAATGAAATAATTTTATGTACCTGTACCGAATACCCTTACGAAAAAAGACTAATACTTCTGTACTAAGATCCTAAAACAGATTTGAGGTTCTCTTCAGTGTTTCGTATTCCATAAACACCAAAGTCCCCTAGATGTCTCTAAAAACTCACCGTCTCAATTCACCATCATAACCTAAAAATTCTTTTAATCGGACCGACACATACGTTCAGAGGATCTTCTCCCTCTCCTGTCTCCTTCTCTTAAGCCACGCGTCAGACAGTGCGATTATGTCCGTACTTACAACGACGGTAGCGTCGGAAGTCCCGAGACAATCGGACGTAAATTAAGAGACTTAGCGGCAAAGGTACCAGAAGATACTCGAGTAAGAGACCCCAGACGAATGTATAAAAAAAGTCAACTTTATGGACACGTATTATATAAAACACCTCAAGTAATAAAAGTTTAGTGGAAAAGACACAATTTACAAAGGAAACAATATCGGGTACTATTTCCTTTGTAAACCAAAAAACTTAGAAAGTCTAACCCTTAGATATGTACTCTGTGTTCTTAATGGAGACTTCGTCAAACATACACTACTATACAATTACCTCTCTTAACGTTCGATACTTGCACTCACAGGATGAAAACCTCTTTTAACCTTTACACTTCTAGAAAAACTCTCCGCCAACAATTCGGTTCTCTGTAAATAGTCCGTTCTTTCTTCGTGAGGATTTCTTTGGGAGTGACACCTTTATCTGGTGTCTATATTGTTTGGACTCTTTAAACAAGGAGATGTGTCATATCTTCTCTTATAAATATTATTAGTGTTCAGTCTATTTTTTTTGAAAAGGTTTTTAAGGTACCATAATTTTGTGTTCTTTCAGACACGTCCTTTCTTTGAAAAATTTACATTACTTACACTCTTTTGGAAGTGGGTCTCGAGTAGAGAATGACAAGTAGTCTCTTAAGTATGACCTCTCTTTGGTATACTCACATTCCTGACACCCTTCCGGAAGTTGGTCTCAGTTGTGGAACAGGTCGTGGTGTCTTATGTGTGACCTCTCTTTGAGAAACTTACATTCCTTACATCCTTTCGGAAGTCGGTTTTACATGTAGAATAAGTTGTAGTTTCTTAAGTATGACCTCTTTTTGGTATATTTACATTCCTCACATCTTTTCGGAAGTCGGTCGGACGTGTGGAACGAGTCGTAGTCTCTTAAGTATGACCCCTCTTCGGAATATTTACATTCCTTACACCGTTCCGGAAGTCACTACCGAGGAGGAAACGGGCTGTAGTCTCCACAGTGTGGCCGTTTTCTGGGATGCTTACATAGCTTACACCCTTTCGAAAGTCCGTCTTGTGTAGCGAATAGGCAGTGACCTCTATAATGGTGTGACCCCTCTTTGGGAAACTGACGTAGCTGACACCGTTCCGGAAGTCGCTAGTGTATCCTGAATAAGTCGTGTCCTCTTAAGTATGACCTCTCTTTGGGATGTTTACATTGCACACACCCTTTTGGAAGTCGATGCCGAGTAGGGACTGCCACGTAGTCTCTTAAGTGTGTCCTCTCTTTGGTATACTTACACTATAGACACCCTTTCGGAAATCGGTAGTACGGAGTGAGTGGGTCGTGGTTTCTCACGTAAGACCTCTCTTCGGAATGGTCACGTCTCTTACACCCTTTCGGAAGTCCGTCTCGTATGTGGAACGATCGGTAGACTCCTAGGTGTGACCTCTTTTTGGGATACTTACATTCCTTACACCTTTTCGAAAATCATAGTCAAGCGTCGACCGATGAGTAGTCTCTTAAGTATGACCTCTCTTTGGAATACTTACATTCCTTACGCCCTTTCGGAAGTTGGTCTCCCGTGTGGAGCGTGTCGTGGTATTTTAGGTATGACCTCTCTTTGGAATGCTAACATGACTTACACCATTTCGGAAGTCGGTCCGATGGGCGGAACAGGTTGTAGTCTCTCAAGTGTGTCCTCTCTTTGGGATACTCACATGACTTACACCCTTCCGAAAATCGCTGTCGAGTAGGGCACGAGTCGTAGACTCTGAGGTGTGTCCGGTTTTCGGGATACGTACACAGCTGACACTCTTCCGTAAGTCTTGTTTCAGTAGTGAGTGAACAGTAGTTTCTACAGTGTGTCCCCTCTTCGGAATGCTTACATCACGTACACCATTTCGGAAATCGGTAGCTGTCAGCGAATGACAAGTAGTCTCTTAAGTAAGGCCTCTTTTTGGGATAGTCACATTCCTTACATCCTTTTGGAAGTCGGTCTAACCTGTGGAATTAGATGTGTCTTCTTAGGTGTGACCTCTCTCTCGAATGCTTACATTTCTTACGCCTCTTCAGAAGTCTGTTTCACACGTGGAACGAGTAGTAGTATTTTAGGTACGACGTCCCAGCAGAGGTCGGGACTCGAGAAGGGGTGGGGGGCACAGTGGTTCAGGACCCCCACACAGACGACTCATAAAGACCTTGAGTAGGTGCAGAAAGGTAGGAGTAACGGGATTAGGTTTTGTATCAGTAGAGTAGACCTGATAAGGTTAACAGATTTGTGACCAGGGAGACGTAGGAGAAAACAGAGGAGGTTCAAGTAAGAAGTGTGATGAAGGTGTCACCAGACAAGTTTACATTTACATTAATATACTGAGAGAATTTTGGGAGCCACACTTGTAAATTTGATGAACTACGTATGGTTCACGAATCGTATCACGGACTGGGTCTGATTTACGAGATATTACTATCGAATCATAGGAAGTCTCAGATGAACTTTCGACAAAAATTCGTCACTTGAGACCTTCTGTCATATACATGAACCTCTAGTATTGTCAAAAATTTTGACTCTGAAATACACTTACTACTCCTAATCGTACACAATTTCGAATTTGTAATTGTGCAAATTTCGAAATATGGTGGTGTATATACTGACATAAGGAAACAACCACTCTTTTAAGTTGTACTGGATTATGTAGCTCATACAAAATCCTTCATAGATCTTGAGACCTATTCTGACCTTGTTTTCTTAATCTTTTATTGACCCTTATTACGTTCTGACATAAATCATTTCCGTTTTTCATTTTTAAGGATTATAAATTTTACCCTCTTCGTCTCTCGAACTTATCAGATCGGGAAAAAATTCTGCGGAGCAAAGTGTCGAATTACGACTCGGAAGTTCCTGAGTATTAATTCGACAAGATCTCATGTCTTTTCTTAACTTTACCTGATAAAACCTCATGAAGATTGGAGACAATTCCTCTTGTCTCCAATACTTATTTACCTCTAGGTACAAAGATCTTCCTTGAAAATCATGACATTTGTACAGACATGTAAGCCAGTCAAGGTCAGTGTTAAGAAAATCCTATTAAAAGGTGACTGTTAAAACAAGACTTTTAGTTACATCTTACCATTTATCCTTTCGTAGTGTTCTTTTTAAAACTTTTTACTAACACAGGGACACTTAAATCAATGAACGTTTTCATTAATAAAAAGTACACAGTCACCCCCTCTATCTAATGAATTTACCACGAACTGTTAATAGGTCGACCTTTATTTCAGTCTAGGTGTAAAGTGGGGGTTGTCTCTTCAAGTAAGGCATATCTAATTTCTGTATTATCCTTTGTGTTATAATTTAAAGACTCTTCTCTTACATCTCATAAAGATAGGGGAACTCAAGTCCATCCGAAATCATTCGTCCTGTGTCTCAGGTCTTCAATACTTCTCCCTGTCACAATCCATTCTGGTACATTTTTTAAATTTGAAAAGGCACCATATTCCGTGACATACGTTTCACTTTTCTGTGTGCTGACTATAAAATATATATAATTTTTCCTATATCGGGAATATTTTTCGCGACAACGAAATACACCGTCGGACCTACCCTCCCCTCAAGTCCCCTCTTACCTATGTACATATACATACCGACTCAGGGAAACGACAGGTGGACTTTGATAGTATTCTAACAATTAACCGATATGGGGTTATGTTATCTTTTTCAATTCTTTACGACAACATTTCGTCGTTCATTCTCTGTGTCAGGCTGTTTTAGTCTATTCTATGTGTCATACTGTCGTAGAGATTTACTTCTTTTGTCAGTTCCTTTTAGAATTAACGTGATTACTAGTCTATTTACCTTTAAAATTTTCAAGAGTGGTGCTCGTGTTTGGTCGTGTGTGTAATACCCATTATAGGTCATGACAATGTCTACACTGTACAAAAATATACAACCCTCCCATTTATCCATCTTTCGGTAAAATCTTCCGTTATACCCTTACCGACGGGGGAGGTCATAAGAACGGACCTCTTAGGGTACCTGTCTCCTCGGACCACCCGACGTCAGGCACCCCAGTGTTTCGTAGTCTGTACTGACTTACGGATCGTGTGGTTGTGATTGTACCATAACATATAGTTGTATATTTCACATCAATTAATTAGTGACGACGTCAAGATCCCGAAATAGAGGAGTTTTTCGTGTCCGTGTTTTTATGTCTGTATGTAAATGGTGTCTTAAAAATTTTTGAACCTTGTCGAATTCATAGGTCGTCATCATTCAACTAATCAATTAAAACCTTTTAGTCAAGTCATCTAATAATACGTCATTGACTTTTCTTACTCCTTCTAGAGATATGAGTGTTTTGATACGGAACATCAAATAACTCTTACATTAAAAGTATTGACATTATACCGTATCAATGTTCATGTATTCGAGAAATTTCAAGTGCACTTGATACAACCAAAACAGACGTTACGTTTATCTTTGGTACGTACGTACGTGTCTAAGAAAGGGACAACCAACCCGACCCCAAAAGGAACGCAGTGGTCGAACATGTGTCGAGTGCAATCAGGTTAGTCTGTGCGAGAGGAGCCCTGAGTCCACCCTCGACGTATACTTAGTAGAGAACCGGTGTTAAAATTCTACGAAGGGTTCAAGGACGACAAGACGAAGGATCTCGATTTTACAAAGTACAAGAAAGGTCCAACAGGGGGGTGGTCGCAAAACAAGAGTAAAATTTTATTCTAACTTTTTATTATTTTATTCTAAATTCAAGAAAACGACAGATACTCCCTTTTGATTGGTCATATCTTTAACCAATCGTGACTCACCCAAAGTCCGGTTTCTAAGAATCTTTCACACCTTAATATTAATTTTCACACCAATAACCCACTTAACCTCGTCTCGTCATATTCCGTGGATTAGGACAAAACACGGTACTTTCATTGTCCGGAAGTATCGTTGTCTTTCTGTCGAGCAGTCGACTCCAGACCTACCGAGAAAGGAACCTACGTAATTCTCCTGTCTTCCACGGTTACGTACCTCATCCATACCACGGACAAGTCTCGCCTTGACCCACTGTCTTTCGTTCTCCCGTTTTCCTGAATAAAGAATTATTTGAAAAAACGAAATTCCGTACTTCATCTTGGGTTCAGTAAGTACATTGTATTAACTTTCTGAAGAATATCGAAAATAACAAGTCAGCGATTCAGTCCAGACTGAGACACTGGGGTACCTGACGTTGTCGGGTCCTTTTTTTTCGTCCTTCGTCCTGTCCTACACACACAGGGACCCTCCCTCCACACTTCTCTTTCCACGAGTGTGGAGCCCCTCGCGGCCGTGACTAGTCCCCCTCTCGGTCCCCCGAAGTCGTCGACCCTCCCCCGAAGTCGTCGACCCTCCCCCGCGTCGGCGTCCGTCTTGGCTCTCTCCGGGTGGTCCAGTCGCGACAGTGACGAAGGGTCGGGGCCTCCGAAGGTTCCGACACACCCCTCTTCGGACTTACGGTACCCCTGTCTCCCGGTAAGTCCCGGGCACTTTCTCCCCCCTCAGTGTCGTGGGAATAAGAGTCCCGGGCACTTTCCCCCCCCTCAGTGTCGTGGGAATAAGAGTCCCGGACACTTTCTCCCTCCCCTCAGTGTCGTGGGAATAAGAGTCCCGGGTACTTTCTCCCCCCTCAGTCGTGGGAATAAGAGTCCCGGGCACTTTCTCTCCCCGTCAGTGTCGTGGGAATAAGAGTCCCGGGCACTTTCTCTCCCCTCAGTGTCGTGGGAATAAGAGTCTCATGAGGCCGCCCCGTCGTGGAGAGTTTGGGGTGACATTGTACGCTTCCCGAGTCGATACGAGGACACCAGCCGACACCCAACCACGAGGTCTTGCCGAGTCGACTGAGGGCAGAACGAGCCACTCGGGAGTTCCGGCCTCGGCCCTGAAGGTCGTCCCTCTGTACCCGTACCGTGGTTCGAACGAAGGCCAAGGTGACCAGTTTCGTCCGGGGTATCGGTTCCGGCCCCACCACACCCTTCCCGACTGACCTCCCACACCGATGTCCCTTCCTACTTTACACGGTTAGTGATCACGTCTGGTGGACGTAATGGTCCTTAATGTCTCCTGATGTTCCAGATCAAATCCTCTGGTCCCAAGCTAAGGACCCAACCCTTCTACGGGACCTCTTCTCTTACCGTTCGGTGAGGTCATAAGAACGGACCTCTTAAGGTGCCTGTCTCCTCGGACCACCCGATGTCGGATACCCCAGTGTTTCTCAACCTGTGTTGACTCTGTCTGTGTGTGTGTTCCAGATTAGTCTGCCGTTCTAGAGGCGTTCTAATAGGATTCATTAAGTATGCCAGACATTAAATGTTCCCGAAGGACCACCGAGTCGACCACTTCTTAGGTGGACGGTGACGTCCTCTGCTTTCTCTGAGTCTAAGGTAAGGAGCCTGTCCTTCTAGGGGACCTCCTACTTTACCGTTGGGTGCGGTCACAAGAACGAACCCCTTAGGGTACCTGTGCCCGGACCTCCCGATGTCAGGTACCCCAATGTCTGTCTACGTTGACTCACGTGTGCGTGTGTGTATTAAATATTTCTTCTTTCATTAGTAGAATGGAGATACAAGAGGAAGGGTGGTCAGTCGTTCGAGGAGAGGGTGCTCCGTTGGTGAGTCTCGTCAACAGAGCATAGAAAGGTCTTATAAGATACGTACATATTCGTTTAAAATTACACCTATAAACAAATATACGTATTTATAAGATTTTTCAAAATATTACGAGGAAAGATGGGTTTACCATGGCGTACCTTACCAAAAGGTCGAACGAAAATAAGTAACAGTAGACTCTGGGAGACATACGAATCTGTCCGTCCACCTACAATGGTAAAGTGTGTCAAACCCGTATTCGATAAAAAATAGAAAAAAAAGAGATTTAGTAAAACCAAAAATTTTTATAATTAAATAAATAAATCCCCCGTATTCTAAATGATATTTCTTAGGGAATACTAATAAATTGGGAGTAACACTAAACAAATCGAAGTCTTTTTTTTAACGACTTTTCATAAAGAGTCAAGACGACGACGACGACAACGATTCACCGAAGTCAGCACAGGCTGAGACACGCTGGAGTATCTGCCGTCGGCTGGTCCGAGGGGGCAGGGACCCTCAGAGGTCCGTTCTTGTGACCTCACCCAACGGTAAAGGAAGAGGTTACGCACTTTCACTTTTCCCTTTCGCTTCGGCGAGTCAACACAGGCTGAGCGTCGTTGGGGTACCTGGCGTCGTGTGGTCCGAGGAGACAGGTACCCTAACAAGTCCGTTCTCATGATCTCACCGAACGGTAACGGAAGAGGTAGAGTCAACACTCACTTCGGAAAGAAGGTTTAAACTGGACACAACATCCCGTTGATCCTGGAGAGATGTATTTACTCTTGCAGGTGTAATTTTTTTTTTTAACGATACTGTAAAAGTTAGTATATCTTTCCATATTTCATATCATGTACGGGTATAAGTTATAAAAAATTTTATTGAAACCATTGTTCTTTTATATTATGGACATGAAAATTTTATTCCTTTACATGGTATAAAATATTATATATAAACGAAATTTTTATCCGACACTTTTAGACAGATATACAGATAAAAGGTCCAGTTAAAATTTCATTTAATGTCTGTACGAGAGTGAAGGAGTCGAACGTAGAGATTCCTTTTTTGTTAAACATGAGTGAAGTAGTCCTGTAGATGATTTGTCTTCCTTTTTATTTCACAGAAGATATGTTGGTGTTATAGGAAGAGTGTGTTATTTTACTTATTAAAGAATTATAGTGACTGGTCAGGTATAAGTCTAAAGGAACGAAGAGGGTGGTTCTGTGCAACTTTTTCACTAAATTAAAATAGTCTTTGACTACACAGTTCGGTTTTAGTGACGTCTACCGCTGACGTCGGTACTTTAATTTTCTACGAACGAGACCTTCTTTTCGATAAATTACACGATAGCTGTCGTGTAAGTTTTCGTCTCTGCAATGAAACGGTTGTTTGCAGCAGATCAGTTCCGATACCAAAAAGGACACCAGTACATACCTACACTCTCAACCTGATGTCTCTTTCGACTCGTGGCTTCATAACTACGAAAACTTGATACCACAACCTCTTCTGAGACCTCTCAGGGAACCTGACGTTCCTCTAGGTTGGTCAGGTAAGACTTCCTCTAGTCAGGACTTATAAGTAACCTTTCTGACTACAACTTCGACTTTGAGGTTGAGAAACCGGTGGACTACGGTTCTTGACTGGGTAAACTTTTCTGGGACTACGACCCTTTCTAACGTCCGTCCCCCTCTTCCCTTGCTGTCTCCTACTCTACCAACCTACCGTAGTGTCTGAGTTACCTGTACTCAGACTCGTTCGAGGCCTTCAACCACTACCTGTCCCTTCGGACCGCACGACGTCAGGTACCCAACGTTTCTCAGCCTGTGTTGACTCGCTGACTTGACTTGACACGGAACAGACACTTGACCCGTATAATCGAACACCTCTCCTCGTTTACTAGTTACGTACCTCTGTGTATGGAGGGACGGGTGGACCGGAGAGTCAAGAGTCGGGACATCTCCTTTGGTCCCTCCCGGACCCTCCTCTCTTAGACAGACGAAAAAAAAAGGGACAGGGCAGTAAAAGACGTGTCCGGGACCGTGTGTTCCCCAGCACTTCTTTACGGTCCACTTACTTACTCACTCTCTTTTTGGAAGGGACGACCAGGTCACCATTTCTTAGACGGAAAGATTACGTCCTCTGTGCCTAAGCTAGGGATCAGACCCTTCTCGGGTGTCTCGTTGATTCGGGCACGCGGTGTTGATTCGGACACGCGGTGTTGATTCGGGCACGCGGTGTTGACTCGGACACACGACCTCGGGTACTCGGCGCTGGTGAGCCGGGTGCTCGGCACTGGTGAGTCGGGTGCTCGACGCTGATGACTTCGGCTCAGGGGATCTCGGACACGAGGTGTCGTCTCTTCGGGGACGTCACTCTTCGGACTCGTGTCGACCTCTCCTCCGGGACGAGTGACGTCGATCTCTTTCGGCATGTCAGTGTTTCTGGGTCGTGTCGTTTTTGTCTTTTACTTGTGTGTCTCTCTTCTCGGGAGACGGCCGACCACAGGACGTCCCAGTCCTCGGCGTCCCGGACTCAGAACGGACATAAGTTCCGTAGTGGGTCCGGTGTCGTGTCGTCCAGGACTACTTCCCGAATGGACTTCCGGGTCCCCTCGGCGGCCCCGCAGACACCCCTTCTTGTGACGTCCGTCTCCAGGCGAGGTCTCGGTCACGACTGCAGGACTCTGTCCCCGTACTACCCGAACAGCCCTGTCGGTGCCCGGTCACACCGACCTCGTCCCGTCCCTTGTTTTCCCTCCGTACCGTCCCACCCCTTCCGGTGTCCGCTCAGGCGCACCCCGACCTACCGGCCCCCTCCTGAGACGGAAACTGAAGGACTTCACCCACCTAATGCTTGCCAGAATTAATGCAAATTACCCTAGAGGGACCGAGAACCCACTTCTTGCCTCGTAGCCCCACGGCCACCCCTGGGGGTAGTAGGTACTTTACTCGTAAGACCGTGCACTGTCTTGACTTTATTTATTTGTGACGAGATACCAAATAGGGTCCACCGAGACACCATTTCTTGGGTGGACGTTACGTCCTCCACGGTCAAGGTAGGGACCCAGCCCTTCTAGGGGATCTCCTCCTTGACCGTTGGGTGAGGTCATCAGAATGGACCCTTTATGGAACCTGTCTCTTCGGACCACCCGATGTCAGGTGTCCCAACGTTTCTCAACCTGTGCTGAATCTCTGATTTTGTTGTTGTTGTTTGGTCGAGGTTTAAAAAAAGAAATATTTAGGTAAAAAATGGACCTGTTCAAAGGGGAAAGTTGAGAAACGAAGAGAAGGTCCTTATGAACGAACACGTACGATTCAGTATAGACGGAGAACTGGTGGGGTCCCTGACATCGGACGGTCCGCGGAGACAGGAACCCTAAGAGGTCCGTTCTTATGATATAGCCCAACGGCAAAGGAAGAGGTCCCCTAGAAGGGCTGGATTCCTACTTTAGACGCAGAGGACATAACCGTCCAGCCAAGAAATAGTGACATGGCGAACTCGGCAAAAAGGTCCTCATGAATTGTGTGATTTTTTTATCACTATACATGATGCAGGGACGTATAAAGATCATTAATAGAAAGTTCTGGGTCCTTAGAAAAGGGTTGTAGAGGTTCTTATAATAACAACTTTTTCTACCAAGTAAAATAAAAGACGTGACCAGTTGTGGAAAATGTTTATTGTACAAATTATGTCGAACATATAGGAGTAAATGTAAAAGTCAGTGCTGCCAAACAAGGTTGAGATTTACTTCGGTCAAAGTAGGACTTACAACCACTTTCACTTAGATATTACTTAGAGAATCGAACGATTTACACGATTCAACGAAGTCAGCACAGGTTGAGAAACGTTGGGTATCTGACATCGGACGGTCCGAGGAGACAGGTACCTTAAGAGGTCCGTTCTTATGACCTCACCCAACGGTAAAGGAAGAGGTCCCCTAGAAGGGTTGGGTCCTTAGCTTGGGCCCAAGGGACGTGACGTCCGTCTAAGAAATGGGTGACTCGATACTCCCTTCGGGGAAAAACCGAACTCAAGTATACTTTACTCTGAGAGGGTAGACGTTGGTTATTTTAGGGTTTCTTACCTTGTCGACTCCGTACACAAAGAAAATTCCCGGTCAACGCCGAACAACTTGTGTTAGTCGGTCTCTGTCCTCACCTCTCTCTCTTCGCCTGTGAAATGGACGGGATTACAGAGGTTGTTTGAGTTTTCTCCGGTGAGTTTCAGGATAATTTTGTTTTACTGAGTCTCTCAGGTTTATGTGTATGGGTCCCTCAAATTTGTCGTCCTACCTTTATAGCTGGTGATAATCTGTCCCATTTTAACTTCCGTTCCCTAATGGAATCAAATTCTGTTAGTAGAGGATAACCCGTTTCCTAATTCTTAGCCTAAAATTCGTTGTCAATGACGCACGGGCGAGATGTGAACCGTGACACGGCCCGCGAAGCGTACACAATGAGTCACCTGTTTCTGCATCGTTACGGCATGTACGGTATACGTGGTCTAGCGTGTCGACGATTTATGTGTCATATACAATCATTCTTATCTAACTGTTTGCACTAGTTACGATTGTCTAAAAATGTATCGGAATAACCAAAAACTGTACATCCAAACCTGTTTTGATTTATCGTACACTAAGACGTGTTACATTAACTATTCTGCTTCAACTAATTGACTGTACATCAAAACTTAAGATGTCTGTCTTTTATATATAAGTAGAATTCACAGGTACTTTGTGTGTGTCTGTGACCTATACGAGATCCGGTCCTATTTCCGAAGAACTTTCCGAGACTTTCGTCTGCACACTGCCGGGTGTGAGAACCGAGTGTCGCGTCACTTGACCCTTCTTTGGAGAAAAATTTATCTGGAACAGCGACTCAAAGGTTAGTGAGAAATCTTTGGGACGTTATTTTATGAATCCGTTGTTGTTCCATTTATTCTTGTGCTTAATAGGAAGAAACTCTACACCGGTTCCGATATTGGTCTTCATGTAAATATAATAATTTACGTGATAATATCGTTTATCAAAATATTTTTCTTATATTTATTTAATTCTCCAGTTGAATTTTAACTCTGTTCCTTATCTTTGTTGTTGTTGTTTTTTTTGGGTTATGTACAATTTCCTTTTTTTTAATATTTGATCTCTTTATTACCTGTATTTGTTCAGGATTACGACCAAGAAGTCTTTTTATTATTTGATCTGTTTTGAAACTGTTTAGTTTCCGTGTTACCCCTGTCTTATTTCTCTTCTAAAACAAATTAATATAACCCCGACTCGTTTTTTTAAGTAAGGTCAAAGAGAGATGGTAGAATGTTTTCTTGGGTTTACTTGAAAACCAAGTTCGGTTTTTTTTTTTTTATGACAAGTATTAACTCGATTAGTAGACCTTCTTTTATAAGTCACCTTACTTCTTATCGGGTTCCTTGTTTTCTTATGATATTTAGTAGTTTTAATTACCTCAATTTTTCATAATTGCTCGACTTTTGTTCTCTTCTTTGCCTTTTCGGTAGATTCTTGTGTGCCTTTGGAGGGAAGGCATCGAGATCCTGGACTAGGGAAAGGACTCAAGAAGTGCGTGCAGTTTCTTAACTATGAAAAATGTGATGTTCTTTCCTAAAGGGACCACCGAGTTACCATTTCTTAGACGGACTGTTGTGTCCTCTGGGTCTAAGACAGGGACTCAACCCTTCTAGGGGACCTCCTCCTTTACCTTTGGGTGAGGCCATTGGAACGGACCCTTTAGGGTGCCTGTCTCCTGGGACCACCCGATGTCGGGTACCCCCAGTGTTTCTCAGCCTGTCCTGACTCGTGTCGGAATAATGTCTAGTTCATAAGTTTTCGTGTCGTCTTCCAGTTTGCAATGAGTTCAGGAAGATACTACGCTCGAATCGGTGTTATGGTTTTGCTTTGTTTCCATCGTGGTTAGAATACATTCTTCTATCTCCGTTCTTAGGATGTAATTTGCAGTTCCTTGCCTTAAGTCATAGACTTTTCGGTCCACACGGTGGTAGGATTCTTACGTTTCCCCTATACATTAACTCTTTAACTGAGTTAGAGTAACGAACATACAACGTGTGCACAAGTGGAAGAGACTTCAGTGCGACGTAGAAGGTGAACCACTGTAGAACGTAAATTCGTCGTAAGACAAAGAGTTCTCATGTGTTTTATTATACGTGAATGTTAGCTTCTACAGAATTCAAGTCACTTTATGTCATTACGTCTTTGCCGTGTACTTTTCCACTTTGTATTTTCAGTAGAGTTACCCACACATTTTCCGTAAACTATTGTAAGTTCTGGATAAGGACTAAAAAATTTGGTCCCGAGAAGGAATTGTACTGTGTTCCGTAGATAAAGTTTTGTTCTCGGTGGAAATATCAATTTACACTTTGTAGTACCCGTAAGGTCAATTTTGGTCCTTGTCTTTCCAGTGTGTGTGGTGGTTCTGATACCAGCAAACGACACCTCGAAACCTGGTGAGGTGTTTCGGGACTTTGTCTTTGTTTCTTTTGCATATTCATAGTCGCCCCCTCCCTCGGCGGTAACAGTGAACATTTTTGGACCCTAATGTCTTGACCCTTTCTTTGTCACATAGTCGCTAACGGGACCACCAGGGCACCAATTGTGAGGTACGAGGGCTACTTCCGCCGACTCCGAACTGGGGACCAGTCCCTTGACCTAGGGTGTGCGGTGTTGATTCTTCGTTGGTTCTTAAGTGTGTCCGTTGATTTCTAGGGTGTACGGAGTTGATTCTGGGTCACGTCGGTTTATTTATTTCTTTTTAAAATTTTTCTTTTTCTTTATCGGACAGTCGACATCTCGACAAAATTACTTTTTGACGTTTGTGGACCTACCCTCCCTTCGAACCCCCTCTTACCTATACATACCGACTCAGGGAAACGACAAGTGGACTTTGGTGGTGTTGTAACGACTAGTCGATATGAAATCATGTTTTATGTTTCGAATTTCGAACTTTTTTTTTTTGTCTTTATTTTATTTTAGTATCCACACCACAGAGAAGGAGAGAGCCTATAAGTTCTTATTTGAAGGACCCTGAAGTGACCACAGTCACGGACTCTAAGACTCGAGGGTTACGACCCCCGGGGCCAAGTTAGGGACCAGTTCCTTGATCCAGCGTGCACGACGTCGATTCTGGACCGTACTGATTGATTTATTTATTAAAATTCTTTCCTATTTGGAGGACCGGGTGTCTTAATGAAAGAAGGGAACTCGGTAGGGTGACCCTCGGTCGTGAATAAAGATGTGATGGTTCCAACCAACAGGTCGAACGGAGGAGGGTGGAACACAGTTGTTTCGGAAAAAGATCGAACTCGGTCAGGTTCAACCTAAAGACTATAGACTAACCGTCTACCCTGGGAGTGTACAACGGTTCTCACTAATATACGAAAAAAAGATTATGTATTTTATTTATACATTCATTTTCTTGGTGACAATGATAAAGTGTATAACTACAGAATACGGGGGGGTTTCTTTTGTAATCCAGAAGGTTACTTTCCTTTCACGAGTTAGTAAGAAAGACCAAAATGAGTCTCATGAACCTAATTTTGTGTCATTCATTAATCACCTACCTCCCTACCTCCCTACTCATCCGTTTCCCCACTTACTTTCTTCCGTGTAGGAAGGTTGTCAGTGGTTCATCTACCTACCTACCCACTCATCCGTCTACACACCTCTCTTCCTACCCACTCGCCCACCCGGCTTACCTACCTCACTCCCGTATACCTATTCCTACTCACCCGTATGTCTATTGACGCGATACCTGACTGCCTCACACACACACTTACTCGTCCGACCCACCTGCTTAGTCTCCTGTCTACCTACCTCACAGGTTACCCACCTACCTACTTACCTAACCATCTTCCCACTCACCTACCCTCTCAACTACCTACCTATGTCTTCACCTACCTACTGGAGTCTACCTGCGTACCCACGTACTACCTACCTACCCACCTACTTACCCACTACCTACCTACCTACTACCTACTTACCCACTACCTACCTACCTACTACCTACTTACCCACTACCTACCTACCTACTACTACCGACCTCCCTACTTACCCACTACCTACCCACCTACTACTGCCGACCTACCTATTACCTACCGGCCTACCTACTTACCGACTACCTACCTACCCACCTTACCCATATACCTACTCATCCGTCTACTTTCGAACCCACTTATTTACTCCCCTGTCTACTTACTCACCAATTAAGTACTTCGTAAATACTCACTTCCCAACCTCCCATATGTACCTACCTCAATGTGGCTGGTGGACTATGGGAGGTGAGGTGCAGACTGCTGATACCTTGTGCAGGACAAAGGGTGGTCTCTGGAGCACCCCGAGTGTAGGGGTCTCTCTGAACACCCCGGTCCTTTAAGGTCCGACTCCTTCCCTCACACTGTCAGGTGACTCTTGACGTCTCTCCCCAGAGTAGTTTTCTCCTTCCTTAGGGGTCGAGTGGACCCGTAGGAGTCTGAGTAGCAGAAGGAGGTGGTTCGAGGTGAGGACCCCTTGGTGCCAGAGCCCTCTTCGATCCAGACCCTCTCCCGCCTTTACCTCCTCTTTCCTCTGTACTCACCAGCTCGTCCGGTCGACCTACCCACGACGAAAGAAGGGTGGGTGACGTGGAAAGGACGACTTTAGGACTGTGTGTGTGTCTGTGTGTGTGTGTGTCTGTGTCTGTCTGTGTGTGTGTGTCTGTGTGTGTGTGTCAGTGTGTGTGTGTCAGTCTGTGTGTCTGTGGTGTGTGTGGGTCTGTGTGTGTGTGTCAGTATGTGTGTGTCAGTCTGTGCTGTATGTCTGTGTATGTGTCTCTGTGTGTGTGTGTGTCTGTGTGTCAGTCTGTGTCTGTGGTGTGTGTGTGTCTGTGTGTGTGTGTCTGTGTGTGTGGTGTATGTGGTGTGTGTGTGTATGCGTCTGTGTGTGTGTGTGGTATGTGTGTGTGTGTGTCTCTGTGTCTGTGTGTGTCTGTACGTGTGTGTGGTGTATGTGTGTATGTGTCTGTGTGTGTGTGTGGTGTATGTGGTGTGTGTGTGTATGTGTCTGTGTGTGTGTGTGGTATATGTGGTGTGTGTTTGTGTGTGTGTGGTGTATGTGTCTGTGTGTGTGTGTGTGTGTGTGTGCCACGTACATGCACCAAGTCCACCCCACCTCTCTTCTCCTCTGGACTCAAGACTAGGGTAAAGACGGTGATTGATGGGTCCTCTGAACCTGCCTCGGTGGACGACACTGAGTGGTGGCCCCGGAGATAAGGTGGCGGACCATTTACCCATGTTATGTGTAAGGAAAGGATGTCGGGAGACCGTTTTTGACTCACTCCCTCGTCTTCTTTTCGGTGTCTCAATTCGGTCCTCCTACCTCCGAAGGGGTCTAAGGTCGGTGGTCACTTCCTTAGAGGGGTAGAAGCTTAGAGTTGTAAGAACAGTGGCGAGTTGACCTCTCTTGGTCCCCACCCTGGTCTCTGCCCACACAGGGTGAGAAAACGTGGGTCCAGGACGGTCCTCGGGGCTTGGGGGAGGAACAACGACCTCACTACGAAGACAAGGGGTGTGGACCCAGCGTCCGGACGAATAGAGGGCCCCTTCTTCCTTCTTGGGAAGGGACCATCCTCCAAGTCGACAGTAAGACGATACCCCCACGGTATGCCCAACAGGGGTAGAGTCGTTTACTGCGGTGAGAGATGTGGGTTCTCGACGGTCCAACGGTCCTCTCCGACTCTTTCACGGACACTGGACCCCAGAAGGTGTAGAACAAACAGGATTCTTGGGAAGTTGGTGGGGCTACTCTTTATCGGACCTGTTCGGACGACGTCTGTGTACCGGTATTCAGTCGTGGTGGGTTGGTGGGTCTGTGGGGTCATTCCGGCAGAGTGTACTTGGTCGACGGAAAGCTAGGTGACGCCGACGAGTCGTCCTCGTTTGTGTCCGTTCCCGTCGTCCTGATAGGGCTCCGGTGTTCGTGACGGTTGGGCGTCTCAGTAACTGTCTATCTGACCGAAATTCGGTGAGTCAAAACCCGACTGAACAATGTGTCGTCTTTCGACTGACTGTGCTCCGAGGTAAATTTTTACACGACTTGCCTCGTCGTCCTACTTCAGGGGAAAGGGGTCCGAGACGGTACCGGGGGCGGAGGGTGCCCTGGGACCGGGAGTGGAGAGAGTAGCGACGGCGTCGACCTCCGGGGTTGGAGGTGTCGGTGGGTCAGGAACCGCTTCCACCGTGCGAAGAGGGTCCGGAACAAGAGGGCTCCGTCGTCGCAGAAACGGGAGAGCCCGAGGTCGTCGGGGGCCTAGACGAGTCCAGACTCTGAGACGTAGAGAAGTCTTGTACCTTGAACTCTCTGTCCGATGAAGAGGAGGGGGGCAAGGTCCCAGGACGACTCGAGGGGTCCCTCGTCCTCAACCCCGGACTCCTGACTGTCTGTAAGTCAGTGAGCTGTTTGTAAATGTCTCACGGTCGGGACTCGGTCCTGCTAAGGACCCACGGTCCCTTTGTCCTACGCCTCTAATCGCGGTCGGGACTCGGTCCTGCTAAGGACCCGCGGTCCCTTTGTCCCACTCCTCTAATCTATCGTAGTCACCGATCACCTGTACTTAGAGTCGTTTGAGACCTCTATCACTTCCTGTCCCCTCTGACCACCCGACGTCAGGTGCCCCAGTGTTTGTCAGTCTGTGCTGACTCGTTGGCTTGTCGTTGGGGGCTCTGTGTCGCGACTCACCTTGTCAAAGGGAGAACCCTGAACGAGAGATCGCCGCCCTTCACCCCGTCTGTCTGTTGTACAGTTTACTACTTTTTATGAGATCTCTGCTTATTTTGTTCTTTCCCCTATACCTCAAATCTCTCCTACCGGTCTCCCACCAAGTCCGTTCACACGTGTGTCTGTTTGTGTGTGTGTGAGGTGTTGGTTTCGTGTCTGGGTCTTCGAAAATCCTTTTCTCTCATGGGGTGAGGGCCATTGGAGAGACCGACGTTTTCCTTCCTGGGGTCAGAAGGGAGCTCGGGGTACGTCGGAACTGAAAGAGGAGACACTAGTAATTCTTCCTCCTCCTCCTCATAGACTGGCTGTTCCTAAATTTTTTAGATTAAATCTGTGTTGATTCACCGATTCTAAGGTTCCTGGGTTGTGTCGCTCGGACCCAAGGTAGGGACCAGTCCCTTGACTGGGTGTATGGTGTTGATGTCTAGGACGTACGACGTTCGTTCGGGACTCACGACATTGATTCCGGACTGTATCGGTTTTTGTGTATTTATTTACGAAATTTTACTATACAAGAAATTATAAGAGTAAAATATAGGACAGTTGAACTGTTCACTGTCGGAGGACTTAAAGTTGAACCGTTCTATATTTTACTCTCATACTTTCTTATAAAGGAAAATTTGATCTAAAAAAAAAGAACAGAGGAGGTAGGGGGCGGGGGAGTGGACGTAAGAGAGGTGAAAGGTACGGAAGAGTGGGAAGTCGATTTTGTGTGCCAATTAATGTCGAGTATGATTTCTGTTTTATGTCACAGTCGTTCCTGGACGGCTTCCCGTGTCCCTTGAGCTCAGTCACAAGACGCTGTTCGGGTTTCTCTTTTCCCGTCTCCGTTCACGTTCGCGTTGACTGGGTGGAGGGACTTCTGGACTCCGCCTCCGCCGTGACGCTCGGTCGACGTGGGGTTATACTTTGTTCTTAATGTGTCGGGTTTCGTTATTTGCGATGCGGGATGACCCCGACAGAGCGATGAAAGGGTGGTTCCGATCAAAAACGAAAACAAAAGAACCCTTTGCAACAGACACGAGTGTCGGAGGAGAGGTGTGGGGGAGGTGTGAGGGGTCGGGTGTCGTGTCAACGTTTGGGCCCAGATTGGACGGGGGTGGTGGACACGCCAACCGAATGTGCTACAGAAGGAAAGTTCGCAAACTTTGTTAATAACCGTAAAATTTTACGTCTGCTACAGTTGACTTTTATGTCTAAAGGTCGCAAAGGAGTTCTTTAGTTTTCTGCCCCCGGTGACCCGGGCGCAGAAGTGCCCATTTGTCGCCGACCCGCCTTGCCCCGCCGAACAGGTGTGTTTCAGGGGCTCGCGGAAACGGCGTTGAGGCGACGACGCAAAGGAGAGCGGGTGCGCGGAGGCAACTCTGGAGAAGTACAAAAGGATTGTTGTCTCTTAAGGAACCTGGACATAAAGCAAAAGTGAAAGTCTTCTCAGTTTCAGTTTCTGTCTTCCCCCTCCCCGAGAGCTAAGCCACAAGTGTGAGTCGGACAATGACAACAGACGACTTGACGCACGCCCCAGAATCGAGGGCGCAGTCCCCAGCGTGGACACGGGAGACACAACCCTTGTACCACAGAATCGGTGACTTGGTGGGCCTTCGGGGACATGAGAAAAAGATTTACGAATAAGTCCTCATATGAGTCACCCAATGTAATACGTTCCGCCGATTATGTGCGTTGCAGGATCTTGTTCTTGTATTTCGGCCGAAATCGGAGAGCTCCATTTACTGGTGATAGTTCATCACTCGGCACACAAAATCGACTCCCCATCCTTCACCTCTCTTACGTCCACTCCCCCGTCCCCTACCTCCTCTGTTGTCAGGGGCTGGGTTCAGTACCTCCTCCCTCCTCCCCGTGTCCTGTCTCTCTTTAGACGCCCACACTGCCCCACACACACACACTCAAGTGTGGATTCTCGGAGTTGATAATAGAATAGTATAATAGTATCATTGCCCAGTAGGAGACTCTTCCTGTCTGGTGCTGTGATAACGTTGGTTTGACCGAGATGATAACCGAAATCGTCCACATATCCTGTTACCTAACAGTAGCAATAATAGACAACCGAAATCGTCCACAGATCCTGTTACCTAACAGTAGATAATAGATGACCGAAATTGTCCACATATCCTGTTACCTAACAGCAGAGAAAACGACGTTACACAATTCGTAATATATGCTCCATCATGGATCAAACAAAGTCCACCCTTCATAGCTAAAGGTAAAACTTACACAAACCTGATTTGTTTGTTATTTGATGCCTACAGACTTTTCTCCTCCTCCTCCTGCCTTGCGTCATTGGTGGTGGAGGGGGTGTGACGTTGGCGGCGGGGACCGCGTGGGGCCCCAGTCCGTGACGCCTCTTGAGCCGCAGAAGGGGATTGGAGTAGGAGCGGCGGCCGGTGAGAGGCGCCGTCGATGACAGTGTCCAGACACACAATGTCTGACCCTTCCGGCAACTTGTTTCCGTGCGTCGATTGCCCTCGGTCCGTCCCCGGGGTTTGGGCTGGTCGAGGTCGCGCGCGCGAGGAGCGGGCACGTCCCCCGTGTGTGCACGGGTCCGTCTGTGTGCGGCGTGTGTACGAGCCCCCGCGTGCGCGCCCGTGTGTCCATGCTGCGCCAATTGTGCGCCCAGGGCGCTCGAGTCTGTGGACTGGGGGCGGTCTGGGCTCGTGGGTGCGTGCGTCGACTGCGCGGTCCGTCCGTCCCGCCAAGGGCCAAGGAGCGTTTCTCCGATTTTTGGGGCACTCTGGGCGTCCTCCGCCCGTGTGTCCCGCCCTGCCTCTTTGGCCCGCTTGGCGTCGGGGTCGGGTCGGGTAACGGGACCTGCGAGGGGGGGTGGTCTGGGTGTGGGGGACCCCGCGGAAAAGAAGGAGTGGGGCACGCGTAAGGGTGAGCGTGCGTAGGTGCGAGCGTGCGCGCGCAGGGGCCGGGCGGCAGGCTCGGGGGTCGGGGAAAAGGGACGGGGCGAGGACGGGCGCCCCAGGGTGCCTCCTGAGTGGGAAGGATTTGTGTGGGACACGTCGCGGCGTCTCGACCGCGGCGTCCCTGGCGCCGACGCGCCTGCGCCTCCGACGCCCGCCCTCCACCCCTTCAACCTCTCTCGCTCGCCGGAAGAGGGGAGGCCGGGGGTGGAAGGCCCCTCGGTCGCGGACGTCCCTGTCCGCTCCTCTCGCCTCTCCGCTGCCGCTGGTGCACAGTCGTCACACCGACACCCCGACGCGTGCGCCACTCGGTCCCGGTCTCACCTTGCTCGGAAGGTCGGGCCGTCCTGCCCGTGCAGGGTGGCTCTGGTCGCTGAAGGGTCCGGGGAACCACCGAGGATCAGATGTTGGTCGTGGACCCCATCCCCCCTCCGTCCTCCTCTACCCCGTCCCCACACTGTCACGCCCCTGAGACTCCGGTCTGGGGAGGGCAGTCTCTGACGGAAACGGTGATCGAACAGGAACCCACACAGTGAACAGTGAATTCACGGAGTCAAAGGGTAAGACAATTCACCCTTCTTAATGCGAATGGTGGACGGTCGTGACGAGACTTCCATTTTTCATTTCTTCCATATATGAGGTGAGTTGTCGATAATCGACACCAACGATTCAACGAGTCAGTACAGACTGAGGAACACTGGGGTACCTGACACCGGGTGGCCGAAGAGACAGGTACCCCAAAGGGTCCTTCCTTATGACCTCACCCAATGGTAAAGAAAGCAGTCCCCTAGAAGGGTTGAGTCCCTAGCTTGGGATCAGAGGACGTGACCGTTCGTCTAAGAATGGTGACTCGGTGGTCCCTTCGGGGAGAATCGACAATCGACGATAATAATAGTTATTATGTTATGTTGCTTGAGATGGTTTAGCGAGAGGACCTCCGACATAGTTTTGAATTGTAAAAGCTGTTTCAGTATCAACCCCCTCCCACCTTTGTCGGAAGGACATCTCAGAATAAAAGAAAAAATTTTTTTAGGAGATGAATAAACCGACGTGGTCCAGAACACTGTATGTTTGAGAACCTTCTCGGGGACGAACGGTGTCACCCTCTTTTGGGCACGTCCTCACTTCTGGATCGTGTCGGTTTGGTTGATTTTTGTTTTTGTTGAACCCGGTCGTGTATACTGGTGGCAAGACCGTCTTCAGCTCACGACAACTGTAGAGAAGTCCCGAGGTACTGATCGACTTTTGAGTAATTAAGCTGTTTATTAATACTTTGTCGACGATAAACGAAGTACGAACAAAACCGACTGGTCCGGTCAGTTCTATATACCGAATTATTTCAAATGTACGATCATTACTACAATCTGTTTTCCGTTTATTTATTTTTTTATGTTTTATATCAAACGCGATTAAGATACTTCATACGCTACATTAGCTACTCTATCATTACCACTCCGGTGAAGTCTGCCCTCAACGAAAAAACCGGTGTGAAGTTCCGTGCCCCTAGAATCGAAAGACTGGTCCCTAGTTTGGACGCGGGGGACGTCGCCTGCACACCTTAACATTGGTGACCTAGTGATCTCTTCGGGTCCTCCACTAGAAAAAATTCGTCGCCGCCGTCGTAAAACTCGAATAGGGACTTTCCACCGCTCCTCGGTCAATACGTTCTTAAACACCGTCCCTCTTATCGTACGTGTTTCCAGGTCTCCCTGTTGTCCCTCCGGTTACACTGGTCTCACCAGTCCGTTCCCTCTCTCACTGCCCCCTATTACAGTCTCTCCGTAGGTCCCAAAACTTCCAGTGTCATTGTAGAAACTTACAATAACATCCACACGACCCTTAGGTACCTTCCCATACTATATTATGCTAAATTTTACAGTTTCGTAGTGATTTAATATGTTCTTTACTATATCTTCCCCGATATCCAAACCACTGAAGGGTTCCACCGCGTCGTCATTTCTTGGGTCGACGGTTATTCTCTGCACCCAAGGTAGGGACCTATCCCTTTAGGGGACCTCCTCCGTTACTGTTGGGTGAGGTCATAAGAACGGACCTCTTAGGGTATCTGTCTCCTCGGACCGCCCGATGTCAGGTACCCCCGTGCTTCTCAACCTGTGCTGACTCGCGAGTGACCAGAAGTAGTAGTGTCCGTGTCCCTCCCAGTCCATTCAACGACGTTACTTGGTCCACTCTTTGCTACCTCACTCCGCCACTATCACATACACCTTTTGTCATCTGTCTAAGTTACTTATCAAATCTCAACTTCGACTCTCAGGAGTTCGTGCCCACCTTACTCTCCTCCCCTTTCTGAAAACTCGAAACTTGGACCGGTCAACTCACGGGACACCACGTGATTCATCCTTGTGCAAAAACACACACACACCTCTTTTAGGTTTAAGGCAAACCACGTACAATTTACAAGTTACGGGCTCAAAGACTCTAGTCGTGGCCCTCTCTGACCTAATGAGTCTATAGTCGTAAGTTCCTGGGACACCCACTCTCAACCCACACCCGAGGTTTGAGACGAGTTTTTCCTGTACGTAGGTCGTCCACCACGACCAAGTCAGCGATTCAGTAGAGGTTAAGACGTTGGGGTATCTGACGTCGGGTGGTCCGAGAAGACAGGTACCTTAAGAACCTTAAGGTTCTTGTGACCTCATCCAACGGTAAAGGAAGAGGTCCCCTAGAATGGCTGGGTCCCTAGCTTGGGACCAGAGAACCTTACGTCCGCCTAAGAAATACCGACTTGGTGGTCCTTCAAGACGTAGGGCGTCTCCGGTTACCTCCTTTCATCCAAAGGACGAGACAGGCACCACGACTTTGGGAAGTCAACCTGGATAGGCACCACGACTTGGCCGACGCGCACGCGACAGGTACCATGACTTGGAGATCCGTTTGCTCGACCTCTAAGAGAGCAGGAGGAGGGAGGGAGAGAGGAAGAGACAGTGAAAAGTTTCATGGGTAGGAGGACTGGGACGACCACGGACCTTTTTTCGAGAGACCCGAGACCCCTCGTACCTTACTTACGTTTTCTTGCTTTTTGTTTGCTTCTTTGACGTCTCAGTAAAACGAAGAATCCTGCCGTCCTGGACCGATAATGACCTTAATGACTGTGTTTCAAAAGTTTCGTAGACACTATCTCTTTGCATGTTTACATATTCCTCCGTTTGTTCCCTTTCTACACGGTCCTGAGTCCAACAACCAATGCAACCTAACCCCCGTCGTCCCTTTACTCTACACCTTACGAGTTACTCATGTATACACACACACATACACACACACGCGCGCGCACGCACACACACACGCACGCGCGCGTGAGTCAGCGATTCAGCACAGACTAAGAGACACTGGGGTACCTGGCATCGAGCAGTTCGAGGAGACAAGTACCCTAAAGGGTCCGTTCCTATGACCTCACCCAATGGTAAAGGAAGAGGTCCCCTAGAAGGTCTTGGTCCCTAGCTTTGGTATAGAAGACGTGACGTCCACCTAAGAAATGATGACCCGGTAGTCCTTTCGGGGATATATTGAATATACATTGAATGACTGCTTCGAAGCAAAACTAGAACACTCCACCCTTGACGTTCTTCCTATAATAACATTAAATATATTTGTGTAGTCCCGATATAAAATACGACGGAACTTAATATTTGTAAACTTTAGTCCTGGAAAAATCACCGTGAAAAACTTTACTGTTTCTCGGACAACGTTAAATTTTTTTGGAGTTTTTAGGTATGAACGTTTACTAACACATTTGACAATAAAAACATAGTAAAATCAACCACTTATTTGCACGGTTGGTAGAAAGTAATCCTAATCTAAGTTTAATACACCCTAAACTTAACCCATTCTAAATTTTTTCTTTAAAAAAAAAAAAAAAAACGGTACGGTGTCCCGTGCACCCTAGAATCAAGGGACTGGCACCTAGTTTGGGTGCGGGGGACGTGACCTTCGTACCTCAGAATTGGTGACCTGGTAGTCCCTTCTCGGCTTTTGGATGATTAAGACAATGTTACTAATTGTTCCAGTTCTCAAGCACTGTCTAGTAGTCTAGAGAGAGGAGACTGACGCCACAGAATCAAGGGGCTGGTCCCTGACCTAGAAGCGGTTGACGTCACCGTCGTACCTCAGAACTGGTGCCCCGGTGGTCCCTTCGGGGTCCTGGGAGTCTGGAGTCGCACCGTTTTGAGTCCCCATTTCGACCAGAGCGGACTTAAGGTCCAAGTGTCCTTCGCAAAAGAATAAACCCGTAGTCCTCATTCCCACGTTTGATTGAAAGGAAGGACTGATACCGTGTGACACTGTCCCACACCCGTCCCGACCAAAGAGACCTCAGAAGAGAGGAACCGAACGTCTACCACCAGGAGGACGCCGGAGAAGTACGCAGACAACGAGACGGAGACACGCCGGAGTACAAAGAGAGAGTCCTCCTGTGTTCCGGAACAAAGTCGTGGGTCGGTATACTGGAGCATCTCAGGATAAATAGAAGTTACGTCGGTGCAAGACTTCAGTGGCCCACGATTCCAGAGTCGTAAGCTTAAAGTCCCCTTGTACACGTTAGATGTCGTAGAGGTCTACCGATCTTTGACTCGGAAAATATTGGCACCGACGACAGAGGGACCATGACCGCTCGCACTCGTGAGTGAAATGTAAAACCCCACGTCCCCTCTGTCGGTGGGGAGGAGGGGGGTAGGGGAGAAGTGAAAGGAAGGACGACGACTCAGTCAGGACGGTCTCTAGCGTAAAGGGTGAACATTGGCCCTTCCCCGTACTTGGGGAGGTCACCCTCCACGACTCTGACGACATAGGTCCTTTCGGACCCGGAGCCGGTCGACGGAAAGGGGTCGGTGATGGACATACGGTTGGGGGTCCCGTAGAGGTCTTCGGCCCCTGACCTCCACTCACCACCCCCCCCGACTGATGTGCTAGACGGACCTGTCCGGCAGTTTACGTCGGGCTCCCTACCAGTAGAGGTGAAACAGGACCTGCACGGGGACCTGTTGTAGAGGGTCGGCGGTACATCCAGACTCCCCTCGGTCGACACTTGGTGTTCCGTGCACTCCCCTGTGTGACTCGACGAAGAGGAGGCCCACGACTCTGCACCTAGTGTGAGTGGAGGAGGTCCGACCTTACGAGTACCCGACCGTCGGCCGAGACTGGTCGGGACGCAGGGGTCCCTACCTCCAGGGTTTACTGGTGTTCTTCACCCTGACGCACCCACAAAACCAGACTTTGTCTCCACTCCCTCGCCCTCTCTCTGCCTCACGCTCCCGTCCCCGAGACGACAGACGTCGAGACACAACGGTCCCGGACGGCGAATCGACGTGGGCTGACGAGGTGACAGCTGAGTCCTCTACGGGTGAGTAACTCAGCGAGTCAATACAGGATAAGGAGACGCTGGGGTGCCTGGCATTGGTCGGTCCGAGGAGACAGGTACCCCAAGAGGTCCGTTCTTATGACCTCACCCAACGGAAATGAAGGAGGTCCCCTAGAAGAACTTGGTCCCTATCTTGGACACAGAGGATTTAACCGTCCTCCCAAGAAATGGTGACTCGGTCGACCCTTCGGGTCTCTGTGGGTGATGGGGGTAAAATTTCATGTCACTTGATACCGTGTCTCCCGATGTTCCTCGGACGACTCAGTGCCGTCCACGAGTGGGTGGACACAGGTGGGTCCCGAGTGGGCGGACACGGGCGGGCCCCGAGTGTGAACGGGACCCCCAGTTCAGTGAGAGGACCGGTGTGTGGTGGGGGGTCGGGGTTCGTCCTTTGGACCAGTGCACTGTAGACCAGAACGGCTACCTCTGGTTTCAGTCTCGTTTCTCTACACTGGACCTCGGAGAACCCGAGGTGGGGGTGGGGCCCCAGTTCTCTCGGGTCTCCTGTCTGTCCTGACTCCCGGGAGGGCCACTGGCGTCGTCACTCGCCCGAAAGGTTTCTTTTACAGTCTTGTCTGTAAACACCACGTCGCCTTGGGGTGTCAGTACCGTTTTCGGTCTCCCCGGTAGGCTGAAGTTTGCAATCGCAGGTCGTCGCACCACCGGAACCCCGACCGAAGGCGTTCGACGGGCGAAGAGGGACTCGCCCTGCACCCACGTTGTCTGGGGCCACCAAAGTCCGACTAGACCCGTCAGTGAGGATGAGTAAGGGGAAGGGGTCGATGATAAAGCCCCTACTCCCACTCTGGGTCTAGATTCGGTTCGTCGTGTACCGCAAGGAGAGGAGTCTTATTAGTCAAGGACCACTCATGTTGACTTTCCTTGAATTCACAACAACAACAACAAAACGGTTACTGACCTTCTCCGGACAGAGGTCGACCTACAAAGACTCCTTTACACAGTTCTCTTCGACAACCTTTGGTGTACTTCGGCACTCCCTTCGGTCAGACTCCTCCTCCGGTCACCCGTTTCGTTCAGTCCCGTGGACCTGGTTCGGGTGGGACTACGGATGTGGGACGGTCCGGAAATTTTGGATAAGTACAAATATGTACCGACTCGCCGACGAGAAAACTGGACGTTGTGCTTCACGTGAATGACTATACATTTTTCACCTTCACTTTCAAGGAGTCAGTACAGGCTGAGAAACGCTGGGGCATCTGTATGTCAGGTACCTTAAGAGATTCGATCTTAAGACTTCACCCATCGGAAAGGGGAGAGGTCGGAAAGGGGAGAGGTCCCCTAGAAGGGTTGGGTCCCTAGCTTGGGTCCAGAGGGCGTAACGTCCGCCTAAGAAGTGGTCGACTCGGTGTTCCCTTCGGGTTCTTATGACCTCACCCATCGGATGGGGAAGAGGTCGCCTAGATTCACCAACGAATCTTACTTAATAAATAAGAAGTGCTTGTGACCACAGTCCTTCACACCCTGTAAGTCTGTGTGGTCCTATAAACACTGGTCATCGTGACTCGTAATTTTATTGTTTTCGCCACCTTTTCCGGGACCACAAGGGACCTCCAGATCACCAATCCCGAGACCCAAAAGTGACGGAATTGTACCCAAGCCAGAAACGAACCCCTTTACTCTAGGACGTTCGGACGTCGTTTTGGTTGGTTGGTTGGTTTGTTTGTTGGGGTTTGGTTGGTTGGTTTGTTTTGTCCGGGGTCTTTCTCCCCTGAGCCCCTTGAGACACATGTGTTTCGAAGTCCAGTTCGACTCCTGTAAGGAAGTTCAAATTGACGTTTTTGTTGATACTTTTCTCTGAGGTCGCGCGTTCGAACAATTGAGGTCATAAATTGGGACTCATAATCCGGACGACGATGAGCGAGGGGGTGGAAGAGGGTGTTCGTGACTTTGGCTGAAACTGCCTTGTGTGCCAGGGACAAGGAAAGAGTAGACTACTGAAATTTTACTGCAACCTGAAGGAAGCACTTCAAAATAATTTTTTTTAAACTTGTCTGGTGGTACTCTTTGAAACCGTAGACTTCGTTAATGACAATAACGATGGAGCTTTTTTTTTTAAAGGGAGGAGTGCTTATTGAACGGTTGAAGATGGCGAATAATCGAACCCCACCCCACTCGAGAAGGTCTTGCCAAATCGCTCTGACGTCGCCCCGACCCTACACCTTTCTACTTCCCAGGGGGAGATCTAGAATCCCTCGAGTGTCTGTCACTGGTGGAACAATCCTGATCTGGCGCCCACACACACGGTTCTCCTCTTTACAGGGGTGCGAGAGTAGGTCTGTGGAGGAGGCGCGGGGATGGGTTCCTTCTGGCCTCCGACCTTTGCGAGGTTGGGTCGCGAATAGATGACTCTCGAGCCTAGCCTTGAGACCGGGGGACCCAAGGACCACGAGGGGACCCAAAGGTCGGTGTAAGTCGAAGCGTCGCAAGGGTCATGTGACCCGTGCCTCCTCGAACGGAAGACCAGGCCTCCATTCCTGCGTCCCGGTTCCTCGCGCGCATTTCGCCCTCGGCCAGGACCTGGGGGTGTAAGATTCTAACACACCCCGACACGGTGGGACCCGGGGGTTCAGCATCGCGGGGGCGAATGTCGGCTTCATTCCCGGGCGGATGAACCACCTCCAAGTGGGATTCCTGGGGTGGGTGGACCGTCTCTGAGGCTCCAATCCCGGTGCAGGTGGGCCACCTCTGAGGCGCGTCTCCTGGGGCGGGTAGACCCCCCTCTGAGGCTCGGATCCTGGGGCAAGTGGACCACGTCTGACCCCCCGCGGGTCGGAGGGATCTGCACCTGGGAGTCCACGGCGCACTCCAACCACGAGGCCGACTTCCAGAAGGGCGTGAGCGGCGTGCGCATCCCGAAGAGGGGCCACACCTAGGAGACCACGTGCCACTCACTCCTCAAGAACTACTTCCGGAACGGCGTGACGCGCGTAGCCATCCCGAAGAGCGGGCACACCTACGCGACCACGAGCTACTCCATCCGCGAGACCGGCTTCCGGAAGGGCGTGAGCGGCGTCCGCATCCCGAAGAGCGGCCACACCGGGCGGACCACGTGGTGGTCGCTGCTCGCCGGGCACTTCACGAAGAACGTCTGCCCCGTCCGCATCCCGAAGAGCGGGCACACGTCCGCGACCACGACGCAGTCCCGGCTCAAGAACGACTTCCGGAACGGTGTCGCCGGCGTGAGCTTCCCGAAGTTCGGCTACACGTCGGCGACCACGACCTAGTCCATCCTCGAGACCGACTTCCGGAACGGCGTGAGCGGCGTGCGCATGCCGAAGAGCGGGCACACCAACGCGGCCACGTCGCAGTCGCTGCTCGAGAACAACTTCCGCGCCGGCGTCAGGGGCGTCCGCATCCCGAAGAGCGGGCACACGCACGCGGCCACGAGGCACTCCACGTACGCGACCGACTTCCGCGCGGGCGTGAGGGGCGTGCGCATGCCGAAGAGCGGGCACACGCACGCGGCCACGTGGTCGTTCACGTACGAGACCGACTTCCGGAACGGCGTCAGGGGCGTGCGCTTGCCGAAGAGCGGGCACACGTGGGCGAGCACGACCCGCTCCCTGCTCCAGAAGGCCTTCCGGAACGGCGTTCGCGGCGTGCGCATCCCGAAGAGCGGCCACACGCACGCGGCCACGCGGCAGTCCAAGTACGCGACCGACTTCCGGAACGGCGTCAGGGGCGTCCGCATGCCGAAGAGCGGGCACACGTGCGCGGCCACCTGCCGGTCGCTGCTCGCGAGGTCCTTGACGAAGCGCGTGCGCAGCGTGGCCTTCCCGAAGAGCGGCCACACGCACGCGACCACGAAGCAGTCGCTGCTCGACGCCGGCTTCCGGAACGGCGTGAGCGACGTCGGCATGCGCGAGAAGAGGCGCAGGCCGGACCTCCCTAAGGGCTCGAGGCTCACTGGACGCTCCGGGAAAGGGGCGTACCGGCTGGGCCCCCCCCCCGACCCCCCGTGAGCCCCCGGCTGAGGGCCCTCCAAGGGGCGGCAGGGCCTGCCGAGGCTCGCGAGGGGGCGCGGCACAGGTGCGCCAGTGGGACGTACGCGCGAGGCGGGTCCCGCCGTGGGGGCCGGGGCACGGAGTGCCCGGGAAGACGCCTACCAGGCAGAAGGCTTTAGAGGAGGAAGCCCGGGCGAAGAAAGTGACGCCCGGTTCACAGGTGCAGAACTACCCCTCTTCCTTCTCCTTCTTTGTGGGCCCCAATCATGACCTTCCTTCCCTAAAGGGTTTGGGCCCCTATCTATTTGGCGCCCCGTGTCTGCCTCTGAGATTTTCGTATCTTTATGCGACCGCCCTGTGCGCCGAGCTCGCCCGTCTTAGCTGGCTCCTCCCCTCGACTGTTCCCCACAAGGAAACCCTCGAGCCTCCTCCCGTGCCCCGCCCGGTCTTCCGAGCGTTCATTGGGCTCATTCCCCAATGACGTTCCAGGTAGGAATTGTAGGGGATGGAATCCGAAGACCCTCATAGTCGAAAATAATCTTTCCTATGGTTATGTCGACGCCAACCACCGCACACTTCCAATGGGGCAGAAGGTCGAGGTAGGGAGGGGTGGCACGGNCCCCCCCCCCCCCCCCCCCCCCCCCCGCCCCCCGCCCCCCCCGCCCCGAGTGAGGGTAGGAGTCTACGGGTCAAGACCCCGTGTCCATGGGGACACCAGACCGAGGTCTGGAGAAGAAAAGTGTGTAGGTAGGAAGGAACGTTTAGTGCCGGTTCCGCTCAGAGGTTGGGGGAGGATGTCCATAGGACAAGTAAAGATAAAGGTCAGACTCAAGGCAATCACCCTTGAGACATAGGATCTGCATTACCTGGGTAAGGACTGTAAATTTTTGACTCTAGAATGCGTTGCAGTACTTTTCACACTCCTATATCAGTGATTTTCGGGAATAAAGATACTCCGTTATTTTTCGTATATTTAGGGGTGGACCGGAGTGGTCATGACCTTAAAATCTTGGGGAACCGATTCACTCCGCTCTGGAAGTACCAGACCTGAATTCATCGAAGAAGAAAAATTTTTTACATGAATAAAAATTAACCTCCTATTGACGAAATGTTATAACACAACCAAGTCATAGAAGACATACGACTACGGAGAGTTCCGATGGGAGGGGGAGTTTGAGAAATCTCAGGGAACCTGAAGTTGCTCTAGTTGGGTCAGTTAGGATTACCCTTAGTTAGGCACTTATAAGTAACCTTCCTGACTTCTTTTCAATACTGGTTGGATCTGTCGTATAAGTTTGCGTCTCTGTAATGAAACGGCTGATTCCAAGCAGATCAGTTCCGATACCAAAAAGGACACCAGTACATACCTACACGCTCAACCTGACACTTCTTCCGACTCGTGTCTTCTTAACTACGAAAACTTGACACCACAACCTCTTCTGAGAACTCTCAGGGAACCTGACGTTCCTCTAGGTTGGCCAGGTAAGACTTCCTCTAGTCGGGACCCTAAAGAAACCTTCCTGACTACGATTTCGACTTTGAGATCATGAAACCGGTGGAGTACGCTTCTCAACTGAGTAACCGTTTCTGAGACTACGACCCTGCCTAACCCCCGTCTTCTTCTTCTCCTGCTGTCTCCTACTCTACCGACCTACCGTAGTGACTGAGTTACCTGTACTCAGACCCACTTGAGGCCCTCAACCACTACCTGTCCCTCCGGACCGTACGACGCTAAGTACCCCAGTGTTTCTCAGTCTGTGCTGACTCGTTGACTTGACTACGACTTTGACTTCGAGATTATGAAACCGGTGGATTACACTTTTCGGTTTAGTGACCTTTTCTGGGACTACGACCATTTCTAACCCCCGTCCTCCTCTTCCCCTACTGTCTCCTACTCTAGCAACCTACCGTAGTGGCTGAGCTACCTGTACTCAAACTCGTTTGAGGCTCTCTGTCACTTCCTGTGTCTTCGGACCACAGGACACCAGGTACCCCAACGTTTCTCGGTTTATGTTGCATCGTTCATTTGTTGTTGTTCCCTGTGACAAGGTGCAGTGACGGATGTCTCACGAGTAGAAACTTTAGTACCAAAGATAGTATACCGATGTGGAACTATCCAATCAGTCAGAACATATCCACCCGTAAATCCAGTAAAGAAAGGGGGGAGGGGGTACCTTTTGAAACGTGTGAGTCTCTTTCTAAAGAATTTCCTATCTAGAGATTTTTATCTTATCAACTTTTAAACCGACTATTACGGTTCGACAGGAGGTTTTCTCAACAGGGTTGTAATATGGGGATTTTCCTGTCTCAGGGAAAGACTATTGAAGTATTAAGTCCGATAACAAGAAATGGTAGAGACACATGGAGTACTCGTTTTTGATAAAGAAACGGAGTCAAATATACTTATCAAGAAACTGATGATCATTCCAAATTTCTCCGAACGGGCTACCGAGTCGTCCATTTGTTAGGTGGCCGTTACGTCTTCTGTGTCCTATGTACCCAAGCTATTGACCCAACCCTTCTAGTGGACCTCTTCCTTTACCGTTGGTGAGGTCATAAGAACAGACTTTTTAAGGTACCTGTCTCCTCGGACCACCCGATGTCAGGTACCTTAGTGTTTCTCAGTCTGTACTAACTCGTTGATTCGTGTTCCAAATTTTTAGAAAATATTTCACACTAAGGGTACATAAAGGTGTAGATACTTAACGTAAACCGGAAAAAACATAAATAAGAATCCTCGAGAAATATATTAAGATTAGGAGAGTTCCAATCCCAAAGAGACCACTGAGTCTGTCAGTTCTTAGAGGATCGTTATACCCTCTGGACCCAAGCTAGGGACCCAGCTCTTGGGGACCTCTTCCCTTACCTTTGGGTGAGGTCATAAGAACGGACCTCTTAATGTGCCTATCTCCTTGGACCGTCCAATGTTTCAGCCTGTACTAACTCGATGATAGTGGAAGTGAAACTCGAAGGGACCACCGAGTCTACTATTTCTTAGGCGGACGTTACACCCTTCTGGACCCAAGTTAGGGACCCAACCCTTATAGGGGACCTCTTTCCTATCCGTTGGGTGAGGTCATAAGAACGGACCTCTTAGGGTACCAGTCTCCTCGGACCACCCGATGTCGGGTACACCAGTCTCTCTCAACCTGTACTGACTCACTGATTGTGAGAGTGAAAGTTAGGAAACTACCGATAGGTACACCACTTATAATAAGGGGTAAAGTGGTAGACAGTTGAAATCAAAATCGAAGCTCATCTCACTAAAGACACAGTAGTGTGGACAGGTAGAAAATAGAAACATCAGGAGTACACTGTCCGACTACCGTCCATTGAGTCGTTTCACCGGGGAGTGGGTCGCTCTGGTCCAAGACCTCCGAGAGGTCGTAGTGCAGGGAAGACCCGTCCGAGGTCGACCACGGTGAGGAGGACCCACTCCGGGTGTCAGTGTAGGGACTTATAGTGACTGAGTACGTTCTTCTTTGGGTGTTGGTAAGTGGTGTCCCGGGAGGAATGTCTCCAGACCTCCTTACCTACCTTTTCGGCCCTCCCAAATCCTTTCCGTGTGTCCTACATAGACTTCAGTAAAGTTGTTCCTGGACGGGGAGGCAAAAGAGGTACGGAGTAAACCCCTACCGGGAGAGTGTCTCTTTATTTTGTTTACACTCCGACAAATCTCGTCTTTCCGTGTCTGAACTCACTGTCTCTTCCTTAGTTTCCGTTTTACTAGTATTGGGTCACTTAGTTGTATAAGTAACAACACACACACAACCAGTGAGTCAGCACAGGCTGAGAAACGCTGGGGTTCCCGACATCGGGCGGTCCGAGGAGACAGGTACCTTAAGAGGTCCGTTCTTATGACCTCACCCATCGGTAAGGGAAGAGGGCCTCTAGAAGGGTTGGGCCCCTAGCTTGGGTCCAGAGGTCGTAACGTCCGTCTCAGAAATGGTAGACCCAGTGGTCCCTTCGGGGTCGGTTCCGCCTTTCGACCTGCCTTAGGTCAGTAAGAAGTTCCTACGGACCCGGAGATGGTTCGACATCCGTGACTCACTCCACGACCCTCTGTCTGTACCCTCGAAATTCTTGGTCAAGAAGTGTCCTCGCCGTCCACTCTTGTGGCCATTCACTGGGTGTTAGACCAGCTATGACAGTACTTCCATGGTGTTTTAAGAGGTTCAAAGACTCGTTACCGCCGAAGTCCCCCGTAGACCCTTCTGAAACCTTTCCACCGTGACTCACATCAGACACCCCCTCCGAGTCACCAGTCCCGGAACCCCCTCTAAGACCTTCCTCCTTCTCGAACCCGTCCCTGGACTCCGAACTTTCCGTCTAATCTGGTAACTCCTTACCACTCTTCAAGTACTCCACCTTTGGATTCGCGGAAATACTGACTCGACTGTCGGGACCCCTACTCTACTTACACCGACTCGTCCCATCTACTACTGTACTGCGACCACTACCACCACTCCTACCCTTACCACCACTACTGCTACTACCAACACCATTATTATTACCATCACTACTACTGCCACTGCAGTTAACATCCAGTGGTGTAGTGTGGATAGTGAAGTATCCGTCAACGATACACGGTCCATGATAAGAAGGGTGGGCAGAGGGACATGGGTGGTCCATGATAAGATTCACAAACAATATCCCACTTAATACGAGGGAGGGGAGGTTTAGGTACACAACTTCAGATGGGGGGTCGTGGACTCTTACCCTGGAAGAGACGTTTGTCCCGGTGACCAATTCTACTCCAGGATGACCTCGTCCACCCGGGATTAGACTGACCACGGGAATAGTTTTCCCCTTTACACCCGTGTCTCTGTGTGGGTGTACCTCTTGTGCCACACTTTTGACCCTAACACCACGGTGTCGGGTCCTTGATGACGTTCCACCCTCTTTCCGGATTTTGCCTGGGAGGAGGTCTCGGAAGACGTCCGCGCACCGGGGTGGTTGTGGAGTTAAAATAAAATAAGGGCAGACAGGCAAACCGACGTGACCCAGAAGCGGCGTCGTACACCCGAGAAGTGGCACCACGTGTTCGCAGAGATCAACACCGCGGACCCGAATCATCTGGGCTCCGCACACCCTAGGATCAAGGGGTCGGTCCCTAGTGTGGGCGTAGGGGACGTAACCTTCCACCTGAGAATTGGTGACCTGGTGGTCCTTTCAGGGGGTTGTGGAACTAAAACCTGAAGGTCGGAGGTCTTGACACTCTTTTGTAAACAACAACTTCGGAGGGAGAGGTACCATGAAACGATACCGTCGACGTCGTTTGGTTATGTAGACGGGACGAGTAATGATAAAGGGGTCACCGACCATGTTGCGGACCGTATATCGTCCGTGAGTTAATTGTCAAGAAAAAAAAAAAAAATTTCAGACATAAATAAAGAAAGAAACCGACGCACCCCAGAATCAACCCCGCACAACCCAGAAGTCAGAAACAACACCACACACTGTAGAAATCAACATCGTACGTCTGAGAATCGACTCCGTACGTCCGCGATCAAGGGACTGGTCCCTTACCTGGGTCCGGGGGACGGAACCCTTACGTCTCAGAATCGGTCACCCGGTGGTCCCTTCGGGGAGTTACTTGTCAAGAACTTACCTAGATACCCATTCCTCCGGTACTCCTAATTTACTCAATTAGGTACAAACTACGGGTCGTATGTCCTCCACGAATTAATAGTAGTCGATGACAATGACGGTGGGTGACGTGTCCAGGGACCGAGAGGGCTCACGAGATTCGGGGAGTGGGACACCTGGGACTCGACTGAATTGGAGGACTCTCCTCCGGAGCGGAGGACCGGTCAGGACAGTACCTAGGTACACGGGCGAGTCCCCGAGACCCGAGTATGTCCCGGGGAGCCGGAGCACCCAGTGAGGATGACCTATTTCTTCGTCATGGTCCGTCACCGACTTTCACACCCGATCCCTCGGACCTTCGGACGTCACTTTAGGACCGAGATGCGGAGTTGCCGCCACGAAGGAACCCGTTGACGGAGTTGGAGAGGTTCGAAGTAAACGAGTTACCCGAAGTATTTTTGGTACAGGTGGAGGCATCAGCAGTACCCCACCCTCCCCCTTACGTATGCACCAAGGTCGTGTCATAGACCACACCGACCTCCTCCAAGAGTCACTGACGGTTGCTAATCTAAAACAATCAAAACTGTAAACTAAACATATAAAGTACATACATAATCATCAGTAAATAATAATAATACACTATAATAACAAACTAAGAAACCGGGTATACAGGAAACCGGTCAGGACGATTATTAAGAAAAAATTTTTTGTGAAATACTCCATACTAACTGTATCTTTTAGACATGAATAAATCAATTATGTTGAACTATTCAAACCTTTTGCATGTGGGTACCTTGTAGTGGTGTTAACTCCGGTATTCGAATAGGTAGTGGAGGTTCTCAAAGGAGGACGGGGGAAACAAAAAATTAAATGAAATCAAAAATTTTATGTCAGTACAGAAGTCTCTCAGGAGAGAATCCTACGGGGGAGTCGCTCGAGCGAGTGATGTATTGCATGAATACTCGTCGGACGTACGAGACAAACCCGACACCCCACCCCCACCTCCTCAGGTGACCTGCGTGCTACCCGTCAGGACCTTCAGAGTCTCGGTTGTGGAGTGTCGTTTCCCCCGACGTCCCGTCTGTCGTCCCCGGTGAAAGGAGACCGCCGACTCCTCGGAAGGGACCTTCATTTCAAGTCGGGGTTTCCGCAGCTTGGACTCTACAGACGTACACGTACAGGTTCCGTGAGTAAGATCACGAAGTAGACGAAACCAAAGGACAGATTGTCGTGTTTGGTTAAGTGGTGTTCCTTTTGGAGGGGTTCAAGGTGTCCACTTCTGTCCGAGATAAAAATTTTTTAGTCTTAATGTCCTCTACACTAATCCCTTTTTTCTTGTGACATTCTTTTTTCGGGACGATATGACTTTGTTTTTGTCAACTGTTCAGGAAGATTTAATACATCCATTTTCCTCCTTAGTTCTGTTATTAGTGTCTGTTCACCTTTTGCTTCTGTAGTACCACGTCAACGAAACCTTTTATGAGACTATCGAGGAATCTGCCAATTTGTCTCAATGCAATGTTGGGTCGTTAAGGTGAGGATTTATATGTGGGTTCTCTTGACTCTTGTACACAAGTTTGATTACAGGCTTGACGTCGTAAGGATTATTGGTTGTTCACCTTTGTTGGGTTTACGGATAACTATTACCTATTTAATATGCACCAGATTGGTGTGTCACCTTATAATAGGTCGGTAGTTTTCCTTACTTCGTGACTGTATATAACTTTACACCTACTTGAAGTCTCGTTTAGGTCTCTGTTTTTCATTTACTGACCGACGGTCCCCGACCAGTTGCCTCCCCTACCCTCACTCACGGTTGCCCCTGTGGAAAGGTGAACCCGTCTACTTGCACAAGACTTTAACTGACACCATTACCGACGTGTTGATACACTTATATGTTATTTGGTTTCTTAACATGTAAGACACCATACGCCCCACATATGACTATGTCCACATAATTCCGTGTTGTGTAGTCTTGCATATCCATTCACTTGACTGTGTAAATCTGTGACTTTATTTAAGGTCCACCTAAGTCTTCAAGTGACAATTGTAGTTTTACTATTTGCCCCCTTTTTCTTTGTTTTATGTTCACCACACACTGGACGTAACCAACCTCTTTGGGAAAGTGTCGAATTTTTGTTACCTTCCGTGGTCTCCTCCTCTCTCTGTGTTAAGACTTTTAGTCTTTACGAAAGTCCGTGTTTTTTATATTTTATTCTTTACTTTTCGTTTCGACCCTTCATATAAACGGTGTCTATAAAAGTGTGTGTGAAGAAATTTTAGAAGTTCCTATGATCCTAAGGACCTCTGACCCTTTCGTGTCCTATCTAGTAAATTGAGGGTTGTCTTTACCGATTATTTTTAATTTTTTTTTTTTGAGTGATTATATGTATATTAGAATGAGTCTTTTCTAGAACACTGTGGTAAGAGTAGATAGTACGAGTTTCGAATATAGTAAACAGTGAATTTAGGTAAATAGGTATGTAGGTAATTAGTGAATATAGGTTGGACGTCACCGAGACACGGACGGTTACGTCTTTTACTCCCAAGTCAGGGACCCAACCCGTCTAGGGGACCTCTTCCGTTACCGTTGTGTGAGGTCATAAGAACGGACCTTTTAAGGTACTTGTCTACTCGGACCACCCGACGTCAGGTACCCCAGCGTCTTAGTCTGTGCCGACTCGTGCGTGTGTGTACGTGTTATCTATGGGTGGTCGGTCATTTCTGACCTCTGTCTATTTGCAGGTTGTCACCCCTGCTAATCCATTCGGTCCATCTCGGGGTCCTGTTCTGAAGATACCTCAGTAATTCTGTCTAAGATGGTTTCTCAAAAATTGTTACATCTCTTTGCAAGTCCTTCTTTAGAAACTACTTTTTCGTCCTTTTTTTTTTAACGAGTCGACCCTACTGAGTACAAAAACGCTTTGTTATACAAAGGTCTCTCTCTTTCTGTGTCGTAAGCTCCCACCAATGGAGGACCCTACTTTAGGTCCCATTAAGACTAGGACGGACGATATGAGAAGACCTAAAAGATTCAAAAAAAAAAACCGAGGTGGTGTACCGCACGTCCTAGAAGGGGTTGGTCCCTAGCTTGAGTACACGGGACGTGACCCTCGTGTCTTAAAATTGGTGACCTGGTGGCCCCTTCAGGACCTAAGAGGTTTGAAAGATACTCCTAGTGCATAAAGGATTGGAAACCCCTCAAAAGAAAATACTATGTAATGAATGTCGTAACTTTTTACTAAAAATTCTTCAGTTTAGGTGGTTGTGGTCTACCTGGACTCTACGTGACTAATACGTGGGTGTGTTCACTATAGACATTTCAAAAGTTTCCGACCCCTTTAGTAATGACTAATTTCACCCTACTTTTGTTGTTTTGAGGTTCTATTTTTATCGTCTCGGTCAAGACCCAGTTAAAATTTTTGATTAGTAGTCTCTTCTGTTATTCACTATGTGTTTATTAGGTGCATCAATAGAGACCCAAGTCCGTGGATGTCCAATGACCTAAAAGGGATAAAAGATATTTCTCATAAATGTATAAAAATATAACTCTATAAAGACCTTATTTCCGTTCAAATCACTTTTCAAGTTATATGTCGGTATATACACGGTGGGTAATTTTATAGTCCTTTGGCATGTGACTCTCGCCCCTGCGGGCGGACACACGCCGTGGGTCCCACGGGAGGGAGGGACCCCCCACTGACGACCGACTTTCGACACCCAGAACAGGGTCGCTCGGAACATGTGTAAATTCGGAAGGGAAAGGTCCGCGGGAGGACGTAGGGGATTCCCGGGGGTCCCGTCTTGGCCAGTGAGGGGTCGACAGGACTGGAGGAACCAACTGGTTTCGGTCACAGTTCCCGTCCGTTCTTCGAAGCCCCAAACTTCCCCCGTCTCACCTGCCTTCGTAGTGAGGACTCGTGGTCCACCCGTCTCGGGGGTCCTCCATCCCTGTGTCCGGGACCCGTCCGGACCCCCAGTCTCCCAGTAGGGACCCGTCTTCGGGTTTGGACACCCGACTCGGAGACCTCTCCTCTCCGTCCGTCGTCCTGAGTGGTCCCGGAGTAATCAGTCGTCGACCCACCGGTGGGGAGGTGACGGGTGTCACTGGCTTGCCGTCCGACACCAGACACAATATGTGGCTCGGGCATAGAGGATTGGCTGGCTCTCTTGTTCAGGTGGTGTCATTACGTTCCCGTTCTTCCCTCAAATAAAGATCGCGCGATCCCGGGTTCAGAGTAGGTCGTGTGACCTTAGACTATTCTCGGGGCTTGTTTCCTCATACCGCCGAATATATGTCCGTCGAGATCGACCGGAATGTACTAACCGGTCCGTCCTACTCGTGTACAGGACAGAGAAAGACCAACCACACATACCCTTCAGAAGGATTAAACCAGTTCCTTACAAGACAATTCCTTTGTATTGAGTCCAGGACCCGAATCACATGGAGCGACTCGAACAGTATCGACCCCAAACCGGGGATTGTAAGGGGGGACAGGAATCTAGTATATCTCCTTAGAAGGAGAACCAAAACTCTGTGTCAAACTATAACAACGGCTTCGTGTTTGTCGACATGACACAAATATGCAAGAAAATGTTTTCGATGTTCAGATAACTATTATGTCCCTGGTTTTCGCTCGTAGTCGTCTTCGTGATCGTCCCCGGGGTCGTTGCACCTCTAATCTCACCGGTTGGTTCCCCTGGCGACTTTGGTCCTGAGCTTGGTGGGCAACCCGGAGTGCAAGGGCGGACGCAACCCGATCAGGGAGAGAGTGAAACCGGTATCTAAGAGACTGATAAGGACACACTAGTCGTATCTTTGTTGTGAGAAGAGGATCCCGACGTGTCTCAGGGGGAACAACATCTTTTTCGTCTGGATTAGGAGAAGATAAAACGTCTTGATGAAGTCTATCCCTTCAGTTTCTGCTAAGGTTCACTGATTATCTAACGAGATATGTCCACTACAGAAGTAGATACCGGCGAGAGTCCCTCAACTTAGGGACCGAAACGTCCCTGTTCCGACAATAAGGACAAGACCGGGGCCGATAAGGTTCTGGCTTGTATCAACGATACCAATACCGTCATTATCCGAGAGAGAATTGAGACATTCAAGAAAGGACTCCTGAATTCCAGTCGGAAACCCGGGTCATTAGTATATAACAAAGAAGACCGGCCATGTCTTAAAAACCGTGCTGGCGATGGTATTGTGTCTTAAGGAGAAACCCCAGTTTCTAACTCGACACATTCGTACCTCAGTCGGGGCACACACTTGTCTGGGTGGTAGGAGGGTAGACACCATAATCGGTGGACCGATGCCCGTTCAGACATCCGAGTTGCTGTACGTGTGTGTCACCTCTGGAGGGACTACTATGGAACGGGTATGTATCAGGGAAAGGGGTGTGGAGAGAGTAACAGTCCGGATGAAAAGCCAGAGGGGTAGCTGTGACCCCTCCTAGCCACGGCAACCGGTCCAGTATTCTCCGCAACTCCGGATGACGGAGCATTATTCCCCCTTAATTCAACATTGTATTGGTTGTCCTAAATCAACGGAGTCCTACCCAGACTAAATTCCATCGTATTCGACGGAAATGGTTAAAGGTGTCACCTAGACATACAGACTCAAATTGTTCCCCCGGGTGGAGACCCAGAAAACAACCAGAGACACTACATCCATCCCTCCAACAACCCATCCCTCAATGCACCTGGATAAGTTGTCCCAAANGCAACCGGTCCAGTATTCTCCGCAACTCCGGATGACGGAGCATTATTCCCCCTTAATTCAACATTGTATTGGTTGTCCTAAATCAACGGAGTCCTACCCAGACTAAATTCCATCGTATTCGACGGAAATGGTTAAAGGTGTCACCTAGACATACAGGCTCAAATTGTTCCCCCGGGCGGAGACCCAGAAAACAACCAGAGACACTACATCCATCCCTCCAACAACCCTTCCCTCAATGCACCTGGATAAGTTGTCCCAAACCTGACTATGATATGTAAACATGGCCAAGATTTTGAACTGAGTGTTGTTACTAGGGTAATATTCATCAGTCCAGTAAAGACCAGACTTCGGGGGTACTATAGGGCAACTGGGTCCGGAAGAGAAAAAAACGAAACAGTTACAATTTGGAATAGAAATGGACCCGTTTCAATACTAGGAAAAGGGTTAGTCTCATGTCTCCATACCCAGGTCGTTTGCTCTTCAATTCGTTCAGGGCTAAAGGATGTAGGGTGGCAGATATGGGACCCCGGAGGCTGGGTAGTAACCTTCAATGCGTCAGGGTTCTAAACGTTATTCTCAGGACATAGGGGGGGGTCTAGAAGGTCAACACGGACCCGTGCGGGTCTTGCGTACTAAGGCCTCCATCGGGGAGAAGGTCCCATGTAAGTGGTGGGCGAATTCCAGTTTCAGACCGGTGGTTCATAAACCACCTACATAACGCCACCACCTCAATTCGTAGAGTGCACGATCAGGTAAAACGTCAAAGGTCCACTAAGACTGCCCAACCACGCCCAAATGCGACCGTCGAAGCCTCGTCTCATTGTACCAGTAGGTATTCTACCAGGTCTGCTAAACAGAACCAGGACAGCCACTGCCTCGAAGTCGAAGTCCCCCAACCTACCCACATCTCTACGAAGGGTAAGAAAGAACCACAAAAGAACAAGACGACTCCACCGAACCGTATGCACCAACGTTACGTGGGTTCCGGGTTATGGCAACTGGAAATCCCGTCAACCCCACCATTCTTCTTGTTGTATTCCTGGGAAGGTAGACCCAAGATCACGGAACCAAACCACGGAAAACTGGGTATGGGTTAGAGGACCCGGTTACAACACACTCCCCTGTCAAGGGAATAAAACTGGGTGTACATCAAGAGCCTCGTCAAAGGTTTGTACCCTTACGTGGAATGAATTCCGGTAGTTCCGGAGAACCTTAACAGGGTTGCACCCTTCGTCATCAAAAAAAGGAAGTTTCTAACCTGTATATCCCCCTCCAGAGGGTATGTCTTAAAGTTTACCCCAGTCTAATTCAACTATTCCTCATAATGCGCGTGCCTTCTCCCGCTTCCCTTCCTCCCAGTGGGTCAGGGGTGGTCAGAGATATCGGTTAAATCAATTTCAAAGAAAATCCCAGGCTAAGTAAGAAAGTTGAACGGGACTCGAGACACCTGACATAAGTGTTACATTGAAGGTAAACCAGGGGTCCCGATCCCGTTCCGAGAGTTGATAAACTGAGTGCTTTCGTCCAGGTAATAGTCTCGGTTGTCAGTGGCCGTCCGGTTTGGACCCTTGACAAAGAAGATTTTATAAAAAGCGGTGATAGTAGCGCCAAAGAGGGAAACATCCTTTTCGGAGACGGGTGGGACTCTTCCATAGATGGTTCTGATTGTTCATGGCCATTGGTATGAACGGACCGGAATGGAGCCACTTTAGATAAAGGGTCACAACGGGACCAGGAAGAGGGGCTATGGAGTCAGGACGCACGACAGGAAAGGGACCAGAGTAAACAACCGTACGGAATGTTCGTACCTGATACAAGGAGTGTCAACAGACCACGACCCCCTTAGTGTCCGCACATCAAACTTTCTCGTAGTCTCAGAAAAAAAAGAGGGTCTACTCATCAGTTCACATTTACGAGTGTATCAACGGCAGGGTTGACTCGTCCCTCATAGTTCATCGGCAGACTCAGAGCCATGGTAGATAGAAATGGAAAAACTTCCAACCACACAAAAACCTAGATTCGTTCCAGACACCTACTTATGAGTCCCCAACCCCCGTCTCAAGGGTATGGACCTCCACCCTCAGGCTAGTGGTTGTGTCCCCACTACTTTAGAAGTAGTCGATGAAAAGCTCGACGGTCCAGACGCCGTGCTAAGGGAGCACGGCACCCCGACAGTGGGAAGACCACAGGTCCATGCACATGATAACTGTGTCGGGCTCCGTAGACATGTCGGAGGTTTTCAGATGTCTAAGGTCCGTTTAAAAATTAAAGAAAGGGAAGTCGACGGTTTTTGGGGGCAAGGGCTATATAGCCCGGGACCTACACATGGCACGGTTTCCGTATCGTTGAAAGTCACTTTTACCAATAAGAGGAAGGAAACCGGGAGAGATCACGAACTTAGTTCCGTTAATTAAGACGGAAAACACGCCTCCATAGACCCCCTTCCCGGAGTCGGGTATACCAGACAGGTCTCAGTAGATGATGACGCCGAGGGCGGGCAGAGACAGGTAGAAAATGTATTGACGAAGGTAGACATTTGGTATAATCGAGTGACAATAGGTCACCGCATAGACAATTCAGAAAGGCATAACGACAATGGGGCCGGTCATAAAGTAGTGTCAGTACCTCCCCCGATAGAGGGAGGCCTAACCCGTTTTCTCACCGGCCTAAATCTCACGTCCCGCAAACCTTTACTTAGACACCCCACAGTTCATCGTTCCGGACCATCACGCAGTTCGCCCGTATTCTTTAGGTAAATGGACCCCCAACGAAATTTTGAGAGAGATACCGTACTCCTCACATCTGGTTCTCAGAGACAGGTATTCAGTCAAATAGTCGTAGCACCTGATTCTCGCGCCACCGGCGATACTATGCCTCCGTTCCACCGGTAGGCCGACGGTGACCCAGGTCGGAGAACCTTTCCATTCGATGTCCAGCGAAGGTACCAGGGGTAGAGACACAATCATGGGGAAAAGGATAAGGGGCGAAAAGTAGATGTTTATTAACCTTTCCGAATCTACCTAGTCCCTCCCGTTCCCGTCCTCGAAGGTCGTTCCGAGCGGACTCGAGAACCTTCCGGAAGAAGTAACCGAGTCAGGTAAAGGTCAGGAACAAAAGAAACGAGGGAAGTATATCCCCGGATCGGAAAAGGCGTTTGGAGTTCTGGGTGTTGGCCGTTATAGGGTGTCAAGGGTCTTTAAAAAAATGAACAATTCCCAATCGGCCGAGTCCCTAGACCTCCTACCAAAGAAAGTACCGGACACAATCGGTGGAGACCGGGACGAAATAGAATATTGGCTCCATACATTGGAGAACAAACCGCTAGACCCGGAAAAACCGTGACCGGGACATTGGGTTTCGGGGGTTCCAAACCTCTTCCAGTGGACAACGGAGAACCGTTAAAAAGAGACATCGACGACGGTCGTACTCCAGTAGCTGTATAACATTATTTTGTTACCATCCCACGAGTTGGACTATGAGTGCCTCCAGAAGCAGGTCTCGGAGTAATTTATTGCACCCGCTTAAAAACTTCGGGACACCATTCGCTCAGGTACAGTCGACATGTCCCCAGACCGGTGGCAGAAGAACGGTAAGCTTCCGTTTCTAGAGAACCGAGCTCCCCCGTTCTCCGTTTGACTTTTTCCGTAGAAAATTTAGATTTTGTCACATGGTTTACATCAAACCTCCGTTCAACGAATCATCACATATTCCCAATCCTTGGCATCCTACTTATAGTAAGTGGGCAAACAACTGAAGAGCATCTAGAACTTGGCCAGATTTTAGTCAGGGGGGTCCGAAAAAATGTCCGTTGTCTCCTAACAAGGTACCCCTGGCCGTGGAAAAATCCTGGGGACGAAAATACTCCGCAACATATACTCCACATTAAGGAACAGCTCGGAGAACTGAGTACCCTATGACGGAATGGGAGTGGTCCTTTCGTAACCGGAAATCAAGGTGTCACTATCCCCCGGAGACAAACCGATCAGGGTAAGGACGACAGAGTCGGGTCCGGACTCCCATAAAAACTTGGGTACCAACATGAAACCCCGAATAACAGCGACCCCGGAGACCGTTTATATCAGACATAAGTAGAAAATTACGGTCTCTGTCTTGAACTTCTCCTACAGGTCAGGGTAGACTCTGGCTGTGAACAGGTAGCTTTACTTAAACCCGTAAGTGAAATCTGTCATTTAGAGAAGGATCGTTCCCACGACCTGTGAGCCCATAGTGGTCTTTTCTCACCCAATGGGCCACACGGGGGTTCAAGTGTACGGCAAAACACCAGGTAGGTATAGCGAATCAGGGCCAACGAGGGACATGGGTCGATGAAAAAAATCTGTACCCAGGTAGAAAAACCAAGTTCTGACTCATAACCCGAGGGTACAGATGGTACTTCGGTTGGCCAAAGGGGAGGTGTAAATACCAATGGGTCCTGAGCCCCTCCCCGCAGCTCGGGACTGGGGGGATCAGCGATAGGAGAGGGCGTATCTCCTGAAAGACCTCTTCCCCAGAGTAAGAACCCCCAAGACCCGGAGAGAAAGTCTAAAAAGAACCCCGTAAATAGAAAGGTTACAGGTTTGAGAAATGTTTTGCGTGTAACCAAAAAGACTTCGAATGCGGAACAACAAAAGAGAAGTTAAAAACTCAGGTAGAAAAAAGGAAAAACCTTGGACAAAAACAAAAGTTAGGGTCGTTTTTTATAGACCCGGTCAAGGAAAACTAAAAATGCCAAAAGAAGTCGAGATTTAAGAGAAAGAAGAGCAGATTACGCCAGGAGAGAGAGGAGACCCCAGAGAGATACTAATTTTTGAGAGAGTCGACGGGAGTGATCTAGGACGTCCCTAACAAGTGAATTGGAGAGATAGAAAACATTGAAAGAAGATTATAGCCCCCGACGAACTAAATGTTTACGATTGTATTGACGGCGAACACTGAGTAGACGGACACCCAGGTATCCCCATATGACAGATTTCCGAAGGTAATAGGAAAGTTCCTTCCGACGACCCGAGAGTAAACCGAGGACGGAGTGACTTAAATAAAACCGGTTTAAACAACCGAAGGACCGCCGGCGAGATTCCGACCGGTATTCACAGACCGCCATGTGGGTCTCTGTGCGGCATGGAAGTCGCGCAAGCTTCAGGGTCGACCCAGTGTGGTTTCCCTTGGGAAGGAGTTATTCCAATCCGACATAGCACCCGGAGGGTAGGTGGGGACCGTGTAAGAAGGTTCGAAGACTGTCCTAGGCAAGTGCAAGGAGACATCATTTTTCGTGGCCGTTGTCAACGACTGTTAGTAGGGTTCACCCTAACTCACTTTTCCTATCTGAGATTTTCTAGTTATTCTGGGACGCCAAAAAGTCTTTTACTCCCTCAGACCCAAAAGGTTAACATTTCTAGTGATCACCTCTCCCCGGTTATAACTATACAGGCAAGAGGTAGGAGAGACCGACCAGGGCGGGCCTGGCCTTTGTGTACTTGCCACCTCTTCCCTTGAAGACCCAGAAGAAGGAGGCGGTGCGACCGGTAAAGGGAACAGGAAGGGGCTCAAGGGGCCCGCTCCGGAGGAAGAGCCCCTCCTCGACTTCCGAGCCAAGGGGAGGCCCGAAGAGGGCTACTTTGGACACCTTGGACACCTTCGTCCCCGCCTACACCTAGGCGTATGCCCCCACCCCTGTTGAGCCAGAGGTCCAGATAGCCTAATCCCATGTCTCTTCTAAGGACCTTCTGGCCAAAGCCAGCTAAGAGTAGGAAAAAAGGAAGGAAGAGAAGCCTTCGGAAGTACTGAATCGTGGACACCCGAACCGCTCCAATCTCAACCCCTTCTCCCTGCCCCTCCAAATCCTCCTCGCTCTTGTTTCCCAAATTCGGTAAGGCCGCCCAAAGAGTGATCTAGGACGGTCCGGTCTTACATCCCTCAGACCAGACCCACGGGCCGTCCTGGTCCTCACTCGTGGGAGAGAAATTGACGGACCTATTAATCACCTAACTTCCAAGGAAGAGCACCGGTGGGCTGTACTTTCCATCCGGTGAGTCACCTTGTCTTTCAGTGGTCAACCGAGAAGAAGTGGTCATTGCTATCTAAGACTCGAGATCTGAACTTTAGTCTCTTCGCCAGTCAGTAGTCTCTGTTGCCTCATCTTCATCAGACGGGGTACCCATGTCTCTTGTGTTTATTGTTACTCTGAGTGCGGCTGTACGGCCGTGTCTCTGTGCCCTTGCCGTGTTGTTTGTCCATGGGCTAGGGTCGTACGAAACCAGGAGAAATGTGGCGGTCTTTGGGGAAGAGATGAACGTTCACAGAATGGCAGTCCTGCAGGAGTCACGGTCGACGGGAGGGCCATGCGGTGGCCCCTGAGCCGGAGTGTGACCTGAACGGAGACGTGGATATGGGTCTACGGAGGGGTCATGCTATGACCCGGGGCCTGAATCAGACCCGGAAATGTCGTAATTGTGGTCACGAGTCTCGAGTATGGAGGATTGCTCCAATGGGGGAAGATGGTCCTCTCAAAAGAGGGGTCAACCTACCTCTAGGACCTGCTCGGGGGTTTACAATATGTGGCTCGGTCATAGAGGATTGGCTGGCTCTCTTGTTCAGGTGGTGTCATTACGTTCCCGTTCTTCCCTCAAATAAAGATCGCGCGATCCCGGGTTCAGAGTAGGTCGTGTCACCTTAGGCTGTTCTCGGAGCTTGTTTCCTCATACCACCGAATATATGTCCGTCGAGAAACAGAGTCAATGTCCTCATCGACCGCAATGTACTAACCGATCCGTCTCACTCGCGTACAGGACAGAGAAAGACCAAGCACACATGCCCTTCAGAAGGATTAAACCATTTCTTTACAAGACAAACAATCCCTGGTTTGCTGCCCGAGATCCTGGACTCAGTACAAATGGTCTTTCTCTGTCCTATACGCGAGTAGGACGGACCGGTTAGTACATTACGGTCGATGAGGACATTGACTCTGTTTCTTGACGGACATATATTCGGCGGTATGGGGAGACAAGCCCCGAGAACAGCCTAAGGGAACACGCCCTACTCTGAACCCGGGATCGCGTGATCCTTATTTGTTTGAGGGAAGAACGAAAACGTAATGACACCACCTGAACGAGAGAGCCAACCAAGCCTCTATACCCGAGTCACGTATTGTAAACCCCCGAGCAGACCCTAGAGGCAGGGCGGCCCCTCCTGTTGAAAGGACCATCTTCCCTCATTGGAGAAATCCTCTATTCTCGAGACTCGTGGCCACGATTGCAACGTCTTCGGGTCTAATTCAGGTCCCGGGTCATAGTATGACCCCTCCGTAGACCGACATTTCACGTCTCCGTTCAGGTCGCATTCCGGCCCCGGGCCAAAGCACGACCCCTCCGCCGACCGAGACCAATGACCTAATTCAGGTCGCATTCCGGCCCCGGGCCAAAGCACGACCCCTCCGCCGACCGAGACACTTGTAGGACGTCCAATCTAACTCACGTAACAGCCACCGGTGGAACGCAAACAATAGACAAACAGATAAACACCACAGACACAACGAGAAACACACGAGACAACCGAGGGTCACATGAAAAGACACTAGTACCCTGTTTGTTGAAGATGAGGAAATAGAGAATACTAATTGGTGAAGAGACTAAAGTTCAGATCTCGTGTCTTAGATAGTAACGACCACTTCTTTTCGTTCAATCATTGAAAAACAAGACGGTTCACCGGACGAAAACTACAGTCGACCGGTGTTCTTCCGTGGAAGTCGGACGGATGATAAGCTCGCCAGTCTCTCTTCCACGAGCGGGGGATGGGAAGCCCCGTGGGTCGGTCTGGTTTGAGGTATGTAAAACCAGACTGTCCTGGACCACCTTTTGGGGGACCGGACCGATTTTGGAAAACAAAAAGTCGGGGAGTGAAGGGAAGGGAGAAGGGACGGGAACGAAGGTGTCCAAGGTGTCCAAAGTAGACCTTTTCGGTCCTTCTCTTGGTACGGAAGTCGAGGAGGGTCTTTTCCCCCGGGGCGGGTCCCTTGAGCCCCTTTTGTTTGCGGTTCGCTCGCGTGCCCCAGGCGTCGCTACAACCGGTGGGTGGGCTGGGTAGAATTTTGTGTCTGGTTCCTCAGATTGTGCACGAGCTCATTTCCCGAGTGTGTTTTCGGCTCGGGTGCCTGCCATACTCCGGCCATCGTCGGGGGTCGTACGACCCGGGCCCAGAAGGACCTCAGTCCAACGAACCCTTACGTCGGGTTTCGCCCACCATTTGAGGTAGATTCCGATTTATGGCCGTGCTCTGGCTATCAGTTGTTCATGGCATTTTTTTTCAATTTTTTTTTTTGAAATTTCTCTCAAGTTCTCCCGCATTTTGGCAATTCTCCATTTACCCACCCCAGGATCGTCAGGTGGGCCTTCTAAGTTGGGGCGCCGGGGGCCGGCCGTTGGTCCACGGCGACCCGCGTAAAGGTGGCGAAGCCACTCGACGTTGGCCGAGGCCCTCCCGATTTTTCCGGGCCGCCTATTCCACCGACCCGCCCCACCCCGGGGGGTGGCAGAGCGCCGACTCCCAAGTGGGAGGGCCTCACAATGTCGGGGGGTCGTCGTCGCGAGCGGTTGAGGGCCCCGGTTCCCTCGGTCGGGAGCAGCGGCGCGAGAGGGGGAGGGTCGTGGGGGAGGGGTGCCCCCCGGCGCGCCCCACCCCACCCCCCCACAGAAGGGCCGCCCCCCCCGTAGAGGCTCACATGGCGGCCTGAGAATACCGGCCGGAATCTCGCCGGCGGTTCTTCGGTTGTTTAAACCGGTTTTATTTGAGTCACTCCGTCCTTGGTTTACTCTCGGGTCGTCGGAAGAAACTTTCCTATTATTTTCGAAAATCTGTCATATGGGGATACCTGGGTGTCCGTCTACTCAGTGCTCACCGTCAATACAATTGTAAACATTTAGTTCGTCGGGGGCTATAATTTTTTTCAATGTTTTCTATTTTTTCAATTTATTTGTTAGGAACGGTTCTACATCACTCCCGTCGGCTCAAAAATTAACATCTCTCTGGGGTTTTCTCTCCTGGCGTAAATTTTTTTTTTTTTGTTTGGTGACCAACCGAAGTACCACCTGTGCCCTCGGGTTATGAGTCAGAATTTGGTTTTTCTACCTGGGTACAGATTCTTTTCATCGACCCACGTCCCTCGTTGGCCCTGATTTGCTATACCTACCTGATGTTTTGCCGTTCATTTGAACCCCCGGGTGGTCCACTGGGTAAGAAAAGACCACGATGGACTCACAGGTCGCGGGAACAACCCTTCCCTAAATGACAGATTTCACTTACGGGTTTAAGTAAAGCTGGTGTCTGTTCACAGCCAAGATCTACCCTGACCCGTAGGAGAAGTCCAGGACAGAGACCGTAATTTTCTATTTATGTCTGAGATGAACGGTCTCCGGGGTCACTGTTATTCGGGGTTTCATGTTGGTACCCAAGTTTCTATGGGAGTCCGGACCCGATTTTGTCGTCTTTACCCTGATCGGTTTTTCTCCGGGGGATAGTAACACCTTGACTTTCGGTCACGAAGGGGCCACTCCCATGCTGTCATAGGGTACTCAGTTCTCCGAGCTGTTTTTTAATGAGGAGTGTATGTTGCGGAGTATCTGCGACCCCAGGATTTTTCCACGGCCAGGGGTACTTTGTGAGGGGACAACGGACATTTTTTTCGGACCCCCTTGACTAAAATCTGGCCAAGTTCTAGATGCTCTTCAGTTGTTTACCCACTTACTATAAGTAGGATGCCAAGGATTGGGAATATGTAACGATTCGTAGAACGGAGGTTTGATGTAAACGATATGACAAAATCTAAATTTTCTACGGAAAAAGTCAAACGGAGAACGGGGGCGTTCGGTTCTCTAGAAACGGAAGTTTACCGTTCTTCTGCCACCAGTCTGGGGACATGTCGACTGTACCTGAGCGAATGGTGTCCCAAAGTTGTTGAGCGGGTACAATAAATTACTCCGGGACCTGCTTCTGGAGGCACTCATAGTCCAACTTGTGGGATGGTAACAAAATAATGTTGTACAACTACTGGAATACGACCGTCGCCGATGTTTTTTTTCTCACGGTTCTCCGTTGTCCACTGGAAGAGGTTTGGAACCCCTGAAATCCAATGTCCCGGTCACGGTTTTTCCGGGTCTAACGGTTTGTTCTCCAATGTATGGAGCCAATATTCTATTTCGTCCCGGTCTCCACCGATTGTGTCCGATATTTTCTTTGGTAGGAGGTCTAGGGACTCGGCCGATTGGGAATTGTTCATTTTTTTAAAGACCCTTGACACCCTATAACGACCAACACCCAGAACCCCAAACGTTTTTTCCGGTCCGGGGATTTCCCTGGTTCTTTTTGTTCCTGACCTTTACCTGACTCGGTTACTTCTTCCGGAAGGTTCTCGAGTCCGCTCGGAACGATCTTCGAAGACGGGAACGGGAGTGACTAGGTAGATTCGGAAAGGTTAATAAACATCTACTTTTCGCCCCCTATCTTTTTCCCCATGACTGTGTCTTTACCCCTGGCACCTTCGCTGGACATCGAATGGAAAGGTTCTCTGACCTGGGTCACCGTCGACCTACCGGTGGAACGGAGGCATAGTAGCGCCGGTGGCGCGAGAATCAGGTGCTACGACTATTTGACTGAATACCTGTCTCTGAGAACCAGATGTGAGGAGTACGGTATCTCTCTTAAAATTTCGTTGGGGGTCCATTTACCTAAAGAATACGGGCGAACTGCGTGATGGTCCGGAACGATGAACTGTGGGGTGCCTAAGTAGAGGTTTGCGGGACACGAGATTTAGGCCGTTGAGAAAACGGGTTAGGTCTTTTTTTATCGGGGGAGGTACTAACACTACTCTATGACCGGCCCCATTGTCGTTATGTTTTCCTGAATTGGTTATGAGGTGACCATTGTCACTCGATTTTACCAAGTGTCTGCCGTCGCCAATACATTTTCTACCTGTCTCTGCCCGCCCTCGGCGTCATCATCCACTGAGACCTGTCTGCTATACCGTCTCCGGGAAGGGGGCCTATGGAGTCGTGTTTCCGTCTTAATTAACGGGACTAAGTTCGTAATCTCTCTCTTTTTTTTTTTTTTTTTGATAAAAGTGACTGTCAACGATACGGAAACCGTGCCATGTGTAGGTCCCGGGTTATATAGCCTTTGCCCCCAAAAACTGTCGACTTCTTTTTTTTAATTTTTGAAGGGACTTTAGGCATCTGAAAATCTCCGACATGTCTACGGAGCCCGACACAGTTATCATGTGCATGGACCTGTAGTCTTCCCACTGTCGGGGTGCCGTGCTCCCTTAGCACGGCGTCTGGACCGTCGAGCTTTTCATCGACTACTTCTAAAGTAGTGGGGACACAACCGCTAGTCTCAAGGTGGAGGTCCATACCCTTGAGACGGGGGTTGGGGACTCATAAGTAGGTGTCTGGAACGAATCTAGGTTCTTGTGTGGTTAGAAGTTTTTCCATTTCTATCTACCATGGCTCTGAGTCTGCCGATGAACTATGAGGGACGAGTCAACCCTGCCGTTGATACACTCGTAAATGTGAACAGATGAGTAGACCCTTTTTTTTCTGAGACTACGAGAAAGTTTGACGTACGGACGCTAAAGGGGCCGTGGTCTGTTGACATTCCTTGTATCACGTACGAACATTCCACACAGTTGTCTACTCCGGTCTTTTTCCTGTTGTACGTCCTGACTCCATAGCCCCTCTTCCTGGTCCAGTTGTGACCTTTTATCTAAAGTGGCTCCATTCCGGTCCAGCTGCCATAGCCCGGAACCCACGTAAGGTTGGTGCATGTGGGTCGACGAAGTCGTCTCGTCCTTCTGCGATTTTTTTTTATTTTTCGCAGAGACGTGGACAGGTTGGGGGACTCCGATTTCGAGGCCGCAGCAGCTGTCCTGGTTCTGTTGAGCAGACCTGGTAGAATACCTACTGGTACAATGAGACGAGGTTTCGACGGTCGTACTTGGGGTGGTTGGGCAGTTTTAGTGGATTTTTGACGTTTTATCTGATTGTGTACTCTACGAATTGAGGTGGTGGCGTTATGTAGGTGGTTTATGAACCACCGGTCTGAATATGAAACTGGAATTCGGCCACCATTTATATGGGACCTTCTCCCCGCTCGAGACTTTAGTACGTAAGACCCGTACAGGTCCACGCGGGTCCGTATTGACTTTCTAGACACCCCTCTATGTCCCCTCTGAGACACGACGGGATTTTTTTCTCACAATAAAAATACGACTAGTGTGTTTTTATCAATTTTTTAGATACCGGTTTTATTCTCTCCTTGATCGGGTTGCATTTGCTTTTGCACTCCGAGTTGTTTCTACCAAACTCAGAACCAAAGTTGTTAGGGGAACCAACTGGTGGGATTAGAGGTGGAACGACCCTGGGGACGATTATGAAGACTACGAATGGAAACCGGGTACGTAATAGTTGTCTGAACATCGGAAACATTTCCTTGCGTATTTATGGCATGTCGACAAACACGAAGTTGTTGTTATAGTTTGACACAGAGTCCTGGCTCTCCTTCTAAGGAGATATACTAGATTCCTGTCCCCCCTTACAATCCCTGGTTTGCCACCCGAGATCCTGGACTCAGTACAAATGGTCTTTTTCTGTCCTGTACGCGAGTAGGACGGACCGGTTAGTACATTGCGGTCGATGAGGACATTGACTCTGTTTCTGGACGGACATATATTCGGCGGTATGAGGAAACAAGCCCCAAGAACAGCCTAAGGGAACACGCCCTACTCTGAACCCGGGATCGCGCGATCCTTATTTGTTTGAGGGAAGAACGGAAACGTAATGACACCACCTGAACGAGAGAGCCAGCCAAGCCTCTATGTCCGAGACACGTATTGTGACAATTCCTTTGTATTGAGTCCAGGACCCGAATCACATGGAGCGACTCGAGCAGTATCGACCCCAAACCGGGGATTGTCAGACCCCTCTCTTTCCCTCCGTGCCACTCTCCGGTCCGGATCTAGGCGGAGTGTCACGTCTGTCCTCTTTGTGTGTGAACGGGGTCTCTCCGTCCTCCCTCCCTGTGTGTGTGTGCAATTATCGTTTGTGAGTCCACGAACGGTGGACGGTTCGTGACCTGGTTATGGAGAGTGAATTAGGAGGAATACGGGGACTTTCCACCCGTGATACAGGTGGGTGGGGCAAAGTGGCATACTATAGACATACACCTTAGATTTCATGCTGTCTTTGCGTGCAACTGCTGTGTCTGAGCGTCTCGTCTGGACGCCAACGTCCCTCCTCGCCCGCGCAGTCCCTTCCACCCGACCCCCGGACCCCAATCGTCCACGGCTGATAACATATCTTGCCTCTTTGTCGTTCCGGGGTGACGCGTCGGGTCCCTTAGTGTAAGTTGTAAGACACTGTTTGGTATTACCTTTTCCTGTACTTTTTCGTGTATTTACGTATTGATTTAACGAGACTACATGTCGTCTTTAATTGTGTTGTAACATTTAGGTGACATGAAGTTATTTTTTCTCTTGTAATAGTTAAACTTACAACCCGGGGTATTTAAAATTTGTCACTTTAAAGTTTATTTTTTCGTTATATTATTAATAAAAAAAAATTTTCGGGGTGACATGTAGTGTTTCCTAGTATTTGTGTGTCTGACCACAGAAGGTGTTTGGAGTCTCGTGGTACGGAACGTGTGTGATTACGGACCCGTTCGGGAGTCGTTTTTGCAGGAGATCGAATTTTAAGAAGATACCGAAGGGTGTCCGTAATCTTTAATCCTCAGAAGTGGGGACGGGTGGACCGGGAATACCAGACGGGACTCCTGGAAGACAGAGGGTGAGATGAGGGGAGAGTTTGTGAACCGGAGTCCACGTGACCGGAAGCGTCGACGACAAGGACGACAGTCTTTACGAAAAGGGAACCGACCGAGGAAGAGTGGCAGTTAAGTTTACAGTGGAGGCACCTCTTCAAAGGGTAAGGGTCCCGGGGTTCGAGTCCGTAATTATCGTTGGTGGGGAGTGGGAGACGGTAGAAGAATATCGGGCGTAGTAACGACTGTTGACAGAGAAATTTTTCAATAAAAGTTCGAACAGTAGACAGAAGGGAGGGGTTCTTACTTTCGGGGGCCCTACGTCTTTACTAGTATACACCTAACGCTAAGACCGTAGGTCGAACAACAACAAATCAGCGATTCAGTGCAGACTGAGAAACGTTGGGGAACCTTTTCACTGTCTACTCTGTCCACCTGTGGACCTACTGTGAGAGTGTTTCTGTGGTACCTGTCTTTATTTCCGCCTGTGTGTTGATTCCCACACCTGTGCCCACCAGTGGGTCCCTATAGGGGTTGTCCCTGTCGGTTTCTGATCTGTTTCCCCTGTGGGTGCGTCTGTGGCTACACGTATGTCGGTGTGTGAGTGTGCGTCTGTCCCTAAGCGGAGGAAGGGGTAGGGTAGTCTAGTCCAACCATTGCCGAAGGACTGAGGTCCGAAGACCGGGCGGAGAGCGACTCGGGCGTGTGGGAGAACGAAGTCAGGAGTGTGGAAGGGGAGTCGGGCGGGCGGAGGCGAGTCGGGCGTCAAGGGTCGACCCGGGAGGGCGCGGAAGGGAGCCGGGAGGGGCCGCCGTGTGGGAGGGGAGTCGGGCGTCAAGGGTGACCCCGGGACCGCGGGGGGAAGTCAGGCGTGTGGAGAAGAGCCCTGGCTGGGCGGGTGAGAGGGAGAGGAGGGCGGGGATGGGGCCGGTGGGGGCCTGAGTGGGTGCGGCGAGCCAGGCCTGTGACTGGTGGCGCGATCCGCGCGGTCCGGCGCGCCGCGGACGCGCCAGCCGGGCTGGTGTGAAGGGTCTTCGGGCGCGCGCCTCGCCTTGGGTGGGCTCTGGGCTGGCGCGGGGAGGTGAGGGTCTCCGGGCGCGCCGTGGCCTCGGCGCCGGTTTCTTCAACCCATTTCTCCCCTCCTCCTTAGCTCCCGACCTTGCTCTCTTCCTTTTGCCTCTCACCTCCCTCTACCCCCTCCCTTTCCGTCTGCTCACCTCTCCTCTCCCAAACGAATCTCTCCTTCTCCCCTCCTCTCTTTTAAGGCCTTTTCCTCCCACGGTCCAGGTGGGTAGAGGACCCGACCTGACTCCCTACGAAGACCCGTCGAATGAAGTCGCACTCCAATATGTTTTATCGACTTAATATCTTTTAAACACTTTGTATGTCTCTACGTTTCATTGTTTGCTAGTATTTTTGTGTCATAAGTGGGAAAAATAGCACCGAAGGGACTATCGAGTCAACCATTTCTTAGGTGGATTTTACGTCCTTCGGGGGGTCCAAACTAAGGACCCAGTCCTTCTAGACGACCTCTTCCCCTACCGATGGGTGAGGTCATAAGAACCCGAAGGGAATACCAAGTCGACCATTTCTTAGACAGGCGTTACGCTCTCTGGACCCAAGCTAGGGACCAACCCTTCTAGGGGACCTCTTCCCTTTCCGATGGGTGAGCTCATAAGACCGGACCTCTTGAGGTATTTGACACATACATATCAGGTACCTCGACGTCTCAGTCTATACTGATTCGTTGAGTTGAATATACGGTCGAAGACAACAACTGCAAAAATACTGAATTCTTGCACAAATTAGGAGTGTTGGTTCGAAGGTCCACTCTGTCACCATGTCTCCTCTCTCCGCCGTGTCCTCCTGGTACCGCCCGACCCCACCCTTGGTCCGGAAGGCCGACCCGGAGAATGTGGTATTTAGTGTTTCGGTTCGTGTTCTCGTAAACGACTTTACAGACCCACCGGTGTCTTTACACTTCTCAGTCGATCAGAATCCATCAGTAATTACTGAAGGTAATTTATAAAACTGTTTACATCTATATGTGTACGTCGACACTTTTTTTTTTGTTTGTCTTTAGTATCTCCAGGTCACATGGCAAATAGACCAAGGACATTCCTACTATAGACAACAATGGATTGGTCCAAGTCAACGGGTTCCGTGTCGTTCTTTCTGTTGTAAACGTTGTTCCTTTTCCAAATTAGGATCCGTCGGTTCGTTCCTCCACCCTCTTATAGAGTGGACGGAGGCTCCCCTCCCCGACCTCTATAAAGCCCAATTTCGTCGTCTTACCAGAATCCCTACCCCTTTCCATGACCTCCACCCCCTTTCACTCTGTTAGACACAAGACACGTCCGGACAGACTCACTGTACGAAGGAGTACATGAGTTGTCATTGTGTCCCATACCGGTCGATGAGTTTCCTTTTCCTCTAATGTCAGTTTTCTTCCGTTCCTTTTGACCCGTCTCTTTTTGTCTTTTTGTACATAAATCCCCGAATAAAAACTATACTCAAGTGTGATCTAATGTCCAGATTTTTTACGAAAAGTAAATTATATCGTGTTGATAGAAAATACCGATATATGTGAAAAGTTGTCAACGTATATTAAGATAACTTACTTAACTCACATTAATTGAATGGGGAAACGGGTACTGGCATGTGACGATTCTCAAAAAGTAATTTTTCAAAAGGGTAATATGTAAATGGATGGAAACATGTGAAACCGAAGACTCCTTATAACTAAGTTTACCAGACATAGATATATCGTTAAATATATTACCCTTTACCTAAACGGAACAAAAAGTGTGTAAGTGGTTTTGACCTAATAATAGTGAGAAGATACCAAATTTAGTCAGATGACCCCTTTTTTTTCGTCTAATATAATAGTGAAATAAAACGTAACGGAACTGATGATTACTATCACCCATTAAAAGAAAACGACAAAAGTAAAGTAAAAGAAATTTCACCGGTGACAACAACAAATCCACGATTCAGTACAGACTGAGACGACGGGGTACCAGACACCGGACGGTCGGAGAACAGGTACCCTAAAGGGTCCGTTCTTATGACCACAACCAACGACAATCGTGACAGGTAAAAGGACTCAACGTCCACAATGATAATGACTAAACATTGTCATGAAAATTATAGTCCCTCATAACGGGAAACAGTATAAACAACGTCTGTAAAAAAAGTCAGAGAGTAAATAGAGAATTGACTACGAAAGTGTGTCTTCACAATGAGTCAAATTACAGTGGAGGACGCAATACACATGACGAATTCTTTCACACGGAGTTCGGTTCCAATGTCTTTATAAGACAAAAAGAACATGAAATCATAACATCTAAATCGCGAGACAGTCTTGAAGTAGCCCCGTTTCGTATGTAGATACAGAAAGGTCTCTCGATTGACAGGGTTCCGGTAGACTAGTTAGACGGAAGCGGGGTGACTTTACTTTTTAGGAAAAATAGTATATATTCCCGTTAGTTTTTAGAGGTGTGCGAGAACTATTCTGGTGGATAGAGGCTCGGAGATACGGTTTCATTTCTCCTTCGGGGTTTGCGGTAAAAGGTCACGAACACAGGAGAACTATACTTGAGGGGAGTGTACCGGAATGCATCGTCGGTTCTCCTTTGACCTCTCGAGCCCTACGAGGTCCATGGAGGTCCACATACTTCACGAGGTTCATATTCACAAGAGGTGGTCCTCATTCTCATAGATGATCTCCCGTCCCCTAGAGAAAAATCTACTACTTTTATAAGATTTTAATTTACACCACTACCAATGTGTTGGGACTTGTATGATTTTCAGTGACTTAATATATATATATACCGAAGGATTCACATTTCTTAGGAGGACGATTGTATCCTCTGTGTTCTCTGAGTCAAAGGTAGGGACCCAGTCCTTCCTTGTGACTTCCTCCTTTACCCTTGGGTGAGGTCATAAGAACGGACCTTACAAGGCACCTTTCTCCTCGGACTACCCGATGTCAGGTCCTGTAGTGTCTCAGTCTGTGGTGACTCGTGTGTGTCTGTGTGTGTGTGTGTGTGTCTGTGTCTCTGTGTGTGTGCGTGCGTGGAGAGTCGTCACTTTCACGACTCAGGATTGGTGACCTGACGGTCCCTTAAGGAACTTAGTATATGAAATTCACCCACTCAATATCGAGTCATTCTGACGACGGTTTTGTTTTACTTTGTAAACTAGGGACCAGTCCCTTGATCTAGGGAATACGGCGTTGATTCCTAAGACGTACGACATTGATTTTGGGTCGTGTCTTTTGTTTTTAGAGATTGTCGGAGATTTAGTGTTAAGTGTTTCCCACTTGAGAGTACTTGGAACAATTTAGTAGTCAAGAGGGACTTTGTGAGTTTCGTAACATTAATAGGTGAAACTCTGATAGTGTTAATAAGAGTAATACAGGAAACACCGACTGTCGAAAAAGATCAAGAAGGGAGTGGGGAACCGAGATTACGGGTATACAAGACCCCCCACATTCCGTAGGGGACGGTCGTGGGACCTAGGGGGACCTAGGGAGAAATCTAGCAAAGTGTAGTACCATGTACAGTGTATGACTGATATATCATAACGTAAAGTTTAAACTCAAACAGAAAAGGGTGATCTAGACGTTCTAGTTTGAAAAAAGTCATGTATATTGTGGAACGACGTAGGGGTCATGGATTTTGTCACGGACCTTGTAATCATTTACAAGTTGATTAGAATTAAATTACTCATAATGGCATGATATGAGGAACAATATAGCGTCATGGTATACCTACCAGTTTTACTCGAACAGTCGAATGTGTGACCCTGAAGATGACCTCATGGTCACTTAAGTGCATAAATTGAACCCTTCTTTACAGAAACGGTCTGACTCATACAGATATGTCTCTGTACAGATCGAAAAGTAAAGGAGACACAAAATTATAAATTTTTTATAAATTGTAGATGTAAGTTTTCGGTTGGCGTTATACATACAAAAGGACAAAACCATAAACAGAACAGGCAGAGTGTCTTGTTCTACCCTTCGAAATGACATAAATAAAATATACGATCTTATTAAGTCATAGTGTCCTCGACAGACACCATGAAAGGGTGTCAATTTCACAACTTGATAGAAAACATCAAATAAAGTACCGATAATTGGATGAGTTCAAAAGACCGGCCAAGTAAAATCAAATGAAAATTATGAAAGGGGACCGTTCAGGGTGTAAGATGGGTTACGAAAACAAGATTGACCGGATCAGAGTGAGGATTCACGGTCCACGCCACTCTAAAGGAGTGGTTACTACGATCTACAGAGGAAAAAAATTCGGAATAAGACGATTTGCAACAACAACAAATCAGTGACACATCACAGACTGAGAAAACGCTGGCGGACCTGACATAGGGTCGTCCAAGGAGACAGGTACCCTAAAGGGTCCGTTGTTATACCTAACCCAACGGTAAAGGGGGAGGTCATCTACAGAAAAATAAGTATGTCTCCCTTCTCGTTCGGTGGTACAATGGGACCTATAGTATCTTAGAAAGTCAAGACTTACACAAGTAGAAAGGCTGGATGTTCCTCTCATTTCTCAAGAGACAAATGAGATTTTAAAATCCGAAGAATCAGAACTGGATGACTGAGTAATATGAACATCGAATTGTAGTGACATTTCTTTTAAGATGGAATTACCGTGATTAATATTCAGATACTATCGTACGATTTACGAAATTCACCTAATGGATTGTATAAAAAGTTTTATTCACGAAATTTACCTTTTCATTGTACTTATTTAAGAAATAAAAATTTTCTAAGTCAACCGATGTCACAATTTTTATGTGAACTCCCCTCGTTCTCCTTTATACCAACATTACGATACGTCTTTAGGTTTACTCTACCGACGTAGAACTTGACACTATTACTGTGCGACTCGATCTTTTTTTCACTAGCTAAGATCTTTACAAATCTTCTAACTTTGATCTCCTGAACCACCATCCTTCTCCTCCGTTAGTGGCTCCTGCTCAGAGGTCGTACTGAAGTGACTACCACTCGTTCTACATGTCAGACGGATTTGCGAAAAGGTGTACGAAATGTGAATATGCCGGAAAGACGTCACACTTGAGAGGACACGTCACGGTCTACCCGTCAGACCGACCTCCGGAGTAACGTAAGGAATGTGAGCATTCCAAAGAGAGGACACACTTAAGAGACTACGTCTCATTCCCTAAATGCTACTGATTTCCGAAAAGGTGCCTACGACGTAAACATTCAAAAGAGCGGGTACACTGCGGAAACCACTGTCTAGTCCCTACGGGAGACAGACTTGCGGAAGGGTGTAAGCTCTGTGCGTATCCCAGAAAACGGTCACCCTTCAGAGACTACAACTCGTTCTATCCGCGGTAATGACTTCCGGAAGGGTGTGACTTTTGTAAGTATTCCGAAGAGTGGCCACACTTGAGGGACCACGACTTATTCCACTCGTTAGACTGACTTTCGGAATGGTGAGGAAGGTAAGTACACCAAAGAGAGGTCACACATAGAAGACTGCGACACGTTCTACTCGTGAGACCGACTTCCAAAACGACGTCAGGGATGTAATCATTCGAAAGAGGGGTCATACTCAAGAGACTACCACCCGCTCCACGCACGAGACGGCCTTCCGAAAGGGTGTAAGGAATGTAAGTATCCCAAAGAGAGGTCATACCTGAGAGACTACTTCTCACTCGCTCGGTGCTACCGATTTCCGAAAGAGTGTCTATGATGTAAGTATCCCAAAGAGAGGACATACTTAAGAGACTACCTGCCAGTCCCTCCTCGGTACCGATTTTCGGAAAGGTGTGTGGAATGTAAATATCCCAGAGAGAGGTCATACCTAAGAGAATACGACTTATTCAGGATACACCAGTCACTTCCGAAAGGGTGTCAGCTATGTTAGCTTCCCGAAAAGAGGTCACACTGTCATGGAAGCTACCGCACATTCTCTTCGCAAGACGACCTTCCGAAAGGATGTCAGTCACGTAAACATCCCGGAGAAAGGTCACACTTAGGAAGCCACTACTCGGTCTCTACTTGTTATTGATTTCCGGAAGGGTGTAAGCTATGTAAGCATCCCAAAGAGAGGTCACACTCGAGAGACCACAACCCGTTCTATACGTTCGACCGACTTCCGAAACAGTGTGACGAGTGTGACTATTCCAAAAAGAGGTCACACTTGAGAGACCACAACTTACTCTACTCGTAAGACCGACTTACGAAAAGGTGTGAGTCATGTAAACTTCCCAAAAAGAGGACACACCTAAGAGACTACAACTCGTTCCACCCGTGAGACCGATTTCCGAAAAGGCGTAAGCTCTGTAAGTATCCCAAAGAGAGGTCATACTTAAGAGACTACTTCTCATTCTCAACTCTAAAACGACTTTCAAAAGAGTGTCAACAATGTAAAGTTTTCAAAGAAAAGAGGTATCTGGACGAACAGAAAAAAGTGTTTCCTTACACAGAAATTCGAAAAGAATAGACACAGTTTTACTATATAAGAGAGAAACTACCCTTTATGGACAAAATATATTGTATTACATAAGTCTACTTTTTAACAGGGTCTAAACAATTTCACCAGAGGAAAGAGTTATTCCCATAGATGCACTGACTGACAGAGAACGGATTTTACACAGAAACCTGAATGGTCGAGGGAGAGTTTGGCCAGAAGTGTGAAGGTCAAAAGGGGATTACACCTTGTAAGTTCCAGTATCGAACATTCAGAAAGGTAATAGTAACGGACTCTATTGAAAAGGAGTATCTACAGGACCAAATCTCTATTAAGGAAAAAGTAGGTGTGTATGAGGTTCGGACTTTCTATAATTCTTTCGTTTACAGAGGAAATAAATTACGATCTTCTTGTCTTTGAATGTTTTGTTTTGGTACACTTAGTGTCGTCAACGACTTCGGATATTTCCCTGTACAAAAACTGTCAAGAAGTTCAATCCACTACACTGGTAGAAACGTAAAGATCTTATTTGGGAGGAACCGATACCATATAATAAAGTTGTACTGAAAAATAAATTCTATAACATGATTATGAATAATAACGTAATTATTAAGGGAAAAACCCCTACGAGAAAACCATAGCTTACAATGTGATAGAAGTGTTATTGTAAAATTTTATCAAGAGGAAAAATAAGAGACAGTTCCTTTTGAAGTTTGTTACTAAAAAAAGAAATGTTCGAAATATATTAATGACACACTTTGATAAACCCCAATTAACGAAGAAAAAACCCCTCCTTCGTCAAGAATTTGCTGAAGGATGTACAAAAGTCACCATGGACCAGACAAGTTTAAAAGATAGAGACCACAGTCAAGACCATTAATGTCAGAGTATTTCATAGTAGGTGAAGTAAGTCTAAAAGTTTAACAAATGTTTATCAACTCAAAGTTTTTACCTAAGTATAGTAAGAAAATTCATGAATCCGTAGTAAATGGTAATAAAGAAAGGAACACAGAAGAGAGTAAACAGGACTGTCAAATATATGAAAATAGAGATCGTTATATTTAGTGATACACATTGAATAAAGTCAAAAGGACTCTAAGTAACAAAAAAGATTATAGAACTCAACCTACGAATTAAGTAAATTTTTAATAAATAACAAATAATTGTATGTCACAATCACTGGATGGTTGTAGGTGAAGAACTTTGAGACTCTTGACTTTCATCCTTTTCCGGTGTGTCGTTCGGAGTCTTATTTGATTGGAGGAGTGAACTTCGAGTAGAGGGACGTCATATACAGGTGTCCGAGAGTAGATAACGAGATTTGGTCTTTTTTTTAGAAAATTCGTCCTGTCCCACTTTTTTGATTATTTGACTTCTTTCATTGGATTCGGTTTTTGAGGATCATTCATGTTATTTTCCCTCTTCTGTCTGTTTCTTCTTCCTTTATCCATTGTAATCACTCAATGAAAGAAGTAGAAAGTATACCCATAGTTTTCTACAATAAAACTTAGAGTTCACCTACTCAAAATTTTACGTTTAATTTTTTATGTACTTCAGTATTTCAATTGTTGAAAATCTTGATTTCAAAAAGTTAAGTTCCCCACCCTACTACACTTCCTCCTAATTTCTTTTTCGTATCTGTTGTTTTGTTTTTCTTTGTTGTTGTTATTTCTCTTTTTACTAATTTTCGTCTCTCTTTTTATATCAATATATGACCAATTGAACTATTCAGTGTAAAATTTCTTTCCTTTGTAAATTTGTTCAAACTTTTTAACCTGTGTTTGGACGGATTTCTTAATTTTTTTACCGAGTTTTAGTCCTTATTAATATTTTATATCATGAACTCGTCTTGATCCATTTGTAGTGACCTTGTGTTGTCTCAAGTCTTTGTCTGACCATAACCATCTTTCAGTCATTTCCAACATACAACATGGTCACCCCTTTTCTTCTTTTCTGGGTGAATTTTTTATGACCATCTCCTCAAGGGACCATCAGGTCACCAAATGTCAACCGGACGGTGACGTCCCCTGTACCCAAACTAGGGACCAGACCCTTTTAGGGTGTACGACGGCCCGTCGATTCGGACATGTGGTGTTGATGATACGGGTGCAGGGCACTGATGACTTCGGACGAGTGGGTCTCGGGCACGAGACGTTGTTCTCTTCGGTGGGGTTCCTCTTCGGGCACGTGACGTTACTTCCCAGTGGGACGAGTGGCGTTGATCTCTTTCAGACACCGCGCCGTTGTTTCTTGGTTCTGTCGGTTTTTATTAATTTATTTTCCAACACATATACACACACGCGTTGACGAGTCAACATCGGGCTGTCCGAGGAGACAGGTATTGTAAATTTTACCATGGTTTTTTTTTTTTTTTACATCTTCTTTTCCAAAGTCAAACCCTTCCTGAACCTCTCCACAAAAGGTTGTTCACAGTCTCCCTTCTTTGGGGAAATCTTAACAAAAGGGTCGACATCGGTAGGGCGTAAATGGACCCGTGTCCGGAGACCAGTTGAGAGGAAAGTAGTAGGTCCCGAGAAATAGAACGAGGTCCTTTCTCTAGTGTAGACCAAAACTTTACGTTTCTGGACATACATTCTCTTTTGTTCTTGTAATGGATACGACACCTATAAGGTCTCGATTCACCAGGACTCTTTCTCTTTGTAGCGTCCTTTTACGACTATTCTATACTGTCTGATGACTCCACCTTTCTGAGGCTTCCCCTCTGTCTTCCGCCGTTTGTGAGAGTGGGTCGCTTCGGTCCAACGACATCAAGAGATTGTAGTGAAAGAACATGTTTCAGGAGACTCGTTCTCAGTCGGTAAGGGTGAGTAGAACCCTCTTCAGCTGCCGATGTAGGTACTTTCAGTGACGTAGGACTTTAATGTGTTTACAGGAGAACGTGTTAATCGTAAGTAGGGGACTGAATCGACCGAGATCCCAATATTCAATCCCTTTTTTTTGACCCACTCATTAACGTCACCCGACAGATTTACTATCTCTAGTTCATCAATCAACTTGACTTGTTGAAAAGATGGATCAATATGAAATGTATAATCCTTTTTCTTTTTATGTCTCTACGAGAGACGAGAATTTCGTAAAATGCCACACTCCTCTATAAGAGTGTACTTTTTTACGACTGACGTAAGTTTTGACTCACAGTAGTCTTAAAACCAATGGACTACGTTTCTCGGTTGAGTGACCTTTTCTGCAATTACGACCCTTTCTAACTGCCGTCCTCTTCCCCCGCCGTCTCCTACTCTGCCAATCTTTCGTAGTGACTGAGTTAAGTGTACTTAAACTCGTTTGAGGCCCTCTACCACTTCCTGTTCCTTCGGACCATACGACGTCAGGTACCCCAGTGTTTCTCGTCCCGTGTTGAATCACTGACTTGTTGTTGTTATTAGTACCCTTAAAGGGACCGTCAGGTCAACACTTCTACGATACGAGGGAGGGTGACGTCGCCTGTACCCAAGCTGGGGATTCTAGGACGTACGGAACGTCACGTCGGTTTTTGTGCGGTGTTGTTTTGTTTGTTTTGGGGATCTTATAATACTTCGTCACTTAGTAAAATATACAATCCTCAATCGAGTGAAAAGATGTTCCTCTTAGATTTCTCGAGACCCTGACGTTCTCTTTCAAAGTTCCTTACTCCGACTGGACTACTCGTACTGAAGTTCGAGGTGTTATATAAGATTCTTTAGAATCACAAGAACTCTATGACTCCATACGGATTTTTTACTTTCTTTTTGACGGATCGTCATGATAAGAGAAAACTTTATGTTTATATAAACCTAATCCTCTCTTGAGTAAACCGTTTGACAAAAAACTATTCGACGACTCTTCACAGTCCTCTCTAGTATGCTCTATTCGTGTACTGTTCGTTGGGCACAGAACAATGTACTTGACTTAAATATTGGTTGGTACTTCACTCCGACCAAGATCCCGACTACCCTCTAAAAGGCAAGGAGAAAAACACTAAAGTAAATATAATTATAGATTCTTAGTAAAGGTATTTATAGATTCTTACTCAAAACTTATATGTCGTCAGAACTCATTCTGGTCTCTTTTTCCAGTCTAATAAGGTTTCTCAAGTCTGAGATCGTGACCGATCGACCCACTAGAAACGGTTCAGCTAGTTGAGGAAACACGAAGTTCTAAAGGGAGGATTTTTTATACTCTTATTAAAATCATGGATGGAATCTCGTCGTGCGACTCTTAATTTACTTCGTTGTCCGTGTCATGTCCGATTCATGAGTTCTTAACAACAGATACTATTACTATTTCCTTTCTACCCTTACTTTCTCCTCCTCGGGTCTTTCTCCACTTTGTAAACCAAATTATAAAGTTATTTTCGAAATGAATGTAAAGTGAAATGATTAAAGTCATACGATACCATTAATTCTTGAACCGACACCACCACAGTGTGTCTTTATTAAGAGTATTTGTGTGTCCTAATACTCTCTGTCACCTCCCTCTCGAGCACCTTCTCGTTGAGGGAGTCCTGTGACGACTCTCGTATAAATCGTCTTCAAATAGACTGTCGAGTCTCCTCGTACTGTTTTTAGTCTTTAGTTCGTGTTTCCGTTTGTACTCCCTTTACCTTACTCGCACATGTGATGAAGAGACTTCAGTCACTTCCTAGTGTGCCCTAAGTATTCCTGAACAAGACACACGTCTTGTCATAGACGTCACCCGACCATACAGTCGGTTTGATAGACAGAGCACCCGTACTCTTTCCAGTGTGTTCTTTCTTGTGTCGACGTTCTGTCGTCTCGCATATACTTCTGATCTTTCATATAGGAGGGTGTGTACCAGAGACTTCGGTCTTGTGGATACAAGTTCAGGACAAGACGAGTCGTTTGGATTCGACAATCAAAACAAAAGTTGGTGAATTCTATAAAATTTAAGTTTTCTTATCAGCTGACGTAATGTATCTTTATAGACACTGATCTACCTGTGACTCAAACTCGCTCGAGGCCCTCAACCACTACCTGTCCCTTCGGACCGCACGACGTCAGGAACCCCAACGTTTCTCAGCCTGTACTGACTCGTTGACTTGACTTGACTGGATGGTAAAGACGACGTGAAGGAATTTAGGGTTACAAGGTTAAAAGTCTTCCTTCGTTTGAACGGTTTCAGGACCTTTCGTTCGATCATGAAATCCTCTTTTTTCCCTTATGATTGGTCCCTGTACCGAAATTCTTCAAGTTAAGGGTAGTGGAGAAGAAGGACCGAGGAGTACACCTCTTCCCGAAATGGGGCTCTCCCGTCTCGACCCTCCTCCTCTTTCCTTACTACACTTTGACTCGTCGAGACTGTCAGTGTCGGGTCTTCGTAGCGGGAAGTCGGGGCAGACAAGAGATGAGGTACGAGGTAAGGACGACGTGGGAGGAGAGTGTCAGGTCCTTCAGCGACCCTCTGGAAATCAAATGTCGACCCCAAGACGAGACGAGACCTAAAGGTCCGACTCGTGTTAGCGAGAGAGTGGGTTTAGGTGGGAAAGTTATTGTTATGTCTACATATTCCGTACGACATATATAATTTTGAGACTAAACTGGTAGTCTTAGAAGTTGTTTTTACCCCTCATAACAGTGTCAAAGTGTATACTTTCGAGACCCTTCATTTCATAAAACGTGTTCAGTGTTCGAACATTTGTCACCTCGGATCAGTGATTGCATCTAAACGGACTGAAGGTGGGTTCAATAAATGAGTTCGTCTGTGGTCTTATATTGTCTTTTTTTAGGGGGTACACGTTCATTGATGATTCCTAAACGTTTCTCAGATACTCTGAACTTTTTTCGGTAGAAGGGCTCTTTCTTCATAATGGTGGAACCAATGTTGTCTCAGGTGCACCGAACGTCTATCGACCTGGTTTTTGGACAGTCCTCTGAGTCCAAGGGTAATACGAAACACTGTTTGATCAATCAAGACTTCTTCAGGGGACAGGGGATTCGGTTCAAAGAAGTTAGTCCTTCTCCTATTTGACTGAACTAAGACCAAAGAAAGAAGATTTGAGGTCACGAAAAAGTTTCGTAATATTACTACTAATTTTCTTGCTTGTGAATAATTCGTGACCAATAATACACCATCCCTGATGTGGTACATGAAGTGTCCATACTCGAGTGAATTAGGAATATTGTCATATATATTATAGCAGGAGTAAAATGTATTGTTTTCGACCCAGACTTTCAAATTTCTTTTTTTGAGGACGTCACCTCCAGAACCCTAGACTTGAGAACTTGAATAAATTGGAAGAGTCCCAGTCAAAGAGTTCACAGTTTCCACCAATTCTTACAGTCGGGTTCGTCTACAACTTCCCGAATGTACTCTGGGTCTTACTCCCCCCTGAGATCTGAGTCGGACAGAACCTACACTTAGGACCGAGGAGATGAATGATCACTAATGAACAGGAAAGATACGGAGTCATAGGAGGAGACATTTTTCCTCTATTCTATCGAAGGTCAAGTATGACAAAAGTCCAAACCACAATTATAGGGGGCTTCCAGAATCTTGGCACAGACCGGATCTCTTTCGTGAGTCATTTGTACTCGACGGTAATGACGTACGTCTTTTTGTTCACTTCTTGTCATTCCGATACCCGTCACAAAGAGGGGGGCGAGGAATGAGTGAGACCGACACTTCCCCACACCGACACTCCGTCCTTACCCCCTTATAAAGTCATTCCGATACCCGTCACAAAGAAGGGGGGGGGGGGGNCCCAAAAAGGGGGGGGGGGGGGGAAATGAGTGAGACCAACACTTCCCCACGCCGACCTCTGTTTCGTCACACTCCGTCCTTACCCCCTTATAAAGACAAGTGGATGCTGTTCCACCGATTCGGTGCCTTTCCGTCCCTAGGGAGTCGTGAAGGTTTACTTCGACACTTAGAGCGGAAGGAGGGTGCAGAGTAGGGTCACTATTTACCCTGTCCTGAGATTGTCTAAAAATTTAAGTAATTAAAAATTAACCTCCTAATAACGAAATGTTACAACATGACTAAATATTGTATAGTTGTACTTAGTCGGGATTCATATGTGTACAGGGGAGATAGAACTTGGAGGGAGGATGGGTAGATCCAGGAATCTCACGGTCCAAAGTCGTGGGACGTAGTATGTCGTTTAAGGGTGACCTATAGACAAAATGTGTACCGTTATGTATACAAAGGCACCATGAGAGAGTTAAGGGGTCGGAAAGGGGTCGACACAGGTGTTTAGATAGGAGATCCCGACGTAGAGATGACGATGGTCCGTATGGTCCTAGTAGTCATAGTAAAAGGGTCTAAGGTATACATACACGATTATATGCTCTAAACAAAAAGAAAGACTGAGTGAAGTGAGACCTTGTCCCGGGTCCAAGTAGGTGGAGTAATCTTGACTAAGTTTACTCAAGGAAAAATACGACGACGACGATTCAGTGAAATCAACACAGGCTTAGGCACACTGAGGTATCTGCCGTCGTGTGGTCCGAGGAGACACGGACCCTAAGAGGTTCGTTCTTGTGACCTCACCCAACGGTAAGGGAAGAGACAAGAAAAAATACCGACTCATAGTTTAGGGAATGCTAAACGTCACTTTCACTGTTTATCTAAGTCCCCTAATCTAGACTATCTCACGGACTTCTTAATACCTGTCTCCAAACACTGAAACATGTCCTCCGTCACTAGTTCTGGTAGGCGTTCTTTTTCGTTACGTTTTTTCGTTTTGCCGACAGACTCCTCCGGAATGTTTATCGACACTTTTCTTCTCTTCGCTTTTCGTTTCCTCTTTACCTTTCTATGTGGGTAAACTTACGTCTCAAGGTTTCTTATCGTTCCTCTCTGTTCTTTCGGAAGGAGTCGTTAGTGACGTTTATTTATCTCCTTTTGTTATTTTACCCTTTCTGATCTCTAGAGAAGTTCTTTTGATCTCTATGGCTCTTTTATAAAGTACGTTTCTACTCGTGTTATTTCCTTTACCATACCTGGATTGTCTTTGTTTTCTATAATTCTTCTCCACCGTTCTTATGTGTTTTGATATGTTTTTTCTAGAAGTACTGGGTCTTTGGTGTTACTACACTAGTGAATGAATCTCGGTATGTAGGACCTTACACTTCAGTTCACCCGGTATCCTTCGTAGTGATATTTGTTTCGATCACCTCCACTACCTTAAGGTCAACTCGACAAAGTTTAGCATTTACTACTACGACAGTTTCACGACGTGAGTTATACGGTCGTTTAGACCTTTTGAGTCGTCACCGGTGTCCTGACCTTTTCCAGTCAAAAGTAAGGTTAGGGTTTCTTACGAGTTTGAAGACATGTCAACACGAGTAGAGTGTGTGATCGTTTTATTACGAGTTTTAAGAGGTTCGGTTCGAAGTTGTTATACACTTGGTACTTGAAAGTCTACAAGTTCGACCTAAATCTTTTCCGTCTCCTTGGTCCCTAGTTTAACGGTTGTAGACAACCTAGTAGCTTTTTCGTTCTCTCACGGTCTTTTTGTAGATAAAGACGAAATAACTGATACGGTTTCAGAAACTGTATACCTAGTGTTGTTTGACACCTATTAAGAAGTTCTGTACCCTTATAGTCTGGTGGACGGGACGGAGGACTCTTTAGACATACGTCCAGTTTTTCGTTGTCAATCTTGACCTGTACCTTGTTGTCTGACCAAGATTTATCCTTTTCCTCATGTAGTTCCGACATATAACAGTGGGACGAATAAATTGAAGATACGTAGTACTTTTTGTGACCTGACCTTCTTCGTGTTCGACCTTAGTTCTAACGGCCCTCTTTATAGTTATTGGAGTCTATACGTCTACTGTGGTGGGAATACCGTCTTTCACTTCTTGATTGTTCGGAGAACTACTTTCACTTTCTCCTCTCATTTTTGCGACCGAATTTTGAGTTGTAAGTCTTTTGATTCTAGTACCGTAGGCCAGGGTAATGAAGTACCGTTTATCTGCCCCTTTGTTACCTTTGTCACTTTAAAACCCCCGAGGTTTTAGTGACGTCTACCACTGACGTCGGTATTTTAATTCTGTGAATGAGGAACCTTCTTTTGGATACTGTTTGGTTCTCTCGTATAATTTTTCGTCTCTGTAATGAAATGGTTGTTTCCAGGTAGATCAGTTTCGATACCAAAAAGGTCATCAGCACATACCTACACTCTCAACCTGATAATTCTTTCGACTCACTCTTTCTTAACTACGAAAACTTGACACCACAACTTCTTCTGAGAACTCTCAGGGAACCTGACTGACGTTCCTCTAGGTTGGTCAGGTAGGATTTCCTTTAGTTGGGACTTATAAGTGACCTTCCTGACTACGACTTCGACTTTGAGATTATGAAACCGGTGGACTACGTTTCTTGACTGAGTAACCTTTTATGGGACTACGACCCTTTCTACCTTCCACCCTCCTCTTCCCCTGGTGTCTCCTACTCTACCAACCTACCGTAGTGGGTGCACTACCTGTACTCAAACCCATTTAAGACCCTCAACGACTACCTATCCCTTCGGACCGCACGACGTCAAGTAGCCCAGCGTCTCTCATCCTGTGCTGACTCGTTGACTTGGCTTAACTTATAAGATTGTGATTGTCTAATTTTTTTTTTAAATTTATGACTCCAGGAGGAACTTCTCGTCGTCTCGTGAGTCTCCATTACAAGATTAGGACTTCCGAGAGAGGGGACCCAGGAACCTCTGTGGGTGTGTCTGGACATTCCCCTCCCGTTCAGTTCAGGTCAGGGACTTAAGTCGAGGTATGAGACCAGGACCCACTGGCAAATTTAGAAACTTGAAGACGCAGGTGGTCTCAGACTCCGGTCCCGGTAGTAGGAGGTCAGGGACCCGGGTGCTCGTCATGGGGGTTGGGGTTAAAGGTGAGAATGGAGGTATGAGTCCGGGCACCTGTACAGACCACAGGGCTGAAGATGTAGAAGGTCCGCCCGTCCCTTCTTTCCAAAATCGGCGGGGTGGGGCTGGCCCGTGGAAGGGTTCTAAGGTTCCGAAACCCGGTGTGGCTTGAAAGCCACCCCCTCAGCCCCCACGGCCTGAGCTCACCCTACCAGAGGAGGTCCCCACGAAAGTCGAGAGTCGGTGCATTTTAGGAAGTGAGCAAGGTTATGTGCGACGACCCTGCCCGTTTCACGTGTTCTCTGTGCGCGTCTTTGTGCTCGGGGTCAGTGTGTGGTCGGCGGAGGCGGCGGGCGGGCGATCAGCGCAGTGTGGACGCGCATGTGTGGGAGGTAAGTGTGTGCATGGGCGGAGGAGAGGGGCCAGTGTGGCAGGTGCGTGACAGCCAGTGCCAGCGGTTCAGTGCGCGCGTGCTAGGGCTGGGGGCGGGAGGGCGCGCGTCTGGCTTTGCGGCTGGCATACCGCGGACGGACCCGGGCCGAGTCGTCGCCAGCGGTGGGCCTGGCCAGAGAGAGGAGTCTTGGCCGGTCTGAGCCAGGCCCGAAGTTGAGGAACGGTCTTCACCCGCTCAGGAGTGTCGTGTTCCCGGGGACCCGTTGAATCAGGGTTGTCCCTGCGGCCGTAAGCTTCAGCCCGCTCGTCCGACGATTCCGCCCCGAGGAGAGGCGACGGACCACTGGCGACGGGAGCCATTGAAGAGCGACGGAGGGGAAGGCCTTACCCCGCCAGACCTTCGGAGTGTCGAGGCTGAGACCCAGGTCTTCAGGACCGATGGAGGGCCCCCGAAGGCCCTCGGCAGAGGCCCGAGCGTGACGCGTCCGCGTCGACAAGCCGAGTCGCTCGACTCTGGGTCCATCGACGCCGGCTGTCACCCGCCCCAGTGTCCCACGCACCTCGCGCGTCCGCGTTCCTCGGGCTCCTACCAGACCCTTCACCCGCCTCGGAGGTCCTATCTGTCTCCAACCTCTAAAGCCTAGAGGACCACGAAATACTGACACACATGTATACACCACCGACCCTAGCCCCCGTTCCCCTCTGTCCATTAAAGGTTTTCAGACGGCTAACTTCTCCCGAAGGGTTCCCCGCGATCACCATTTCTTGGGCGGATGGTCACGTACTCTGAATTCTCTGTGGCCAGCCTAGGGACCTTACCCTTCTAGGGGACCCCCTTGGGTGAGGTGATAAGAACGGACCTCTTAAGGTACCTGTCTCCTCGGACCGTCCGGTGTCAGGCATCCCAGCGTATCTAAGCCTGTGCTGCCTTCGCTGAATCGGGCGTGTCCAGCTTCTTGACGGCAAAGTGAAATTAATAGACTAAGTGAACATTTTCTCGTAGTGTAAATGGGAACTTCGGTCGTAAAGAGTAGCGGCAATCAAAAACGATTCTCGAGAGGTCGGGGACACGCGTCACCCGAACACTAGGACGATATAGTACTCATAAGGAATGATTATTTTGTACCCCAAAGTAAAGAGAAAACTAGAGAAAGTTGGTCAGGAGTTATGTGTCGAAGAGGCATCAAGACTCTTAGTGGGAGATCTTAGTGGTTAAAGATGTACTCGTATTTTCTACTGACATTGAAGCTTCAATTGTCATAACCTTCCTAGGGTCCCCGGAACTTCTAGATGTCTTGAATTGTTTTGATCCTACACCCCTTCGTCCTTAGTGAATTTACGTAGTCTGTCCATCTCTGAGTCTTTGTAAATCCACGAAGGTTTCCGACTGAGTCAAGGTGGATAGACGTCAGGTCCTCACCGTAAGGTGTAGGAATTGTCGATCGTGTTCCTCCCCGTCTCGGTTGGTTCGACTTCTCACTTGATTTTCTTTTGTAGGGAATACCGGACACTTTCACTTTCAAAGAGTCAGTGCGGGGCTGAGAAACGCTGGGGTACCTGATATGTAAGGCGCCTTAAGAGGTCCGGTATTATGACTCCACCCGTCGGCAAGGGAAGAGGTCCCCTTGAAGGGTTGGGTCCCTAACTTGGGTTCAGAGGGCGTAACGTCCTCCTAAGAAATGGTCAACTCGGTATTCCCTTTGGGTATATACTTCGGATTATAACCGGGACTCAAAGGTTAGTTTTATGTTTCTTATTTTTTAGACTGACCCAACAACATGACAGGTTGTCTTGTTATTTTTCACTTCTTTCTGTTTCACGGTTGTTTGCCGATTGCACAATTTCTGTTTTTGTCTAAAGTTATATATAACTTTTTTATGTGTATAACCCAACAGTTTTAGAATTAAACCCAAAATTGTACCTTTTGGACTTAGTTGAAAAATCGGTTGAGTATATATCTGTGTGTACGCGTGTGTGTGTATATAATTTATAAAACTGATATACTGTTCTAGTAATATGTGTATTCCAAGACGTTTAGTGTATAAATTATATAAGACATGCTGTTATGAGGTATCCTCGTTCGTATCTTAAAGTAGAAATATAATTGACCTGTTATGACATAACTTATTAGTGTTACAGTAGCTAGACACGGCATTAATTTTGAAACGTTATTTGCAATAAAGATGAATATATAAATAAGGTCACCCTGCTTTGAGCATCTAGAGCTCAAAGACAAAGTTTTCCTTGCGTACAAATACTTCGCCTGTCCAGTACGGTGCAACGGCGGGGTTTGGTCTCGTCCGCGCAACTGCTCCCATTACCACTCGTCGGAGGACAAAAGGTGTGACTATGTCCGTGTCGTATAATTGGTCCGATCTGCAATTCGACAGACTCGCAGTTCTGACCGTGATTCAAGCATTGAAGGGCTGGTTACCCGAATTCCTGGAGTGCGCACGAGAAACTCGAGAGGCTCGCACTGCGTGGACAACCGCACGTGGCGGGTAAAGGGACGAGACACACAGTGTCGTGACAAGAATTTACTGTGCAAATAAGCATGTGCACCAATAAAAGACGGTCAAAAGACGGTAGAAAAACCGTGGAAGACGGTACGGTTTCAGCTAAATTCAGAAACATACCCGACCGAATGACAGAGCTACAGAAGGTCCCGAGGTGCAGGATGAGTCATTTCGGAGAGAGGAAAGACACAAACCACCACCACCAAATCAACGATTCGACACAGGCTGAGAACGTTGGGGTACCTCACATCGGGCGGTCCGAGGAGACAGGTACCCGCAGAGGTCCGTTCTTAGGACCTCACCCAACGGACGGTAAATACAGTATTAATCTCGACGATTTATGTTAACAGAGTATAAAGAAACATTCCAGATCCATACAACAAAACCTTTGACCTATTGACTGACAACTTTGTAGGAAAGGGGTCACTACTTTCGGATTAGAATTTATGTCCACCAACAAATCAACGACTGAACGCAGACTGAGAGACCCTGGGACACCTGACATCGGCGGTCCGAGGACAGTCACCCTAAGAGGTCCGTTCCCATGACCTCACCCACCGGCAAAGGAAGAGGACCCCTAGAAAGGGTGAGTCCCAAACTTGGACGTAGAGAACGTGACCGTCGCCCTAAGAAATGTGGGTACCTTCGGTTAGACTAATATTTGGTTTTGTAAAAAATTTACAGGACGATACAAACTGCTTAGTAGGAAGGCACAAAAGGTGATTTTGACAGTCTCGTTTGTATAGGATGACCCTGGGACAACACTTACCGTTAAATGTTTGTAAAATTACCATCATGAAGTAGATCTTTTTATAGCAATAAAGAGGAAAACACCTGTAATAAAGGAGTATAAGGGATAACAAACTACGAAATTATTACAGGAAAGTGGAGACAAGTTTTTAACGAAATCTCAAAAAGAATAAAAATTACCCTATCAACATAATAAGAGTCTGTTTATGAATCTTGGAAAAGATATGAAAAAAAGAGAGACGTCCCCTGGTGCTCCACCGTTCGATCATTCATTTACGAACGCCAAAACGTCTACTGCCACAGAGACGACGTCGAAGAGTCGAGACGACAACGCCGGACTGTCGACGGGGTCCGTCGTACACGGGTATTACACTCGGTGTCGACACCCGGTTAGTCCGAAATGAATACCCGAGACTTTAAATTTAAGGTACAGTGACAGTACGACAGTATTTGATAATAAGAAAGGTGACAAAAAGGTAATTTTACTAAAATTTTTTAATCCGGTACCCGACAAACTTGTGTCAGTCACTTTGAACCCGGCACTCAGTGTATCAGGTCTAGTTAAACGGACTTCCACTCACCAAGGAATTCAAATTACCTTAAATGAGTATTCGGGACCACTGAGTCTCCAATCTCGCAGATGGAGGTTACGCCCTCTAACCTCCTTCTAGGGACCCAAGCTAGGACCCAGTCCTTCTAGGGGACCTCTTCCTTTACCATTGGGTGAGGTCATAAGAACGGACCTCTTAGGGTACCTGACTCCTCGGACCTCCTTCTAGGGACCCAAGCTAGGACCCAGTCCTTCTAGGGGACCTCTTCCTTTACCATTGGGTGAGGTCATAAGAACGGACCTCTTAGGGTACCTGACTCCTCGGACCATCCGACGTCAAGTGCCCCAGCGTTTCTCAGCCTGTGTTGACTCACTGAACTGAAATGGGTTCACTGAAATTTACTAGTTCAGAACGTCTCACAATTCATTAAGAGAGTGGTTGTTCCAGTGTCGTGGAGTGTGTCCGTCTATGTACTTTTCCGGGTCATGAGTGAGTCATAATACCTTAACTCAAAATTTGGTTTTGGCCTTTTCGGAGTGACTGATAGAACTTAGTGGGTAAGGACTAGATTTTAGGAATCGAAACAAGACACGTAGCAAAACAGTCAACGGTTACCATTGAAAAGACACAGGTTTTGATTACAAGATATTTCTCGATTGTAGTGAGTAGGGAACCATACCTGGTGAGCAGGACGATTTATTGTAGAATGCATAAGTGGCTAGACTCCCTAGCGTAGTGGCTAAAAATGCACTCCGCATTTGCTTAAGGCGCAAGTCAAGTTGACCGTTGGACTTCTCCTTTGTCCTGTTCTTGCGCCGTCATGGGTTCGTTCTCCCTCTGCCCCAAACGTCGCGCCGGTAGCCGCCGGACGTCTCGTCGCAGAGTCCTGCCGTCCCTACCGTCACTCCCGCCCGAGGTCTCCTTGCACCCATTCTCCAGGCGCCCCGACCGGCGCCCTCGCCCCACGCGCCCGCGGAGAGGGCCCACGCAGGCGCGGACGCGTTTCACGTGCGGGACGGCCTTCCGGGACGCCGAGGCGGACCCCGGCCCGCCGGCGAGGGGGCTCACGTGGGAGAACACGACCAACTCCACCGGCTAGACCTACTTCCAGAAGGCCGTGAGGAACGTGAGCATCCCGAAGAACGGCCTCACCTAGGAGACCACCTGCGAGTCCCTGACGGCCACCGACTTCCGGAACGGCGTCCGCGACGTGAGCATGCCGAAGAGCGGCCACACCGAGGCCGCCACCGTCCACTCCCTGCTGAACCAGAACTTCCGGAAGGGCGTGAGCCGCGTCGGCACCCCGGAGACCGGGCACACGTCGGCGACCACGACGCACGTCCTGCTCAACAGCGGCTTCCGGAAGGGCGTGACGTCCGTGAACATCCCGAAGAGGGGCCACACCTGCGCGACCACGACGTGGTCCACGCACCAGACCGACTTCCGGAAGGGCGTGAGGAACGTGAGCATCCCGAAGAGGGGGCACACGCAGAAGACTACGACCCGGTCCACCCGGAAGACCCACTTCCGGAACGACGTGTGGAACGTCCGCATCCCGAAGAGGGGCCACACCTACGCGACCACCCACCGGTCGACGCTCGACTACGACTTCCGGAACGGCGTCAGGCGCGTGCGCTTCCCGAAGAGGGGCCACACCTAGGCGTCCACCGACCGGTCCACCTACAAGACGGACTTCCGGAAGGGCGTGAGGAACGTGGCCTTCCCGAAGAGGGGGCTCACGTGCGCGACCACGACGCACTCCCTCCGCACCACCGACTTCCGGAACGCTGTGTGGAGCGTGCGCATCCCGAAGAGGGGCCACACCTACGCGACCACGTGCCAGTCGCTGCTCGGCATCGCCTTCGTGAACGGCGTGCGGAGCGTGAACATGCCGAAGAGGGGCCACACCTAGGCGGCCACGACCAAGTCGGGCTACACCAGCGACTTCCGAAAGGGCGTCAGGTGCGTCAGCTTCCCGAAGAGGGGCCACACCATCATGGAGGTCACCGCCTGCTCACTGCACAAGACCTACTTCCGGAAGGGCGTCAGGTCCGTGAGCATCCCGAAGAACGGGCACACCGTGGCGACCACCGCGCGCTTCCTTCTCGGCAGCGACTTCCGGAACGGCGTGAGGAATGTGAACATGCCGAAGAGCGGGCACACCTAGGAGACCACCTGCCACTCACTGCTCGAGACGCACTTCCAAAAGAACGTAAGGACTGTAAACTTCTCAAAAAAGGGACACATCTAAGGGCGTAGAAAATAGTCGTGACTCAAACCCCCGTTTCGAAAGAATTGGTTCAGTCCCGCCACCGGAGGGAGAAGGCTCTACAGGTCCACCTTGGTGGATGGACCAAACAATATGGCTGTGTGAGAGAGAAGTCTCTTCCACGACACCACTCGCTGACGGAGGACGGGCTCAGAACAGAGGACTGGACGGTCGAAGGAAAGTTTGTTTGCCAGTCGCAGGGTGGAAAGAGACTCGCTCCTTGTGAGATGCAATTACAGACTTTAAGACAGACAATGGTGAAGTCGTTTCCTTGAGACGAAACTTTCATTGAGGACTCAAAGGACATGTGTGACGACCGGACTTTCTATCTTCCTTCTGTGTGTTGTCTTGTGATGGAAATGCCTTGTGACGCCTTTTCGTCTTAGACTCTTTTGCCTTTGACACCTCTTTGAGTGACTACTGAGTTTGGACTACTTTATTGATTTGGGGTGATGAGTGTTTGTGCCTTATCACTTGAGTGAACACTTACTTAGGGTATATTTAAGTGATTTGCCACGTGGAGATGTGCGTCCTTTGACTTGAGTGACGACTTACTTTGAGACTACTTTAGTTATTTGACACATTTAGACTTTGCGCCCTTTCACTTGAGTTACGACTTGCTTTGGCCCTTACTTTAGTTATTTAACACGTAGTGACTATGGTTCCTTTCACTTGAGTGGAGACTTACTTTGACACGTGGAGACTGTGAGCCCTTTCACTCGAGTAACCACTTAATTTGGGACTACTTTAGTTATTTGACACGTGGAGACTGTGAGGTCTTTGACATGAGTGACGACTTACTTTGGCTCTACTTTAGTTATTTGACGCGTTGAGTCTGTGAACCCTTTTACTTAAGTGGAGATTTCCTTTGTCACATAAAGGCTGTTAGGCCTTTCACTTGAGTGGCCTTTTTCTGTGTGACTACTTTAGTTATTTGTCACATTGAGACTTTGCGCCCTTTCCCTTGAGTCGCCTCTTATTTTTGGACTACCTTAGTTATTTGACACGTTGAACTGTGCTCCCTTTCATTTGAGTGACACCTTTCTTTGGAATTAGCTTAGTTATTTGCGACATGGAGACTGTGAGTCTTTTCACTTGAGTGTTGTCTCTCTTTCGGACTACTTTAGTTATTTGATAGGTTGGGATTGTGAGTCCTTTCACTTGAGTGACGAGTTACCTTGGTGCTACTTTTGTATTTGACACGTCGTGTGTGTGCGTCCTTTCACATGAGTCATACCTAAGTTTTTGAGTCTACTTTAGTCATTTTACCCTGCAGACTATGAGGCCTCTCATTTGAGTGTCGACTTACTTTGGGACTACTTTTGCTATTTGACACGTGGAGACTGTGAGCCCTTACACTTGAGTGGAGACTTACTTTGACACGTGGAGACTGTTAGCCCTTTCACTTGAGTGGCCTCTTTCTGTTGACGACTTTAGTTGTTTGACACGTTGAGACTGTGCGTCCTTTCACTTGAGTGAGAACTTACTTTAGGACTACTTTTGCTATTTGACACGTGGAGACTGTGAGCCCATACACTTGAGTGACGGCTTAGCTTGCGACTACCTTAGTTATTTGACACGTGGAGACTGCGAGCCCTTTCCCTTGAGTGGCCTCTTACATTGGGACTTCTTTAGTTATTCGACACGTGGAGACTGTGAGGCCTTTCACTTGAGTGACGACTTACTTTGTCTCTACTTTAGTTATTTGACAAATTGAGATTGTGCGCCCTTTCACTTGAGTGACGACTTTCTTTGGGACTTCCTTAGTTATTTCACACGTGCAGACTGTGCGCCCTTTCTCTTGAGTGTCGAGGTACCTTGGTACTACCTTAGTTAGTTGACACGTGGAGATTGTGAGCCCTTTCACTTGAGTGACGAGTCACTTTGTGACTTCTTAGTTATTTGACACGGGGAGATTGTGAGTCCTTTCACTTGAGTGGCCTCCTACTTTGGGAATTCTGAGTTATTTGGCATGTGGAGGCTGTGAGCCCGTTCACTTCAGTCACGACCTACTGTGGGACTTCTTTAGTTAGTTGACACGTGGAGCCTGTGCTCCCTTTCACTTGAGTGACGAGTTACTTAGCGACTACCTTAGTTAGTCCACACGTGGAGACTGCGACCCCATTCACTTGAGTGTGGATTTACTTTGACACTCCTTTGTTAGTTGACATGTGGAGAGTGTGAGCCCTATTTCACTTGAGTGACGACTTGCTTTGGGACTTACTTTAGTTATTTGACGTTGCGACTGTGAATCCTTTCACTTGAGTGACGACTTACTTTGGGACTACTTTAGTTATATGACACGTGGAGTCTTTTAGCCCATTCACTTGAGTGGCCTTTTTCTTTGGCCCTACTTTGTTATTTGACACGTGGAGACTGTCAGGCCTCTCACTTGAGCGGCCTCTTACTTTGAGACTACTTTGTTACTTGACACGTGGAGAGTGTGAGCCCTTTCGCTTGAGTGTCGACTTAGTTTGGCACTACTTTTTTATTTGACACTTGGAGAGTGTGAGCCCTTTCACTTGAGTGATTACTTACCTTGGGACTACTTTAGTTCTTTGACACGTGGAGACGGTAGTCCTTTCACTTGAGTGCCGAGTTACTTCGGGTCTGCTTTTGTGGTTTGACACGTGGAGACTGTGAGCCCTTGCAATTCAGTGGTCTCTGTCTTTGGGACTACTTTAGTTATTTCACACGTGGACACTGTGATCTCTTTCACTTGAGTGACGATTTACTTTGACTTTACCTTGGTCATTTGACACGTGGAGACTGTGAGCCCTTTCACTTGAGTGACGACTTGCTTTGGCGCTCACTTTAGTTATTTAACACGTGGAGACTGTGAGCTCTTTCACTTGAGTGACGACTTGCTTTGGCGCTCACTTTAGTTATTTAACACGTGGAGACTGTGAGCTCTTTCACTTGAGTGATGACTTTCTTTGGGTCTACTTTTGCTCTTTTACACGTGGAGACTGTGAGCCCTTACACTTGAGTGGAGACTTACTTTGACACGTGGAGACTGTTAGCCCTTTCACTTGAGTGGCCTCTTTCTGTTGACGACTTTAGTTGTTTGACACGTTGAGACTGTGCGTCCTTTCACTTGAGTGAGAACTTACTTTGGGACTACTTTTGCTATTTGACACGTGGAGACTGTGAGCCCATACACTTGAGTGACGGCTTAGCTTGGGACTACCTTAGTTATTTGACACGTGGAGACTGCGAGCCCTTTCCCTTGAGTGGCCTCTTACATTGGGACTTCTTTAGTTATTCGACACGTGGAGACTGTGAGGCCTTTCACTTGAGTGACGACTTACTTTGTCTCTACTTTAGTTATTTGACAAATTGAGATTGTGCGCCCTTTCACTTGAGTGACGACTTTCTTTGGGACTTCCTTAGTTATTTCACACGTGCAGACTGTGCGCCCTTTCTCTTGAGTGTCGAGGTACCTTGGTACTACCTTAGTTAGTTGACACGTGGAGATTGTGAGCCCTTTCACTTGAGTGACGAGTTACTTTGTGACTTCTTAGTTATTTGACACGGGGAGATTGTGAGTCCTTTCACTTGAGTGGCCTCCTACTTTGGGAATTCTGAGTTATTTGGCATGTGGAGGCTGTGAGCCCGTTCACTTCCGTCACGACCTACTGTGGGACGTCTTTAGTTAGTTGACACGTGGAGCCTGTGCGCCCTTTCACTTGAGTGACGAGTTACTTAGCGACTACCTTAGTTAGTCCACACGTGGAGACTGCGATCCCTTTCACTTGAGTGACGATTTACTTTGACATTACCTTGGTCATTTGACACGTGGAGACTGTGAGCCCTTTCACTTGAGTGACGACTTGCTTTGGAGCTCACTTTAGTTATTTAACACGTGGAGACTGTGAGCTCTTTCACTTGAGTGACGCCTTCCTTTGGACCTACTTTTGCTATTTGACACGTGGAGACTGTGAGCCCTTACACTTGAGTGGAGACTTACTTTGACACGTGGAGACTGTTAGCCCTTTCACTTGAGTGGCCTCTTTCTGTTGACGACTTTAGTTGTTTGACACGTTGAGACTGTGCGTCCTTTCACTTGAGTGAGAACTTACTTTGGGACTACTTTTGCTATTTGACACGTGGAGACTGTGAGCCCATACACTTGAGTGACGGCTTAGCTTGGGACTACCTTAGTTCTTTGACACGTGGAGACTGCGAGCCTTTTCCCTTGAGTGACCTCTTACATTGGGACTTCTTTAGTTATTCGACACGTGGAGACTGTGAGGCCTTTCACTTGAGTGACGACTTACTTTGTCTCTACTTTAGTTATTTTACAAATTGGGATTGTGCGCCCTTTCACTTGAGTGACGACTTTCTTTGGGACTTCCTTAGTTATTTCACACGTGCAGACTGTGCGCCCTTTCTCTTGAGTGTCGAGGTCCCTTGGTACTACCTTAGTTAGTTGACACGTGGAGATTGTGAGCCCTTTCTCGGGAAAGGGAACTCACCAGAGAATGTAACCCTGAAGAAATCAATAAGCTGTGCACCTCTGACACTCCGGAAAGTGAACTCACTGCTGAATGAAACAGAGATGAAATCAATAAACTGTTTAACTCTAACACGCGGGAAAGTGAACTCACTGCTGAAAGAAACCCTGAAGGAATCAATAAAGTGTGCACGTCTGACACGCGGGAAAGAGAACTCACAGCTCCATGGAACCATGATGGAATCAATCAACTGTGCACCTCTAACACTCGGGAAAGTGAACTCACCGNCACTGAAGAATCAATAAACTGTGCCCCTCTAACACTCAGGAAAGTGAACTCACCGGAGGATGAAACCCTTAAGACTCAATAAACCGTACACCTCTGACACTCGGGCAAGTGAAGGCAGTGCTGGATGACACCCTGAAGAAATCAATCGACTGTGCACCTCGGACACGCGGGAAAGTGAACTCACTGCTCAATGAATCGCTGATGGAATTATTCAGGTGTGCACCTCTGACGCTGGGGAAAGTGAACTCACACCTGAATGACACTCGGGAAAGTGAACTCACTGCTGAACGAAACCGCGAGAGAAATCAATAAATTGTGCACCTCTGACACTCGAGAAAGTGAACTCACTGCTGAAAGAAACCCGGATGAAAACGATAAACTGTGCACCTCTGACACTCGGGAATGTGAACTCACTTCTGAATGAAACTGTGCACCTCTGACAATCGGGAAAGTGAACTCACCGGAGAAAGACAACTGCTGAAATCAACAAACTGTGCAACTCTGACACGCAGGAAAGTGAACTCACTCTTGAATGAAACCCTGATGAAAACGATAAACTGTGCACCTCTGACACTCGGGTATGTGAACTCAC